>OX421500.1:1443280-2024260 GCA_949126835.1 Anisus vortex | reverse complement strand
GTAGTAAACATTATTACAAGGCAATTTATTCACCATAATAAATCATGGATGAGACCTTCTATTTATCACACAAGTATAATTATAGTTTATAATGTTATTACGGCTAGAGCCCCCATTCAATTTATGAAAATGATAGTTATAGTATTGTTATTGTTAGTGTGAGTATCCTTGTATTAGTGAAGATCTTATTATATCATTCTGAAGGTTATTTGTAGTTGTCTAGAGTATTCCTGGTTCTTATAATCCCCTGGCAATTCACATAGCGTAGTTTTAGAGTTTACAGTTGATTTACTTCATGTATAATTATTTGTGTGGCTCATATTATACAGCAAGAACCTCGATGTTGAGTGGTAGTGTAGATTATTAATATAGTTGAATAAATATTACACATACACACATGTAGATAACTTTGAAATATTGACGTTAACCAAGTTGTGTAGAAAGCAACGATAAATTTGGTTTAATTTACAAAATCAATCCAGTAGGAATCCAAATAATATTATATACACAATCAAGAAATACACATATTCCAATTAGTAATGAATATCCTCAATGAACATATAGCATTGTAGTTAATAGTAGAATAATAAATCTTTCATAATACAACTCAAATAGAAACGATCTTCAGAGACTTAATATTAGATGTTATCCGAACGGCTGTACGCCAAGAACTAAACTAAAAGTGTCGAATCGCGTAGAAATAAGTTATGGGTCAATCGTTGGAAAATCCCGCCAGCCTAGTGACACGAGAATTTTAATCAAGCCTGCGTGCTGACTGCGTGATCAGAATGTCTTTTATTAAGAACAAGCAATAATGCTCTAACAAAATAAGGAGAGACCGGACGGCCTTGACACGCTGTAGGTGCATGCACAGTTCATGTTTTTATCGAGGTTAATAAAAAACAATAATGCTCAAATTAGGTTAGGAAAAACCCGGGGGAAACTTTGAGCTGAGAAATATTTATATCGTTTAAACGCAATTCGCTTAAATGATTTAGTTGGTTTATTAACATTACAATGTAGGGAATTTACGTTTCGTAACAGTCGCCCATACCAAAAGGAAAAGAACATTGCATACTAAACAATAGAAGTGTGCAATTTCTTTTAGAACCGCCTGCACTTAACTTTAGTTCTAAACAATATACAAAAAAAAAACTGACTCCACCTGGGTAGTCCGTTAAATAAGACAAGTAAGGGAAATAATTTATTCTATTAAACCCTCATCATATAGGATCTTAAGTTATCCTTAGACCATAACACATGTTCGCGTTATTCTAAAATTATACTCTCTGAGATATCATTCCTTATAAACATCATCATCTTATTTATAAGGTAAAAATCAACATAACTAATGTTATCATATTAAACAATTCAATCATTAATTAATTCAACTTAAATGAAATTAATATTTAAATAAACTTAAGAGTAAGAATTTAATCTTAAGTGTGTAAGCATGTGAAGTGTATGCACATTACTCTTTTTTGGTTTTTACATAATCACAACTATAGTTTGATTGTTTCAAAATAAGGATGTACATTTCTGTTCATTCATTATCTTACTAATAAAGAAAATTACGTTCATAAATCCATAATATTTATAAGTAACTTATTAGGTTCTTTCTTTTTTCCTACAACAATAATAATATTTGTTTTAGCAAATGGAAATATTCATGGCATAAAATAAGGCATAAGATATTGCATAAAATAATCACAACATATTCATATATTCATGCATTTATATTTTAAATGATCCAATTCTCTTAGTTAGGATTATCAGAATATATACATGAAGTTATCTATTTCCTTATACATTTGTTACATGCGCGATAGGGTGTCCGCGACGATGTGATCTTTTACCAATACGTAAGTTATTCTTAAGTTGTATGGTATTAACCCTATACGGATGTTGTTTGACAGGTTTAACATTATCATCTTTTAAAACTACATCATGGGTAACCAAAGTTGTTTTGTTAGGAACATCACTAAACAAATTTACATGATCATAGATTAAACCCTTGATAGAAGTCTGTTCACCTGAGTCTAGATGTGCCAGTTTATCATTGAGGTTTTTAAGTGCTTCAGTGTTTTTAAGTTTACTTTCTATGATTGTCTTTTTAAATTTAGGCGGGGGTGTTTCAACAGATTTGATAGCACTCACTGGCCTAATGTCAGTTTGTTCTTCCCTAACAACATAAGGTTTTAGCATGTTTATATGGCACAGTCTCTGTGTTTTCCTTCTATCAGGGGTTTTTACAAGGTATGTTACATCACTGATTTTATCTAAAACCTGATATGGTCCTGTATATTTTGCACTCAGGGGTTGTCCAGACAATTGGGTCAACATGAGGACTTATCACCAGGATGGAAACATCGGGATCTGGCCTTGACATCATAGTACCCTTTCATTCTTTTCTGAGCCTGCAAAAGATTATCTTTAACATGATTAAAAGCATGATAGATTCTATTGCTAAATTGTTCCACATAAGCTACGAGTCCAGTCTCTTCATCAGAATTTAACAAGGCTTCCTGCAACAGTTTTAGAGGTCCTCGAACTGAATGTCCAAACACTAACTCGAACGGACTGAATCCAAGAGATTCCTGCACAGTTTCTCTAGTCGCGAAAAGAGCAAATGGAATACCGCGATCCCAGTCTTCAGTGTTCTCAAAACAGTATGTGCGGAGCATGGTTTTCAGAGTCTGATGATATCTTTCTAGGGCACCTTGGCTTTGCGGATGGTACGCAGTTGAAGTTGCATGTTGGATGCCTAGTTTCTTTAAGACCTGGTTAAACAGCTTTGATGTAAAGTTAGATCCTTGGTCTGACTGTATAGTCTTTGGAAGACCGTATCTTGAACAAAATGCAATCAGTGCGTCAGATATCTTATCTGCGTTAATGGTGCGTAGCGGAATAGCTTCAGGATATCTCGTGGCAGTGCACATTATAGTGAATAAGTACTGGTGTCCTGTCTTTGTTTTAGGCAAAGGACCTACACAGTCTATTAGCAAGTGGCTAAATGGTTCTGCAAAGGCGGGTATTGGCTTTAGAGGTGCTACCGGTATAGTCTGGTTAGGTTTACCAACTATCTGGCATGTATTGCATGACTTGCAGTATTTTGTGACGTCACGATGTAGTCCAGGCCAATAGAAGTACGGAAGAATTCGACGGTAAGTCTTGTTCACTCCTAGATGACCAGCATATGGTGTGTCATGAGCCATGTGTAAGATGTCATTGCGATATATGGCTGGTACCACAATCTGACTTCCTTCTCTGCAATTGTCATTATCACATTTCACATCTCTCCATTTTTGCATTAATATTCCCTCCTTCAGAAAAAATCCATTTCCTTTAATTTCTGCCTCCTGTTCAGTTATCACCTTTTTCTTCAGGTGTTTAATTCCTGAATCTCTATTCTGTTCTAATAGGAGTAATTGTCGAGGTGACAAATTACTTTCAGTAGTCTTGACTGAGGGACCACTCAAAATGTCAGCCAGGAAAGTTGCCTGTAGGTCAATTTCTGGTTCTATTTTTGACTTTGACATGGTTTCGACAGACTTTTGTTGTTGGGCCATACCTCTCGTGACGATGCATATAGGTTTGATAAAGCTCTCACTTTTATTGAGGTATTGTTTTTTCTTGGATATGGAATGCACCACATCTCCAGCAATATCATTTCCCAGTATTAAAGAAACACCTTTAAACGGAAGTGATTTGTATACACCCACAACTACATTTCCAGTGAAGTACGCACTCTTCAGCTGTATTCGATGCAAAGGAACTTGTACATTTTTCCTTGATACACCTTGAATAGTAAGATCCTGTCCTGTATATGTCGATTGTGACGTAGGAACAGTATTCTCTAAAAGTAGTGAAACCTCAGTCCCTGTATCACGGAGTATTCTGATGTTCTTTTCACTAGTGACACCATTTATTATGGATGACACGGTACCTTCTTCAATGAATGGTAAACAATTGCTTGGTATCTCAGTATCGATGAGATCTGTATCCAAGTTATTTTTGTAAGAGGTATGTTTAGTACTCATGGTGGTTCTATCTGATATAGACTCCTTGGAGCTCAGATTAGAATTAGAATTATTGAAAACCATTGTCTCTATTTCAGGAACTATTTCTGGTTTCAAGTTTCCAAGATACGTGTGTTTTGTCAGGTTATCTGCATTAGCACTAGGTATCTCTGTTTGAGTTCTAACATCCTTCTTTACATTTACATGAGTTCTTTGCTTTGGCATTGCTACATACGATAAGACAACATTCTTTTTATTCGGGTTCCCATTCAATATCCAGCACTTTTCCTTAGTATGTCCAATTCGTTTACAATGGCTACAGGTTGGCTTGGAATTAGTTGGACCTTCATTGCTCTGCTGATGTCTCTTTGATTGATAGGATTCATTTGGATTTATGGTTTTCTTTTCTACCTTCATATCTCGATTCTGGAATTTTGATTTATCAACTGTTGTAAATTTATTGCTGGAATGGATAATAACATATTCGTCTGCCATTACTGCTGCTGTTTCTACTTGTTCTACACCTTTGTCTGCTAAATGTATTCTTACATCACCTCTGATGTTATTGTTAAAGTCTTCCATTAGCATAAGATTAGCTAATTTATCAAAGTCTTTGTTTACACCTTTGGATCGAATCCATCTTTCAAAATATTTCTTTTTCTGTCTTAGAAAATCAACATGGGATTGTTCCTGTTCTTTCTTAGACTCGCGAAAAACTTTTCTATATTTTTCAGGTGTTAATGCATAACTTAGCAGTACTCTATTCTTGATCAGTTCATAATCATACAATTCCTCTTCAGTAAGACTTAATACAACATCAAGTGCCTTTCCTTTGTTCAGAGCTGAGCGTAGGAGTATAGCTTTCTTGCCCTCGGGAAATTGATAGTCTCTAGCGTTTCTCTCGAAAATCATGAAGAACTCTTCCACCGAATTATCTTCAAAAACTGGAATATGTTTCTTAAACTTATACAGTTCTGCATCTGCTTCAGAGCTTGCATTCGAATGATTTGACGTACGAGACCTTGCTAGCTCAATTCTTTCTTGGCTTGCTATTTTCTCTCTTGCTATTTCTAACTCAATTCTCTTGTTTTCTCTTTCCATCTCAATTCTCTTGTTTTCTCTTTCTCTTTCCATCTCAATTCTCTTGTTTTCTCTTTCCATCTCCAATTCCATCTTTCTTAACTCAAGTTTAAATTTCAATTCTTCACTTAATTCACCAGTTGTATGCTTCACTCTTTGTGTTATAGGAAAAAGTAATTCATCATCTGATTCATCATTAATGTTATCATTAGCAGTAGTTTCTTCAATAATTAGTGTACCTTGTTTTCTTAAACACTCAGTTACCTCTTGAAGTAATTTAGTTTTTGATGGCCTAGTTTCTGTGATAGAAATGCCCAATGATTTAGCCAATTCTTTTAATTGTATCATTGACATTTTATTAAGCTGTTCTGAGGTTAGATCAAATATCTCTGGATCCAATGTAAGATTATTTGTGGCTTCCATTTTATATATTATTAAAAGTTACTATAAATCTTGTTAATAATACAATAAAGAGTCCAACTTACTTTCTGTCCTTTGAATAATTCACTACACCACACAGTTCAGATTTGTCACAACAAGGTCATAAAAATAATACTTTCTTAGAGTTACTTTGTTCGATAAGGTAATACACCAGATAATTTTCCAGGCTGAATAGTTAAGTTTTCCGATTCTCAATAGCAATGTTCAATTCAATCACAATCTTTAGTATATTGTATATTGTTCATATTTTCCAACACAATCCATCCAAGTTACGAGTATGTATTACGGCAGTTGTAAATAATTTGTGTAAATAGTATAACGATTCTTGAAGTTGAAGTAAATCCTCTAAACGTTTGTTAGTAAATCACTGACGAGCAAAACCCATTTTATTACACGGCAATTTATTCACCATAATAAATCATGGATGAGACCTTCTATTTATCACACAAGTATAATTATAGTTTATAATGTTATTACGGCTAGAGCCCCCATTCAATTTATGAAAATGATAGTTATAGTATTGTTATTGTTAGTGTGAGTATCCTTGTATTAGTGAAGATCCTATTATATCATTCTGAAGGTTATTTGTAGTTGTCTAGAGTATTCCTGGTTCTTATAATCCCCTGGCAATTCACATAGCGTAGTTTTAGAGTTTACAGTTGATTTACTTCATGTATAATTATTTGTGTGGCTCATATTATACAGCAAGAACCTCGATGTTGAGTGGTAGTGTAGATTATTAATATAGTTGAATAAATATTACACATACACACATGTAAATAACTTTGAAATATTGACGTTAACCAAGTTGTGTAGAAAGCAACGATAAATTTTGTTTAATTTACAAAATCAATCCAGTAGGAATCCAAATAATATTATATACATAATCAAGAAATACACATATTCCAATTAGTAATGAATATCCTCAATGAACATATAGCATTGTAGTTAATAGTAGAATAATAAATCTTTCATAATACAACTCAAATAGAAACGATCTTCAGAGACTTAATATTAGATGTTATCCGAACGGCTGTACGCCAAGAACTAAACTAAAAGTGTCGAATCGCGTAGAAATAAGTTATGGGTCAATCGTTGGAAAATCCCGCCAGCCTAGTGACACGAGAATTTTAATCAAGCCTGCGTGCTGACTGCGTGATCAGAATGTCTTTTATTAAGAACAAGCAATAATGCTCTAACAAAATAAGGAGAGACCGGACGGCCTTGACACGCTGTAGGTGCATGCACAGTTCATGTTTTTATCGAGGTTAATAAAAAACAATAATGCTCAAATTAGGTTAGGAAAAACCCGGGGGAAACTTTGAGCTGAGAAATATTTATATCGTTTAAACGCAATTCGCTTAAATGATTTAGTTGGTTTATTAACATTACAATGTAGGGAATTTACGTTTCGTAACAACATTAAAACTCTTTTTATAATCTTAGACGTGACCAAATGCTTTTTTCTTTAATTTAGTATGTAACGTTTTCAAATAGAGAAGTTCGTTTTTGTTTGCGTTTTTATATTGTGCAGTTTTTTTCAGTTTTACCATTAATGATTGATAGGCGCAACACTGATTTCACATGAAGATTTAAATAACAGTTTAGTTAACAACACTATCAAATCAAGCTCTTGTATTTAGTGCCGTTCTTAATGCAATCGACGTGGGCTGAATGGTTTGGCACATCTATAATATATCTTCGCATTATATTAAAAAAAAATAGTTCTTTAATTGTATGAAGAGGCCTGTAATTGATTATAATGATAATGGCTCCTTCCGTCTCGAGAGATAATGGATGCGCCCCTGTTTAACTTCGACTGGGTCTGTAGCTGGCCACTTTTTGCAAGTTCCTGTGGTGGCTGAACAGTCCGATTTTTGAGTGGCAATTCCTGGAGCAGCTGAGGCATCTGTATTCTGTAGCAGTCTGTCCATCTGGCGGTTCTGCGTCTTTTCTCCTCATTATCTTCACCAGAGAGTCCTTGGCTCTCTTTGCCTCAAGCCACGGGTCAACGTTATCGCCATAGGTGGCCACCAGGAGTCAACTAGAGGAACACTCACTCCGTGTGGTGGCGCAGCAACAGTATCCCAACTGTCCATCTTCCAAGGCCCGTAACCAGTACTGGAGGCTTACGCTACGGAACACAGTTCTGTGTGCATACAGTTGTGCGTTCATTGCACCCAGATTAGATACGCTGGGAGTAGAACAGGGGATGCGCTTGCCCGCCCAGTGTGGTGGCTGGGTAGGTTGACGCATCACCTGAACACTGTTTAAAGTTGGTTTTTCGCCCTACACTATTAGCCGGAACAGAGACCAAGAGAATGGTTGTGTGGTCCGTTACAACGAGTCGCCACTGTCACCCACTGTGAGGCTATGTAGGTACTAAAAAGGTAGAAAAAAAAAGTTATCAGTGGGGACTCGAACCCAGGTCGCAAAATTGCATTCGAATATGCTAACCGCTCAGCTAGGGAGGACACATGCTGAAAGAGAGATGGCAAAAGCAAAATATGACACAATAAGGACACGTGTCTTTAAATGAACCAATGGGGATTAAAAAAACACAGACATCGTACTTTATATAATTACCAAATACTTATAAACTATTTAGATCAGTCACCTGACCTGCTTGTGGCTGAGGCGATAGAGACACCACTTCAACCAAAGCAGGACACCTCTGTTGCTCCCTCTCTTGCCAATACTCGGCCTGCACGGAGCGTCGGAAACTGTGATTGTATGCGTGCTATTTATAGAATCATCATATAATATATATAAATATACACGTTCTTCAATGTAAACAAAGATTTGGTCGTTTAGTCACGAATGTTATTCTTTAGTTTAACCAGAAAACTTCAATTATCGCCGCTCAGACAACACGCCCCCACACACACACAAACACACCTAACACCCACACACACGCAACACACAAACACGTAACACACACAAAAACCTTTAACACACAAACACACTTAACCCACACACACAAACTGTTTATAAAAAATAATGAAACGTTTTTTTTTTTTTTTTTTTTTTTTTTTTTTTTTTTTTTTGGGCGGGGGGGGGTCTCATCAAGAATGATTATCAAATTAAATAGAGAATAAAATGAGAATTGTTCAGAGTAAAAAGGTATAGACTCTATGTCATGTTGATCTTAGGCTTCTTTTCAATACGAAACAATCTAAGTAACATAAAGATATGTAGCCTACTTAATTCACTTGACATAGGTGTAGCATAAGTGTTTTGTGTTTGTATGCTCACTTGTAGATCTCACGTTAAGGGGAAAAGCCTATAATAAATATTTGTTATATAATGTAGAATGTATATCATGAAAACTATACAACAAGCAGAATGTGGAATAGGCTATACAGAATATAGAACAAACAGGATATTGAACAAACCAAAAATAGAACATACAGAATATAGAACATACAGAATATTGAACAAACCAAAAATAGAACATACAGAAAATAGAACAAAAAGAATATAGAACATACAGATAATTGAACAAACCAAAAATAGAACATGCAGAATATAGAACATACATAATATAGAGCATACAGAATATAGAACATACAGAATATAGAACATACAGAATTTTGAAGAAACCAAAAATAGAACATACAAAATATAGAACATACAGAATATTGAAGAAACAAAATTAGAACATACAGAATATAGAACATACAGAATATAGAACATACAGAATATAGAACATGCAGAATATAGAACATACAGAATATAGAACATACAGAATATAGAACATACAGAATATAGAACATACAGAATATAGAACATACAGAATTTTGAAGAAACCAAAAATAGAACATACAAAATATAGAACATACAGAATATTGAAGAAACAAAATTAGATAATACAGAATATAGAACATACAGAATATAGAACATACAGAATATAGAACATGCAGAATATAGAACATACAGAATATAGAACATACAGAATATAGAACATACAGAATATTGAACATACAGAATATAGAACATACATAATATTGAACAAACCAAAAAAAGAACATACAGAATATAGAACATACAGAACAAGAACATACAGAATATTGAACATACAGAATATTGAACATACAGAATATAATACATACATAATATTGAACATACAGAATATTGAACAAACCAAAAATAGAACATACAGAATATAGAACATGCAGAATTTAGATCGTACAAAATATAGATCATATAGAATATAAAACTGGCAGATTCTTGAACTAACAGAATATAGAACATACATAATATTTAACATGCATAATCTAGAACTTACATAATATATAACATACAGAATATAGAACGTACATAATATAGAAAATACAGAATTTAGATCTTACAGAATATCGAACATATATAATATATTACATACAGAATATAGAACATACAAAATATAGGATATTCAGAATATAGAACATACAGAATATAGAACTGGCAGAATATATAACATACAGACTATAGAACATACAGAATATAGAACATACAGAATGGAACATATAGAATATAGATCATAAAGAATATGAAATATATAGAATATATATCATATAGAATATAGAACATATATTCTATAAAATAAACAGAGTTTTAAACATTCAAAACATAGAGCATGAAAAATATAAAGCATTTATAGCACAGAACATCCAAATTATAAAAAAAAAAACAACAAAATATAGAAAATGGTAGACTATGAAACAGACTGGAATAGAGTTTAGATACTACAAAACAAACAATCTATTTGAAACATTTCTGTAACATACATTGTACATACTGAAACAACATTTTGAATATATAGAACTCACATAATATGCAACATACAATAGGCCCTTTATAATATATGTATTTGTATGTTTCAGCACACCACGGCGTATCGACAAGGTAATAACGTGTTTTCCTCGTGTTTTCGTGGTTACCTCGTTCCCCCCCCCTCCCCCCCGCGTCGATACGACGTGGTGTACCCGCTAGGTGTAGAGTTGAACTTGAAACTGAACAGCGAAAGTATTTCTAATAATATAATACGGTAAAAGAGTTTGTGCGCGTCTACCAGAACACCCAAGTTAGGTGGACGCGCACAAACTCTTTAACCATCTTTTATATAAAAGGAGTGCCTGTAGCGTGTAAGATAAGATAAGACTTGTGTTAAAATCGCTGTAAGGTGTATTGCAAGTGAATATTCACAGCTCTTAGTTAGTCTAGCGCTATTGGTTGAATTAATCATTTTAGAAAAAAATACATATATTCGAATCTCATTGAATGAAAATGGAAATCGGAGTAGTGGGGGTCTGCAAACTTTTGCCTATAGTGGGCACAAGTGAAATATCTAATTCATTCAGTTTGCTGACAGCCTAAAATTCAACGTTCTCCCGAATCAATTTTTTGTATAACAGACTTAATTGCCTTTTTTTTTAGTTCTTTTGCGTGAATTTGAAAATCATTCCGCGTGCATTGCGTGAGTGACGCATGCCGTAGGTTGCCGACCCCTGATATAAAGCATTTGATTCTGTACAACACTAAAAAAATCCAATGAAATGTTCAGAAAAACAAGAGATGGCTACACTTTTCTCTATCCATTAGGAAATAGACAGTTTCTTTCTTTGCGAATGGCATTGGAATGGGTTACCCGATCTTATCATCAAGGAAACTAAAAACGTAACATCATTTAAAAAATTTACCATAATGCTTTACGAAACCCAAAGCTCGCATAATACTACTGATAAAACTACTACTGGTAATACTGCTACTGGTAATACTACTGCAGATAAAACTACTACTGGCAATACTACTACTGGTAATACTACTACTGGTAATACTACTACTGGTAATACTACTATTAGCAATACTACTACTGGTAATACTACTACTGGTAATACTACTATTAGTAATACTACTACTGGTAATACTACTACTGGTAATACTACAATTGGTAATACAACTACTGGTAATACTACTACTGGTTATACTACTACAGGTAATACTACTACTGGTAAAATTACTACTGGTAATACTACTACTTGTAATACTACTACTGGTAATACTACTACTGGTAATACTACTACTAGTAATACTACTACTGGTAATACTACTAATAGTTACACTACTACTGGTAATACTGCAACTGGTAAGACTAATAGTCGTTATTTTGCTACTGGTAATACTACTACAGGTAATACTACTACAGGTAATACTACTACAGGTAATACTACTACTGGTAATACTACAACTGGTAATACTACTACTGGTAATACTATTACTGGTAATACTTCTACTGGTAATACTACTACGGTTAATACTACTACTAGTAATACTAATACTGGTAATACTACTACTGGTAATACTACTACTGGTAATACTACTACTGGTAATACTACTATTAGGAATACAACTACTGGTAAAACTACTACTGGTAAAACTACTACTGGTAATACTGCTACTGGTAATACTACTGCAGATAATACTACTACTGGTAATACTACTACTGGTAATACTACTACTGGTAATTCTACTACTGGTGATACTACTGCTGGTAATACTACTACTGGTAATACTACTGCTGGTAATACTGCTACTGGTAATACTACTACAGGTAATACTGCTACAGGTAATACTACTACTGGTAATACTACTACAGGTAATACTACTACTGGTAATACTACTACTGGTAATACTACTGCTGGTAATACTACTGCAGATAATACTACTACTGGTAATACTACTACTGGTAATACTACTACTGGTAATTCTACTACTAGTTATACTACTGCTGGTAATACTACAACTGGTAATACTACTGCTGGTAATACTGCTACTGGTAATACTACTACAGGTAATACTGCTACAGGTAATACTACTACTGGTAAAACTACTACTGGTAATACTACTACAGGTAATACTACTACAGGTAATACTACTACAGGTAATACTACTACTGGTAATATCACTACTGGTAATAATACTACTGGTAATACTACTGCTGGTAATACTACTACAGGTAATACTACTACAGGTAATACTACTACAGGTAATACTACTACTGGTAATACTACTACATGTAATACTACTACTGGTAATACTACTACTGGTAATACTACTGCTGGTAATACTACTACAGGTAATACTACTACTGGTAATACTACTACAGGTAATACTACTACTGGTAATACTACTGCTGGTAATACTACTACTGGTAATACTACTACAGGTAATACTACTACTGGTAATACTACTGCTGGTAATACTACTACTGGTAATACTATTGCTGGTAATACTACTAATGGTACTTAAAAGTAAACATTTGTTTCAAAAGCATCTAAGATAAGACTTTGACGCCTACTCTAATTTTTCCATTGAATGCCACTTAATGTGCTATTTGTGTATTTGTTGTGTGTGTCTTTATTGTCATGACCTACTTAAAATAAAGGCCTCATTACTTCTTTTAAAAATTCCCCCATTGAAGGCCATCCTATTATATTGATGTAGGCCTATTTATTTTTTACATTTTAAAAGAATATACGTTTGCTTAACTGAAAAGAGTAGAAATAATTATATTGAATATATGTCTATCCACATTGATTTTAATTGCTGCTGTATTAGTTCTACTTAAGTGTAGATGTTAATCATAGCAGTTCCACACAGTCTTCACCCTTCTGATATGACGTCGCCAGGACTTGTCGCATTTAGCGCATAGGCCTTCCAAATTATGTAGGTCACCACAGAGTGCAGACAGTATTCACGATTAAAAAAAACACCTGAAAATCGTCTAGCCGTGAAAGTTTGGGCTGGTTAGTGCACAGAATAGGTATAGAACAGAATGCGCAATCCCTATATTCGCAGTCACTGACAGTGAAGCTCGGCTTCCGACATTTTCTTTCGACTCAAGGTAGCGATCACTAGAGACGATACTATAGTAAAATTAAAAAGGCTTATTTATTACTGATATCTAGTCTTAGCAAGCTTAGGACTAAAACAAGGCTACTAATATTAAGTAATATGAGGTTATTAGTTATAACGAATCACTGTAAATTTGGCAACGGTATTTTCGTCAACGGTATTTTCGACAAGGTAATTTTGGCAAAGGTAAATTCGGAAAAGGTAATTTCGGCAAAACTATCAAAGCGGTAATATTGGCAACGGTAAATTCGGCAAACTTAATATATCCACTGTTTTTATTGACTATATTGGTAGTACTACACTCTAGTCCGGAGATGGGCAACCTACGGAATGCGTGCTAGACTTGGCACGCAGTACGGTTTTAAATTTCACGTGAAAGAGCACCAAAAAAGAAGTTTAAGTATCTTCTGCATATAAAGAGCAGGATGACATTAAGGCCGTTGGCACCCTGAAAGATTTAGAAATGCTACTTTGGGACACTATTATATAAAGTTTACCGACCCCTGCTCTAGTCTACTAAATGAAGCTAATGGCACGAAATGAAGATAGCATTATAGAAAGTGCCTGATTTGTGACATGTTTACTATAGCGTAACCAGTGAAGATGAGCCACAGGTATTGAGTTTATGAGACGTGCTAAAATGACAAAAAAAATGTATAAATAAAGCATACAAATTAGGTAACAAAAAAAATAATTAATTTGTTTTACTAAAAATTAAATTTAAGAAAAACATTGAAACACTGTAATTTTTTTTACCATTTACGCTATTTAACTAATGCATAAGAAAAGGACAATTTTAATAGACGCCAAATGCAACCATCCCGAATATAGCACAAGGAAACAATGGCAAATCAATATTACGTAATGTAGATTATTTGCCACCCCCCTCTTCTTTTTTAAACACCAGAATGATATTCGCCGTGTTTAAAAAGCAAATGCTAGCCCCTCCCTCCCCCGTCTCCCCATCCCATCTCCCCACCCCGTCTCCCCACCCCCGTCTCTCCACCCCGTCTCCCCACCGATTAAAGTGTTAGTGACCAGCTTGGTAGCCTTAGGCTAAGCAGTGAAAACTAAAAGAGGTGGGCGAGGTTTCTATGTCTATGGTGGCCATGTGTTCCCCCCCCCCCCACACACACACTCAACAACCCGTGTTGAGAGAATAGGCCTATAGGTCAGCAAAGTAATTCTTTAACTCTCCCTGACATAACCGGTCAAGAAATAGGGACTGTGTTCGTTTTTTATAGATCTATAAAGTAGGGGGGTTGTAATTTGTTTGCAATGTTTCCCGTACGATCTAAACAAACCTGGGCTCAAGTATGGTCGTGTCTGAACGGAGTAAACAAGTGTACAGAAGGATACAATGTAACATTAAATTCAAAAGACTTAAAAAGCGGGTTAGAGGCGTGAGCCATAAAATTCACCAATGCATAACATTTCTGTTTAGAATGAGTCTTTTACACAAGTTAGGGGCGCGGGGGGGGGGGGGGGGATCTTCATGATAAAATCATGGAATTACATAACACTACAAAAAGTGTGAGTACCTACCCCCACATTGCACTATTTGCCCCAACGCACTTTATACAATCTGACCCCCCCCCCTGCGCCGACTTGCACTAATCATGACTAATGACTATTACGTTGAATTCCTGGCTACGCCACTAAATTGGCAAAGTTACAAATCCTAATCCTGCACTAATACTATTACCAATCGCTACTTTTTTCTCTTTCTGGGAGTAAGTCTACTTTCCCGCCATACTCATACTATATCCACATCTCTGACTTGAAACTATATCAATGTCTTGTTCATCAAATTGATATGAAACATGTTGATTATATATGAATAAAAATGATAAGAAGATACTACTAGATATATACGTTTATATTATTTAAATACAAGTAGGGCCTATCGTAAGCAAAATAATGTAAATATAAAAGACAAATTTTATAAAATATTGTGGAAATATTTTTATAATAAAATCAAATACAAATGTATTGACAGAAAGAATAACTTTTAACTAGCAACAACAAAAAACATCAACTAGCAACGAAAAAAAAAGTCTCCTTGACCAAGACCACCGTAAGAATTTACGATGGTCTTGCCTTGACCCCATAACCCCGCCCCCCCCCCCCCCCATTTTTTCCAGCTGTAGCCTGGAGTCACTAATACTTCGTAAGGGAAGTCGGGTAAGTACTTAGGATGGTCTTGGTCGGGGGCGGGATGGGAGGAGGGACATTCTACGTTGGCATTGCTTACACAACCGGTATCATACTATGTAGGGTTGGAGGTCAGGTAGACAGAGTTACGTAATATCGTAGGGGAGACGTATGCTTTGATGCGTAAAGGCAGTTTAGATACCTTACACACATAGGCCTACCTTCACCTTTGCTGAGGCGTAAATTAAGGGGGGGGGGAAGAAACGCCGGGGCTGGGGTACATTTGGCGCCTATTTAAAATGTTTGTCTTTGATCATTAGATGACGTTAAATTAAATAACAAGCCAAAGTACTCCTTAATGTTATCATGCTCTTTTCACCATTTTGGTGGTCTTTCATGTGCCATTTAAAAACGCTCTGCGTGCCAATTATGGCACGCATTGCTTAGGTTGCCTATCCAAGGACTAGAGTGTAGTCTAACCAATACTTTTAATAAAAACAATGGATATTATATGATTGCCAATTTTACCGTTGCCAATTTTACCGCTTTGCGTGTTTTGCCGAATTTACCTATTCCGAAATTACCCTTGCCAAAATCACTTTGCCTAAATTACCGGTTCCGAATTTACCATTGCCAAATTTACCGAGCACCAGTTATAACTTATCGTTGTTTATCCTTTACGAGGTCAGGAAAGCAATGTAGTTTAACATGCTTATTCCTACGACAATCAATCGTTTTCGCATCATTGTTGCAGTTTATTACACAACAGCCTTTGTACCTTTTGGTTGAAACATTAGCTTTGGGTGTTCGAAATTGTAGATTTGATGAAAAAGACATTGTATCTAAGCTTAAATATATAGTGTAACCAAGTCTGCTGAGTCTAAATAGTATGGCGTCGGTATTACTTCCGGAAACAGAAAAAAAATGCGATTGCGCATTCTGTTCTATATTTATTGTGTGGGTTAGTGGCCCGGAGCGTGATACAGTGTTCTACACAGATGACATTTTCTTCACACACACACACTCACACACAAACAAACACACTTACACACACACGCATGCCTTACACACTAACTCGCAGATAATGAGCAACTCGGACGTTTGGAGATAATTTGCCGTGATCCCGTAACTGATCGCTGGTCATCAGTCCAGACATACGCGTGACCAATGTGCCAGACACGAAGAAACGATGGAACCTAACCCTAACCCTAACCCTCCCCTCGATTAGAAGATGACGAAAATTTTAAGAAAAATAAAATATAGATCATATGAACTTAACATTTAAATTGTTACATTATCATTTTATAAAACATTATTAGGCCTACATAAAGTAGGCCTGGTATTTTGTAAAACATTATTTTGTAAGGTGTTACTTTGTAAAGTGTATCTATAATATATAATGTATTTAGAACGTCTTTAGAATTTAAAGTATTCTTGAAGTATCCTACATGTATTAACGTTTTAAAAATGTATTTAAGATATCTTTAGAATTTTCGCACACTATCTCTGGGAATGTATAACGAACACATTTTGTATTTATCCTCTCTTTCAGATTTTCCACGCATTATATAATGTGTTTAGTTCAAACTTTACCAAAGACTATAATAATATGGACCGCTTGCTCTAGTTTTAGAGCTTATATGTCCTTTTTTTTTGCGTGCGCAACCAATAATGCTGTCTTTAATTACTTCTATGCTCCTAGGATTGCATTAAAGGTTTCCGGTGTATACAAGTTTCGATTTTAATCTTAATTATCCATTTAGAAAATCATAGCGAATTACTAAACCGGAAGTCTGGAGGACTTAGTTCAATCGAAAATTCCTAAACTAAGTGTTGCAAGTCATCGAATAACAGAAATATTAAAGCAAGCGGTCCATCTTACTATAGTCTTTGATTTTACAGTGTTTTTATAACACAGAGTACTTAATATCAATGTAGTGAACCAAAAGGTAAGTATTGAATGTTTGAATCGATCGGTGCAATCGCCAACAACATTTCCCACCTGCGACTCGGTGAAGATTGCCACAAGATCCCTAAAGTAAATAATAAACCACTTATACTGTCATATCATAATATATCATTGTTTGAAGCGGGTACATTGTGCCAGTAGACTTCCACCCTGTGTTGTGTTGCACAAACTGTGCTCTGACAAGATGTATTTCAAGTCTTATAATAATATAGATCTACACCTTCTGTCGCCTTGTCAACATAAGTGTGTCACACTTAGAGAAGACATACGTGTAGGGAGTGGTGTGTCTGGTGGTGTGTGTGTGGTGGTGTGTGCGGTCGTGTGTGTGGTGGTGTGTGTGGTGTGTGTCTGGCTTGGTGTGCGAGTGTGAAAGTTGGGTGTAAATAACTTATTTTTAAGGAGCCCTTGCGTTACTGAGGAGGTGCCCATTAAATCTTCACTGAAGGGCTGGACTAAATACCTAAAGTAAAACTCTGTCATCTGTTTGTAGTTCTTGTTTGTGATGTATCGAATGTTTGCATCGATCGGTTTGAATCGCCAACAGCTCTTCCTACTTGCAACTACGTGAAGATTGCCGGAGATGCGTAAAGTCTGTCATCTGTTTTTAGTTCTTGTTTGTGATTTTAAAATTTTATATGTAGTTAAATTGTGGACTCTTTCCTCGGTCTTAACGGGGTCTGCACAATAATATATGGGGCGCGGAAGCGCATTCGGTTAGCGTACCGAAGGTCCTGGGTTCGAATCTAGGTGCAGGCTAGGATTTTTTCCCCGGGTCTGGAGGGTGTCCCTGAGTCTACCCAGCTCTGACGGGTACCTTAGTTGGGGTAAAGTAAAGGCCGGCTGTGCATAGTGCTGGACACACGATCACCTAGTATGCCGTGGCCACGGAAACTGGTGAACGCTGCTTCACCGGCCCTATGGATCTATTTTGTCCAACGGGATACTTTACAATAATATGAAGAAGAATAAGTGTTAGCTAGCTATTTGAAACAGTGATATTTTAGGTAAACAAAAATGTACAAAAATACACTAGACATGAAAGTCCTGGGAATGTAGGAGATATATTACTTCATATGGACCTAAGGAAGTACTAATCAAGTACTTAAGTACTAATCAAGGACGTAAGAAAGTTATAAGTAAAACGTGCCAGTTCCATGGCTGCGTCACCACCGCGCAACGTTACCCTTCTCTTATGTCATGACCTGTCCTAGATGTCATCGACTCACGTCACGTGACAGTAAGGTCATGTCGCACGAGATGACAATGCACGTTAAAATTCTGCATTTGGTCAGGTTGACCGGTGTGTGTGTGTGTGCACGAGGGGGGTGGAGGAAGAAAAGATGGAGTCAGATGAAATATAATGAAACCCGTCTCCGAGTTCACCCACCTCCACCCTCTACCCATCACTCTACCCATCACTCTATCCATCACTCTATCCATCACTCTATCCATTACTCTACCCATCACTCTATCCATCAATCTATCCATCACTTTACACATAACTCCATCCATCAATCTATCCATCACTTTACCCATCACTCCATCCATCACTCTATCCATCAATCTACCCATCACTCTATCCATCACTCTATTCGTCACTCTACCCGTCACTCTATTTATCACTCTACCCATCACTCCATCCATCACTCTACCCATCACTCAATCCATCACTCTATCCATCAATCTACCCATCACTCTATCCATCACTCTACCCATCACTCAATTCATCACTCTATCCATCAATCTACCCATCACTCTATCCATCACTCTACCCGTCACTCCATCCATCACTCTACCCATCACTCAATCCATCACTCTATCCATCAATCTACCCATCACTCTATCCATCACTCTACCCATCACTCAATTCATCACTCTATCCATCAATCTACCCATCACTCTATCCATCACTCTACCCGTCACTCTATCCATCACTCTATCCATCTCTCTATCCATCTCTCTATCCATCACTCTATTCGTCACTCTATTCGTCACTCTGCCCGTCACTCTATCCATCACTCTACCCATCACTCCATCCATCACTCTACCCATCACTCTATCCATCACTCTACCCATCACTCTATCCATTACTCTACCCATCACTCTATCCATCAATCTACCCATCACTCCATCCATCACTCTACCCATCACTCTATTCATCACTCTACCCATCACTCTATCCATCACTCTACCCATCACTCTATCCATCACTCTATCCATCACTCTATCCATCACTCTACCCATCACTCTATCCATCACTCTATCCATCACTCTATCCACCACTCTACCCATCACACAATTGTTTCACTTCAAAACATGTTAAACCTGATCAGATTAGTCGTGTTTTTAAGTGTCCCTGTGTGTGTGGCTGTGAGCGTCTGTCGCGAACTGTCGCGGTAGTCGAATAGTCCGGTAGACGAATTGTTGCGGTAGACGAAGAGTCCGGTATACGAACTGTCGAAGTAAACGAATAGTCAAGTAGACGAACTGTCGCGGTAGTTGAATAATCCGGTAGACGAACTGTCGCGGTAGACGAACTGTTTCGGTAGACGAACCGTGCCGAACTGTCGCGGTAGAGGAACTGTGGCGGTAGACGTATTATCCGGTAGACGAACTGTCCGGTAGACGGACTGGCGTGTTAGACGAATCGTCTGGTATACAAAATGTCGCGTTAGACGAAGTGTCGCATTAGATGTTGTGTCGTTGCACGATTTGTCGCAGTAGACGTAATGTCGGTAGACCTACTTTCTGTAGACGAAGTGTCGCAGACGAAAAGTCTTGTAGACGAGTTATCGTGACACCGTCTCTGTAAGTGTATTTTATTATGTGTGTGTGTGTGTGTGTGTGTCTGTATGTGTGTAGTCGTGTCTATATTATGTGAATCTGTGTGTCTGTCTGACTGCATATCTACGTGAGGGTGTGTGTGTGTGCATCTCTTCTGCTCGTGTGTGTATGTCTCTCTCTGTGTTTGTTTACTGATCTGTGTCTGCCTTTTTTGCGCAAATGTGTTTCAGTGTGTCTTTGTGTGTGTGTGTACATATGTAACCCCCAGATATACGCCTCTGTACGTCAGGTAAGTAATTCCAATATTATGACATTTTTTTCTCTTTGTTACAGGTAAAACAGTGTCGAGCGCACCTACACACTTTGGCCTCTATCTGCTCTCACGGCCCGTCTCCCTACAGCTGATCGCTTTATCTAGCTCAGAGGCGGCGCAACATTTTCCAACAACAAACAATAAGAACACCCTCTGTGTCCCCCCTTGCCTGATAATCTATCTCGATACAAAAAATTATGTCAATGTTGCATATTTAATTTTTAATGCAACAAAGCAGTTGTATGTTGTTGTTTTTTTCAAACCATGTGTAGGTCGCAGTGTTATGCGTTTTATAAGGGCACAATTCTCGTCTTGTGACGTGCCCTCCAGTTTGAAAAAATATGGACACGACCACGGCTCTAGTAAATAAAAATAAAAGAGATAAGAACGGAGCAGAATACGTTTTAACTGTCCTCTTCACTATAGCATTTTTACTTTTACTCTTTCACTTTATTGCCGGGAATCAGGTCTAAGTGACAAGTGTCTTGTCTCTCTCTCTCTCTCTCTCTCTCTCTCTCTCTCTCTCACTCGCTCTCTCTATCCAGGTAAACAAACAGCTCCCATTTCATTGTTACTTTCGAGTGCCTTTGGACATATAGCCATTACTCGACTGCCAGCGAAGGATATTACATTTTGTCAAGCTTGTGATCAATTGATTCTATTCTGGCTGAAGGTAAGGTTTTTAAAGTTTTAACTTATTATTTCAAATCATTGTTTCCATAAAGTCTTTTATCGTGATCTGCATATTTTGGATACTTTTACGTCCTTACAAATTGATACTTTGGTTGCATATATTAGGCTACACGTTATACCATAGCCTGCTATACTATTTTATACTATACTATAGGCCTACTGCACTATACTACTACTATGCTATAGTATACTATACTAGGCCCTATACTATAGTACACTAAAATATAGGGCATACTGTGCTATACTATAGTATATTTCACTTTAATTTGCTTTGCTTTAGCCTACTATACTATAGACTGTATAGACCTACTATAGGGCATGCTATACTATACTATACTATATATTATCATAAAATCCTTTACTATACTATACTATTCTATAGGGCATAGGCATACTGTACTTTACTTTACTACTATACTATGCTATGCTTTATTATACTATTCTATAGGCATACAGTAGGCTATACTATATAATATATAATACTATACTATTCTAGGTCTTCTGTCGTCTGTCTAGGGTCTTGTTCACTATGAAATAATACACTCAAGCCAGTCGATGAATGTTTAAAGAAGAATTGAATGCTTTAACTTGTGTACAATAATAACATTGAACTTCACTGGTCAGTAATATTTAGTTTCCTTCTAGCTAAACAAAGACAACAACAATGACACCAATTTGTGCCTTATAGAGATTTGTGTGTGTGCAAAATGTGATAGAATAAATTTTTCCCGAAGTTGTCAATATTCATAATGGAAAAGAAAATGCTTACAAGACAGTTGTAGAGACAACGAGAAGACACATTTGGTGTTGCTACGTCATAATAAAAAAAATGCATCTATTCAATTATACGGAATTAATTTCTACGACAAAATTAAAGACAAATAGATAACTCTAAATGAACCACACAGGTTAACCCCCTCCCCCACTTCAAATTAAAGGAAGACAACGCTCGTGTAACATTGTGACCCCTAGCCTAGTTTGCACGTAATATGCTCGTGCTAACCGCTAACATTAACGCCAACTGCTTAATGCATGAACGCATGGTCTCATTTCATAAAGTCATAAAGTCTATTTCAATTTCAGAGGTTCTCAAATACTATGGCACGACTCGATTTATTTTTTTCTCCACTAGACCTCTAACATTGTATTTTGCTCCATTGCGGACGTGTTGTGATTTTAAATACAGTCATTGAGTCTAGTCATCATTCTTCAAACAAATTTTGTGGAAACTCATGCCATATATTATATATTCCCAAACTGGGGGGCGCGACCCCCTTGACCATTTCGCGGGGGTCGCCAAAGACCTTCGGAAAACGTATGTTTTTGATGGTACTAGGAGCCGAAACACAGTTCATCTTTCCGTCTCAAAGAGAGTCCACCTACATGCATATACATCCGCATACTACGTGTAGGCTACTTGGCATAATGTCATCAATACAGGTGTATGTGACAAGGTCGGCACCATAATGCACGCATGCGGACCAGTAACACGTCTGTAGAGAGTTGTGTTAAAAAGCCTCTTCTCTGTTAAAAGCAGCCATTGTGTTAAAAGCAGTAGGCCTAGTATTGGCGATAAAACGACCGACACTTCATGAATATTTTAAAATTTAGAGTAGATTCTGTTCGGTCGGGATTTCAAAATAATTAGTGACCAAAAGTAATCGGAGCTCACTTTATGATATATGGACAAATATAAAGCAACAAAGACATTGCCGCACCAGTTAAAAGAAGTAATATAAAGCATCATAAGTTGTGCCCTTTTGTAAAAACAAGATCTTTAAACAGTCGACTGTTTTCGCAATTGTGCAACGAGTATGATTCTCCGAAAATATAACATGCCTTAATTTATCTAAAAAGATCCGATCATTCCAAATGAAATTTAGCTTTTGCATAAAAAATTTGATGAAAATGAAATGTATATGCTGTCTACTTCAGGCCCCACAAAGAGGGCGTGTGTTTGTGTGTGTGTGTAGTTATTGCGCTGCGCCTGGGCCCATAAGAGTTTATCTTTGTAATATTATTTGTATGATCAAGGCTGAAGTTTAGGAAAAGTTACATTAATTTTAATTAAAAACTGTACTTGATTAAAGTTTGTGAATAGGCTTGTAAGGTTGTGGATGATATGATTACATTCTAATGGTAATTCCTATGGCAGTTTCATAAAATGGTCCATAGACCTTTTAAAAGATTCCTGATTTCTATAAACGTATGTAATGCAAATAAATCATCTAGATTTGACTAGTGTTGAAAAGTGGGATTGAACCGCACTTTTTTTTCTCATGCGGCTCCTGGTCTACTTTATCTGCTTTCTTTGAAAAACATGACAAAATGATTACGATGATAAATTCTGTGAAATAACACTTTTACATGCTTGCAGCCGAAATTTTATGATACTTTCCAAATCTACCCGACACTACATATCTATGTACTTGCCAGAAGCCCATTCACATTCAAAGTTTAAGATATTCATGAAAAGCACAAAGTTCATTGAGCGTATTAACAACGATGCATAGAGAACTGATTTCTCTATAATGCCAGGTACACAATTCTGAATCAAATGTTTGCAGTCATAAACTATTTTGACTGAGATTTTGTTGCGCCATTTTCTTCCATTTCCAACAAAATATCTTAGTAAACATGCTTTTCCACCTTGTTGGTTATCAAGTCTAAACACAGTAGACTTATTGTTCGAGGTGAACTGATAGTTGTGCTCTTGCAAAGACTGTCCCAAGAATTTCTGAACCGATGAGAAATACGCAATGTCAACCATCACAATAGCTGACGTTCCTGTTGTAATTAGAAATATAGGCCTAAGCCTAAACTTATACCGGTATTTTGCAATATTTAATGACATTTGTTTTTATGTCTTCTTTTTTTTTTAAATGATTAATCGCTATGCTTTAATTAGGTTCAATTTGTAACAATAAAAATACATCGTGCAAATTAGATATTTACATTACAATTCATAACAGTCGCAAAATGCATTAATAAACTAGAAACGAAATTATTAATATTTGTTTATGGGGGGGGGGGGGGGGGGGGCGCCAAAGCATGATAAACTGTAAAAAGTAGTCGCGGCCTAAAAAAGTTTGGGAACCACTGATATAGAGCTTATAGACTAATGCATGGGTCGGAAACCTATTGCTAACAGTGTGTCGAACTAGGATTTCTAAATCATTCAGCGTGCCAACAGCCTACAAGTCAACATGCTCTATTATACTTTTTAAACATTATTTTTATAGGAAAATTATTATTTTAACTCCTTAGCAGGCCAAATGCAAAGGAGATTATTTATAGAGAAAATCATACAGACGTTTTATATTTAATACAAAATTAACGTTTCTGTGATTATCATCCTTTTTATTTGCATTTATATCAGAATTAATATTCTATTATTAAACTTGCTCATTTATGGTAATTATTGTCTATCAATATGGTAGTCAAAATGAACCTGAGGATCTAACACCTGAAAATGTTACTTATATATTATGGATAATGAGAAGTCCTTACATGCGTTACAAAAAGATTTACTGACTTCTAAAATAATACAGAATTATGGAATAGATGGAAAGTAATCCTACAAACTGGGTAGTTAATGTAATGTTTTAAGTTATACATATAACTTCTTTAGTCATACAATATTTATATAATTTTAAAATACTTTTTTACAGTTTGATCTTTTCAAAGTTATAAATTGTAAATGACTTAATCTTTTATAAAAGAGAAATAAACAAACATATTACAAATATTAGCTCAAATGAAACGGGTAATTACCTCCCTTTAAAAACGTTTCCACATTTGATTCATTAGTGGTGCCAAAGAAATTAGGTTTGTAATATAACAAATATTACTGACTAATTATTATTTCTTTTTATACATCTAACATTATGGTATTCAATACACGATTCAATTACTAGAGGATTTAAATAATTTACGTAAAACAGTTATAAATAAAAATTCTCTGCATTAATTGTTTGCCCATTTAAGGAGTTTTTCTTTTAAACATTAATAATTACAGAAATTACATAATATAGTGCTATTATATAAGTATCTTATATTTTTTTAAATTAATAATTTAGATAATTTTGTTTTAGAATTACTTATATTTATGTTTAATTAAAGAAGATGAGCATAAAACTATTTTAAATGTAAATAGTCTGTATCAATTATTAAGCGGTCAAGTGTAGGTGCCTTATTTGTTTGCTTAATACACCTTTCATGTGCGATAAAATCTGTTACACAAGTGTAAGTTGAACCAAAAGATGTGAGTAAAATAGAGAATGCCTAGCAGTTGAGAATAGCAGACGACTTTCCTAAGCAGCTTTCTTCCAGATTATTTCCGCAAACGGACACATTTGGATGCCAATTTTTTAAATGTTCAAAATTCAACTTGCCGCATTTTAAAATCGGCAATACAGCTCCACTTTAAAAAAAAAGATCTACATCTACATCTAAGAAGGTTGTACTAAGATCAAACCAGTTAGACTTGGTGTGGTATGAAAAAATGGGTCCATCAAATCTAAAGTAGGGATGTTAAAACCGTTTTTTTTTTCAAAACCGGTTTTCGGTTCTATAAAACCGGTTTTAATACAGGATTTTGGCCCCCCCCCCCCCCCCCCGCGCAGTACCACAAGTCACTGGCCGGAAAAGCCAAATGTGCGTAGTTTTGTAGGTATATTTGAAAAATACTTCAAACTTAATTAGTGTTTGCAGGGCATTCAAAGGGTTGATTTGTGTGAATACAATATGATTTTGTACTCTCTACCATAAAGTATGATAAAATTCTTTAGAAGTAAAACAATCTGGGCTAATTGATTAAAACCGATAATAGCTTTCAATTTTTCAATAGTGATAATCAAATTACCTATTATCGTTGACCATAATTTTAAAAAGCATTTGAAGAGACATAGTCTAGGCCTATATGGTAACTTGTAAAATAATGTATTGAAAAGTTTCGCGTAGCACAAATAAAAAAAATGTGTATTTAATAGTTCCGTTAATAATAAAGCAGAGACGCGGTGTTTAGCCGAATTGTTCAGGGTCACAGGGAAGGGCTAGTTTGCTTCTCTCCAATGCGTACATCAATTGGTTTGATGTTGTTTTTATCGCAAGCCATAGTTGCTATTTGGAAACACAAGAAACACAATATCTAAGACTAAATAGTGTTAGCAAGGCATTTCAGGAATTGTTTTGTGCGAATCCAACATTATTTATTAAATATATTTCCATCAGAACCAAGACAAAAAAGGTATTCTACTTGAAGAACTGATTATCTTCCAACTTCCAAACAACAAACCGAAATCCGGTTTTGAAAATCAACACCGATTTTAGGTTTCAAAACCGGAATCCGGTATTCCGGTTTTGGTTTAACATCCCTAGATGAAATGCTTCAGAAAGGTGCTCGGTATCTGCTATAAAAACCACAACTCCAATGAGCAGACACGAAAAAGAAAATTGGACACTACTAAGACCTTCTGGCCACAGTGAAGAACAAATAACAAGAATAGTATGGCCACATAACTAGAACCACGGGGCTAGCCGATACCATTATGCAGGGCACCACCAGAGGAGGGAGAAAGAGAGGAAGACAAAGGAAACGATTGGAGGAAAACATCAGAGAGTGGACGGGAGTAAAACTGTGCGACGCACTGAGAAAGGCTGAAAAGACGGGAGGAACGGAGGAGGATAGTTTACATGGCATCTTTGTGCAATTATTGTCCAACAGACTACGGGAAATGTAGGATTTAGGAACGTAAAATAATTGTATACTTCTCACTACATCTTGAAATGAATACCTTAATACTGGAGTTGTTTATAGAAGCATTATTTAATACATAATAGTTATATTACAAGATATAACTTGTTTGGCATCACTAATTCTTTTAAACTTTAATTTGATTAAGTAAGTAATAAGTAAAGTACCCGTCGGACCAAATTGATCTTAGGGCCGGTGAAGCAACGTTCACCAATTTCATGAGCTGGGCATATTAGAGGATGTGTGGCCAGCACAATACCGAGCCGCCGTTACTTAACACCAACTAAAATGATTAAAGGGAGATAACTAACCCAATTTTTGTATATTTCTAAAATGTTTTTTATTTTTTTTATCTATGAATTAAAAAGAAATATAATTTATAACTTTACAAATGATCAAATCGTTAAAAGATATTGAAAATTATATAAATACTATATTACTAAGGATTTCATATGTACAGTTTAAAACATTAGATTAACTACCGAGTTTGCTTGACTAATTGCCCATCTCAAGATTGGTACATAGTTCAATGGCGAAAGTATTTAATAATATTTCGCACTTACATCTAGAAATAGGTAGACTATCTCAATTTATGCTGAGATCGAAATTTTGTATCAGAATGGTTAGTTTAAGTATGTTAGACCCGGTAAATTGGCGGTTATAAGAATGCAGAATATAAAAACAATGAAAAAGATAAGATGAAAATAGAAAAAGAACACACTTTATTACAATAAAAGATTTTAGTGAGAACGTTTCTTTTGGTATTTAGTTTTTGTTCTTGTTGATTATTTCCGGTCGCCCTGGGATATGCATAAGCATTTTTGCTGTCAAGATTTTTGTATTAAATTAAAACGTAGCGAACGGATGTTTTGACTTCTTTAAGTAATATTAAACATTAAACAAACAATAACACTATCACAGATTACATTTATCAGTTGCTAAAATTAAACCTTGACAATATAAATGTGAACGTTAAGTAATACACATTTTGATTTTGCTAAAAATTGCCACAAAAAAAAAAAGAATTAGAAAAGATGATAATCACAAACACGTTAATTTTTGTAGGCTATAATAAATAAAACGCTTTACGTCTGAGATATTTTCATTGTAAATAGAAATAAATTTAGATTTTTTGGCTGTGCCAAATATTTCAGGATTGACTGTTGGAATAAAAAAAAAGCCATTTCAACAAAACAAATTCAATTTATAGATCAAATTAATTGTGTTAGTTTGTCGACCATCAGATTATCACTGTAAGGGTTGGACTAGATACAATCAAAGACTATACTAAGATGGACTTTTTAAAGCTACTATGTTCTTTTTTTCCCGTGCGCAACGAATAAGGCTACCTTGAATGACTTCTACACTCCTACGATTGCATAAAATGTTGCCGCTGTATACGACTTTTGATTTTAATTTTATATTGAGAAAATCATAGCGATTAAATAAAACGGAAGTCTAGAGGACTTAGTCCGATCGGAAATTCCGAATTTAAGGGTTTCAAGTTATCAAATAGTAGAAATATCAAATCAAGAGGTCCATCTTATTATAGTCTTTGATACATTGAAATATACTAGACAATGAAAGTCCGTCGACAGTTTAAAACTCTTGCGCTTGTATGCTATACACTATTATAAGTAGGAATGCACACTTTTAATCCCAGAGCATTCACAATCAAATCAACCTTAACCCTTACTGTCCCGGGCGCGTATATAGAGGAACTGAAGGCAGCATAGAAAAAAGTAAGTCGGTACGGGAAGGGTTAAATTGTGGGCTTTTTCCTCGGGTCTAATGGGGTCTCCACAGTACAATGAAGAAGAAGAAGAAAAAAGTTTGTTGAAAAAAATTTTAATCTTTCAAATGGAACCGGGTTTTAGGGATAGCGTTCCGGATTCTTGGCAAAGTTTTGGGATAGGATACCAGCGTGTACCAATCTCAGGTATCTGGTTCAGGACGCCTTAGGTGAAAGTAATTATTTCATTATCAGTAGACTATACCAGGGGTCGGCAACCTTTTGATATTAGTGTGCCTGAGTAGGATTTCTAATTCATTCAGCGCGCCAACATCTCAAAATTCATCCTAAATTTCTTGTAGAAGATGACTGAATTGCATTTTTGGCGGTCTTCCGCGTGCCATTGGACATTGCTCTGCGTGCCAAATATGGCACGCGTGACTTGGGTTGCCGACCCTTGGACTATATTATCTAACAGTTTGTGTTGACCTTAGCACGGTTTCTCTGTAAAGCGCCTTTTGCTTTTTAGCCCTGGCCATGCTTATGGCACTATATAAATCGTTTTATATAAATAATTAAAAATATGGTAGAGAAGGTTGACAATTAGGGCTGTTAGCTTGCTGAATGAATTAGAAAACATAATTTGGCAAAATTTCATTATTAAAAATGTCGCCGACCTCTGTCATAGATTGTGTTATGATTATGATACGTTGAGAGGGGGGGGGGGGGCAGTAATACTTCTTTGTTATAGGTTACTTTAGTACCGTCAAGCAGGAAGTGATACACTCTTTGGGGTTGGAGGGAGTTGTAAAAAAATGTCAACGTTCCTGAGTTTATCCACCTCTGATGGGTACCTGACGCTCGTTGGGGTAAAGTAAAGGCGGCTGGGCAATGTGCTGGCCACACATCCTCTAGAATGCCGTGGTCATAGAATCTGGTAAACGCTGCGTTACCCAGCCCTATGATCAGTTTGGTCCGAAGGATACTTGACTTTTTGTACTTAATGCGTATAGGGACTGAATGTGGACGTACTTTGTTTAAAGTAAAATAAAAAAGTAATTGTTAATGATCAGAAGGTCTTTTCTTTTGGTTTATAGGAATTATTTTTGGACCTAAAGTAGAACAGTCCAAATTATGGACCAGAATGTCATAACAATGGCCAAGTACAGCCAGAACAACGGCGACCAAAGCTACGTCAATGCTGGCTACCAGTCGGACGACGCCAAGGGCAACACCGGCCGCACCACGCCCCACAGCAGCCCCACCGTCAGCCTGAAGATAGAGAAGAAGGCGCAGGAAAATGCCTACACGGAAATCGGCGCGCAGAAGAGAGAGTCCGGCTCGGTGGATTTTGACGTCCCAGAGAAAGCTTCCAGCAGAGAAAGAGTGAAGTCTACGTCTGATGCACCTTACAGGTTCATTCCATTACTATTTTTTTTTCTCTTAGAATATGGCCTTGAAAAAACACCTGTTCAGAAATGTTGCACAATTTTAGCTTTTGCCTAAAATCGTTATTTTCTTACCATACTTTTAATATAGCCAACATTGACTGTCATTTATAGAATCGGTAGACTAAATTGGAGACAATTACCACTTTTTTTAATGTCAGTGTTTTGTATTTATTTGTGGTCTACATTTTGTGATGGTAGGATTTTTTAAATTATTTATTATGATGGGCAGTGAATGTTATAGTGATAGTAGAATAGAGTTTTATATTATTGGGATGTCATGGTAGTGTGTATATATTTTTAACTGGGTGATAGAGTACATTTGGAGATGGTAGTAACGTTTTTCTTGCAATAGTAGTGTATATTAAGTTTCCTTATTGTAGTGCAGTTGTTTGTGATGGTAGTGTAAATTTATAATGGTAGTATAACATTTTTAGTGATGATAGTGCAATTAATTATAACATCATCTAACATGTTTGTGATTGTGTTTATATATATATATATATATATATATATATATATATATATATATATATATATATATATATATATATATATATATATATACTTTAAAATTGAATTATTTGTGATGAAAATGCTATTAACTTTGTAAATGTTTGAGCCAATTTGTGCCTAATTGTATATGTGGTCGACTATCTTAATTAAATGATACTTGGCTTATTATTGTAATGTCTTAAGAATGTAGGATAAGAATAGTGTAAATCTAAATTTCAGTGCTTACAATAACATGTGCCATGATGATATTGTATCAAGTCAATAACAGCAAAACATTTATTTCTCACTATTCTTCACAAAAGCCCAATTTCATTTTTTTGTTTTCTTACAAATATTTATTTCATACCTGCAGAGGTATGGGCAAAGAGGAACTACTCCGTCATTCTTCTAAACCACTGTGGAGAAATTTAAGATACATTTGTCTTTCTGTAGTTCTGACAGGTGAGCAGTTAAATAAACTATTTGTTTTTCCTAGTCTTCTCGTTTAGTTGTATTAGAGATGGGGAATCGAATCCATTTTTAGATGTTTGAGTTCGGTGCGTTCGGTTCGGGTTCGGTTCGATTATCATCCTTAAGTTGTATTATTCGACTAAAATGTCTAAGAGAGTATATCCTGTTTTAAGAATCAGGCAGTTGGAAAGACACCATGGTATTTCTCTCTGTCTCTCTCTCTCTCTCTCTCTCTCTCTCTCTCTCTCTCTCTCTCTCTCTCTCTCTCTCTCTCTCTCTCTCTCTCTCTCTCTCTCTCTCTCTCTCTCTCTCTCTCTCTCTGCAACTACAACTATGTCGATGGTTTCGGGGAATATGTTGCCAAGGTAGAAGCTGATGTTAGTTGTACATCGCCCAAGTCATAGAAAAACTAGAGTGCTCACTCTCCAGTTCCAAAAGTAACAGAGCAAAGCATTCTACTTCCGCTCGGGGTAAATCAAACATCAATGTTCAGAATATAAAAAAAACTTTTGGACAACATTTTTAGGTCAGTGTAGTGCAGTTATAAATATACTGAATTACTGATCTGCCCCCACCGGAAGTAAATTTTACTTTTCCATGGTAACCAATGCTAAATAACTTTCATGTTTGTATATTATTGGAGGACGGACGGGTGCCATTGTATTATGTTCTACTATATCTATAGTTTGACTTAAGCTAATTATAATACTGCATTGGTATTAAGGTATTTAATATAAACAGTAGAATAGCCTAAAAATAGAAAGAGGTAAGCTAATATTTTTTATAACTATATAAATAAGTGGCTGGCAAAGTCGATTTTGCACAGCTTCAATAGTACACAGATGGATATTGTGGCCAACACAACGTCCAGTTTATTTAGTTAAAATGTTGATACTCTATATCCATCAAGAAAAGTTTTGGGACATTTCGTATTCTATTCCGGTACAGAACTACACACTGTGTTAATGTGTCTCAGTTCTAGTACTTGGGATGTGAAATTGTCTAATTCTTATTTATGTAAGCGTTATTATCGCCAAACCAGTATTTGTATTAATATGACTGCCTGTATTAGACGTCCGTACAATTTGACAAAATTAAAAACCGAAATTGTGTTTACTGATGTTTATTCTCCATTCCAACTCGTGATAACTGTTCCAACCACACAATCCCTTGCTCAGGCTGGCTGGCTCTGCTCATCACGGTGATAGCTCTGGTCCTGACCTACCCGAAGTGCCGGGAAGCGCAACAAAGAGACTGGTGGCAGAAGGCCGTCATCTACAGGGTTTACGTTCGAAGCTTCTTTGACTCTGAGGGCGACGGCAATGGGGACATTAAAGGTAGCCTACGTCATGTCGTTATATCTTACTGTTTTATCAATGATGGCAATGGGGACATTAAAGGTACGCCCTGTCGTTCTCTCTTCCTATTTCATCAACAATTTAACTTTGCGCTACCGGGTAGCTAAGAACCGGTTACACAGGTATCTCGAAATTTTTATAAGTACCTCAAACCCGGCTCTAAAGAGGCTACAATACCTGATTCCTGTACTACAGGGGTCGGGAACCTTTTTGTCTTAGAGAGCCATGGATACCACATTTTTTTAAAAGTAATTCTGTGAGAGCCATACATTATGTTTAAAACTAAAAATTCAATTCAAGTAAATGTGTGCATTTTGTGTAATTTCAACACTAAAAGTACAATAATAATGTTTCTGAATTCTTCTGATGCTGAGCTGCAGTAGACTTTATCTCATTTGTAGAATGAAATATTGATGTGCAATTAATATGTAGATCAAAAGGTCTAAAAAAACATTTTTTTTTAAATAATCGAACATTTGTCTGCGAGCCAGACGCAGCCATCAAAAGAGCCACATCTGGCTCGCGAGCCATGGTTCCCGACCCCTGCTGTACGAAGTATGAGATTTTAAGTTTTCATCAAAGTAAAAACAATAATAATATTTTAAATATAAACTATAAATTGGTAATTAATCATGAGACATGTAGAACTATCAAAAATGTTTGAAGGTTATTAATAGTTTCTATATAACATTTTATAAGTTATATACTTTTTAAGATAAAATAAAAGATAAATCTACAATTGTACAGAAATAAAATCGATTATTTTAAGATTTTTTGAAAAAAAAAATTTTCTCATGAATTAATTTATTTAAATGAATGATCACACGATGAAATGGTTTGAAGATATTGCTATTATAGTCTAAAACGGATTTAGTTTAGACAAATATTGTATGTCCAGGTTTACAGGAGAAATTGGACTACCTGAAAGATCTGGGCGTCGACACCTTGGCCCTGAGTCCAATATTTAAGCTGGCCACCAACGCCACCTCGGACACACAGATAGTCAACCACACCGACATTGACCCAATGTTTGGCACCTTGGAGCAGTTCAAGCAGCTTGTTAATGAGACGCACAGCAGAGGTGAGACACACACACACAAAGTGGGGCGCATCTGTCATATTTAGCCCCCCCCCCCCCTCCCCGGACACATATGTACCATGCGAAGAGAACCCCAACTGAGACACGCTTTAGTTAAAAAAACAAACACATACATGCATATACAGTTAATGTCTTTTTCTACCCAGGATATATTATTTTTATGATATAACTAACCAGGAACCAAAGGGGGCCCATCCGCATTTACAAGCTAAGATCTCGGAGCAGATTGGGTTAATGTTATTTTGTATTCAAATAAAAGAGAAAAAAAACATCATCAAGGGGAAGAAAGGTTGAAAAATACGGGCAGCAAATTTTGCTACCATCTTAAAGATCCTTAAAAAAAACATTGAATTTTATCACATTTTAAAATTGTATTTTTATGTGTGTGTGTTTTTGTTCTGAAATTAATATAATATGTGTTAAAATAATTAAGTTAGGTTACTATTTTAAAACATGTTGGTAACTATTTACCATAGCACAATACCCAGGAGATAATACGTTTTCCAAACTAACGTCAGGTCTCCATCAAAGCTGGGTAAATACACGGGAGGGAGGGGGAATCCCTGGCGTGTGTTATAGCCTAGGGCTCGAACTGGATAAAGCTGGATGACGAATCCCGAAACACCCTGCCCCCCACACCACAGTGTGATAACATCAATTGTCATATAATGTTTTGGATAAACAATGGTTTACGACGTGTATAAAACAATCAGACAAACAAAGGGATTAATACAACAGCAACTAACTAACTCACTAACTGTCTAACTAACTAAACAACTAACTCTGCAGGTATGCACATCACTCTGGACTTCATCCCCAACCACACATCCGACGAGCATCCCTGGTTTGTGGAGAGCAACAAAAATACAACCCGGTACAACCAGTACAGGTCTTACTACGTGTGGAGTGAAGGCGGTGGAGGAAATAGTCTATTGGTACCTAACAATTGGGTAATACTTTTATCTTATCTCATCTTATACATTACAGACCCCTCCTTCTACGAAGAAGATTATTGCATCCACGGTTTGAGTTTAGTCATGCAATTCTATTAGTGTTTTAAATGATGTTAAGTTACTGCTTTTTCTGGGTTGTCCAGGCAACCCATTCCATGCCAGAATGCCACTCGGGAAGAAATATTACTTACATGCATTGGTTCTCGCATAAGGGATAAGGAAAGTGTTTTATGTCCGTATGTTTATCTAAGCATTGTAAGAGATTGTCTTTGTGTTGTCTTTCTAAATTTGAGTTTAATGCCTTATGTATTATTACTACTTTACTATTTGCCCTTCTGTCCTTTAGTGTTTCTAGGTTTAGTGATAAGACTATTGGTGTTACTCCTGTCAGTTGTGAATTTTTGCTAGTTATGAACCTTGCAGCTCTTTTCTGAATTTGTTCCATTTTTTTAAAAGTATTCTTTAGTTGATGCAGTGATGTCAGGGTGAAAATTGTGTCTACTAATGCTGAATAATCAAATATTACTTTTGACTTTTATGTCTAGATAGTCTATGTTTTTAGTGTGTTCGTTACTACACAGTTGGTTACTGGAACCGAACTGTTGAGTAATAGGCCTACAGTTTCTTTGAGTGGAGTAAAGAGAGATGGAAGAATAGTCCTTTACGAGATAAACTTTGTGTCTAAAATATGCCTGACCATAGCGGTTCAAACGTTTTTTTTTCATTCCGATCGACCCTCTATTCCCATGCCCAGACTTCTGTATACCAATGCTCGGCCTGGAGGAAGTCAGACTCTTACAACACGTTCTACCTTCACCAGTTTGAGATCAGTGAACCGGAACTAAATCTCAGGAGTGAGAAAGTCAGACATGAGTTAGAGAAAATTCTATCGTTTTGGTAAGTCCCATATACCTACGGTTATACTACACATATATCTTACTTATATATTACAGACGCTCCTTCCGTAAAGAAGATTATTGCGTTCTAGGTTCTTCCGTGGTCCAAGTCTAGTCTTGCATCTTTATTATTGTTTTAAATGATGTTAAGTTACTTGTTTTCCGGGTTTGTTCAGGCAACCCATTCCATGCCAGAATGCCGCTCGGTAAGAAAGAGTAGGGCCTACTTATATGCATTTGTTCTCGCATAAGGGATAAGGAGCGTGTTTTTGTTCTTGTGTTTATCCGAGCATTGCAACAGGCTGTTATTGGGTTGTAATTCTAATACATTTCTAATAATGTTCAATAAATATATTGAAATTTATTGTCGAGTTTAGCCTTATATGTAAGTAGAAGCTTAGCTTTCCTTTACAGATCATGTAGCTTTATGAGTTAGTGAAGCAGCGTTCACCTATCACATAAGGGATTGTGTGGCGAGCACATATTTTTTTAATCAATTTCGAACTAAATATAGATCTATATACACTGAAATTCAAGCCAAATGTTATATTTAAAAAATAAAAATAAAACAAGTAACAGCTAGAAAACACACCCAACGGTTGCGTTGCACAAGAAGAAAATGTTGGTAGGTTCCAGGAATGATGCCAGAGAGCTTGAGATCAAATCTCAGTCCCACGTAATGAAAGAACGGAAGAAAAGTTTAGCCCCACTGCGAGCTTAGGTATAAGTAGTCAGTGTCTCTGTTGGCTTATCGTACATTGCTAAACTTAGTTATCGGGAAAACCCACGAACACAAATTAAACACAACTAAATTGGGAAAATCCATAACACGAAAGGTTGAAGGTGAAAATGTGTTTGCAGGTTAATGAGCTGCTTATCTTATAATAACAGGCGCTCCTTCAACGCGGGCGTTGACAGCGTCCGACAACTATTCTACAGAGTTTACCGCCTTAATCTAATTGAAAGACTTAGAGCTGGGGTGTGCACAATTTTGCAACTGCGACCCTGATTCAAACACAAATTATGTTGCACACATGGGCCTAAATACTAAATGCTGACAATGTGTGCAAACTACTGGCAAGATGATGCATGTTTTGGGGGGGGGGGGAGTCCCCAGTTGTTCTGCGTCTAAGGATCATTGCATGAGCGAGATCCCACCGAAAATCGGTGTGGAGTAAGAAGTAGGCGCAACAGCACTTGTCTCGCCATGCCCGATGTCTAGATAACTGAACCAGTATGGCATTCAGTGGCGTATTAAGGCATGTTCCACATGTTCCATTGGAACATTTGGAACATGGGCCCCCACAGACAAGGGGCCCCCACACATCACAAAAAGATTCTTTTTAGTGACATCCCCATTCTTTAATTGAAAATGTAAATACAATTCATTTATTCACCTACAATTTTAAGCGCTACAGTCCAACCAAGCTAAGCGCAACATACAATCTATGATTTTACATAATGTAACATGAATTAACGGCATTTTTCTGAAGTATGTGGAAAGCAGGGGCGAGGCCACGAGGATGCCCCCACATAATTTTGGGAACAGGGCCCCCACAATCCTAAATACGGCCCTGAGGGTATTTGTGCTACCGAACGAAAAATGCAGATACACGAGGTAGTTCCGCCTCGCTTTTAATCCGGGTGAATTCCGTAGTGGAGGTAGTGGAGGTAGTGGAGGTAGTGGAGGTAGTGGAGGTAGTGGAGGTAGTGGAAGTAGGTTCCCAACTCCCTAACCCCCCCCCCCCCCCCCCGCCCTCTAGACCAGTGATGGCGAACCTTTTTGAGGCCGCGTGCCCAAAGTACAATACAAGACCAACTTATTTCTTTTAACGTGCCAACACAGCAATTAAAACCAAATAGCATAACTTGGCTGTTCCATTTTTGGTAAATGCTCGCGTGCCTACAGAAATGGCTCTGCGTGCCAGCTGTGGCACGCGTGCCATAGGTTCGACATCGCTGCTCTAGACTATAGTTTCCGCAAATTTTTTTGGGCCGACCAAATTTGTGTGCTCAAAAAATGCCATAAACAAGAGGCTTAAGTAAATCAATATTAATGGGAATCGTTTGCCTGGTGTGTTGCTAGTAGTTTGTCTATAGGCCTATTTGTTTCAATTTCGGTTGCATAATACTTAGGTCTCCACGCTTCACTATTTGCAGCTTGTTTTTCTTTTTTAACAAACGAAATGGTAATAGCATAAAATCCACTTTCGACAAAAGAGGTTTATAAGAATGCAATATAAAATTGTTGCCAAAACTCACAGACCATGAGAAGCTCATTGATTTTATCCCAAAGAATCGCATTTGCTTTTAAAAAATTCAAGCACCGAATCCAAATCTCATACATTATGTTTAGACATTCATCGTTTGCCAACCAACGCACCTCTGTGTGCAGTTGCCATCGCTTGTAGTCCTCGTCAATGAACAATGAACAATATTTATTTTGCCACAAAAAACATAAGAACAATAAAGACATAGTCAAAGACATAAAAAAAAAAAAATTATAAAATTGGCAAACAATAAAAAATTATATCGAGGCAATAAAAGTAAAAAGGATATTAATAATAAGAATACATATAATAATTAATTAATTTAAGGTGTCAATGCAAATCTGTTTTAAAAAATCATTGAATGCATTACTTATTTGTGAACTGCTGTAATATTGTAGTGAGCGCTACAGAGAATCACCAAGACTTTTAGTAACTAAATGTTGTCATACAATACACAGCCAATACATCTGGAACACGCTACTTTGTTAACTACAACATCAATCTGCGATACGCCATACCATCGCAGCTGGAGGGATTTTGTTTTACACTATAAAGTCTTCTAGTACAAGTAGATTAAGAGATTTTAATATTTAGTTTTTCGAAATGGGCAAATTTTCTCTTTTTTTTTTTTTTTTTTTTTTAACTCAAATTAACGTAAGCTAAAAGTAATGCTTGATTGTCTGGTAGCGTGGACTCATCCAGCTATAAAGAAAATTGCGATGTCTTTAGGTAATCTCACAATCTAGGCCTACTCTAAATCAGGGGTTGGCAACCAAAGGCAAGAGTGCCAAACTTGGCATGCAGAGCGATTTTCCATGGCACGCGAGAGACCTCCAAAAGGTGTTTTTTATTGATAAAAACATTTTCCGGTTCTGAATGAGGAAAACTGACTGTTGAAGCCAATGTGTCTGACACATTTCAGTGAGTTGAACTTGCATTTACAAGGACCACTGGGATGGATTTGCATTGAAACTGGAATATCGTGTCGTGAAATCAATTTCTAAAAATTTTAACTACATGTACATTCATATGTTAAAGAATATATTAAGATAGATAGTTGGGCTTTTTCAGAAGTACATCAAAGCACTCAAAGTGGTGTTTTCTAATCAAAGGCAATACTTTCAAATTGATGGGCTCATTTTTTCATACCACACCAAGCCTAAATGAATTGATATTACTACAACCTTCTTAGATATAGTTCTTTTTTTTTAAGTGGAGCAAGTTCAATTTTAAACATTACAAAAAATCTGCTTAGGAAAGTCATCTGCTATTCTCAACTGCTTGGAATTCGCTTCTTTACGTTCAGCTTTTGATTCAACTTACACCTGTGAACAGGGTTTATCGCACATCAAAGCTGTTTTAAACATACAAAGAGGTCACCTACACTTGGCCGCTGATTAATTGATTGCCCACTGACTCATTACATTCAAACGAGTTTTTATGCTCGTCTTCTTTAATTAAACATAAATAATTAAACATAATTAATTCTAAAACAATTTTTTTTATATTAATTTAGAAATAAAAGAGACTGATTTAATAGCACTATACTATGTCATTTCTGTAATTGTTAATGTTTAAACTTTAAACTCCTAAAACGGACAAACAATTGATACTGGCTTTTCTAAAAATAACCATTTAACGTAAATTCTTTTAATCCTCTAATAACTAAATATTGTTATGAATACCCATAATTTTGAATGTATATAAAGAAATAATTATAATCAGTCATGTTTGTTATATTACAAAACAGAACTTGTTCGGCATTACTATTGAATCAAATGTAAAAGCATTTTTTTTTATAAAAGGGAGGTAATTGACTCAAATAGTTTCATTTGTGCTAATATTTCTAATGTTCTTTTTCTTTTACTTGTATAAATAAACAATAGCTAACAATGTATAACTTTAAAATAATCAAACTGTAAAAAGTAGGCCTATTTGCAAAATTATAGAAATATTATATGAATAAAGAATGTATATGTATTTTTTCAAGCATTACAACAACTACCCAGTATGTATGATTACAACGTATCTATACCACGTATATAATATAGTAACTGAAGACTTGACGGTTTCAAACACATTCAAGGAGATCTCGGTAAAACTGAGATCAAAATATCATTAATATTAGCAGATGTTAGGGCGACAGTGATCGGTCACCAGGGTGGACAGTCCGGTGAACCAACCACGGGACCAGCCGGCTGCACACCTTATTTGCCAAATACTAACCCTTAATTCATTTCTAATTAGTATCATAATATGTTGGCCTACTATTGGGGGATATCCGATATGTAGTCCTACATCACATTTCATAAAAAAAACTAATCAATTCAAATAGCTGAGGTGTTCAAATTACATTATATCAGTTACGTTTGTACCGACCACTTGCCCTTCACCGCCCCCAATCGCCCCCGCGAATGTCACCGCCCCCCTAAAGCTTCACACCGCCCCCCCCCGGGGGGGGGCGATAACGCCCCCCGTTGAGAACTATGGTTTAGAGCAAGTGATTTAACTATCATGCGGCGTGCCCTATCACAGTGCCCTATCGGCCTGCCTCGGACAGTTTCTTGGACCCATCCGTTTTGACTTAAAGCCCTCTCCGGAAGGCTCATCGTGTTTTTTAAAGAAAATATTGATCCTCATTACTGAACTAAATATTAAGAGGTAGTCAGGGAAAATGTAAACTTTGCAATGCAGGCTAGTCTCAACTACCAGGACACATTTTGTTCTAATTTTAACTCTTAAACTCTTTACAGGTTGGACATTGGAGTTGATGGTTTCTACATTCGCGATGCTGACTATCTTTTTGAAGACTACGACATGAGGGACGACATTCTAGTGGACAACAGAACCTTCCTACAGGTCTGGAGAAACAACTAAATCACACAAAACATAGAGGTTGAATATTAAAGTTCAGGGCTGTGGTTAAGCGATAGAGAGCAGAGCTTTCCCCAGTCCTAAACGCTATGAACTTCGTTTTGTGATACAAGTATGGCAATTAACAAAAAATATAGATGATCTTCGGGTAGCAGGTGTAAGTTTCATACCTCGACGACTACGATCTTCTCTCCAAACTCGCCAATAACAGGGGGTGGGGGAATCCCATCGGACCAAGAAGATCCGTAACGCCATTGAAGCGGCGTTCATCAGTATTTTGTGGCCACGGCATACTAGCTGGGGTAGACTCAGGGACAGCTCGAGAACCTGGAAACAGATCCTTTGCATTCACCAGCATTCGAACCCTGAGCCTTCGGTACGTCAGACGAACGCGCTGCCGCTCGGCCCCCGTGCTCCTATGGTGTGGGACTGTGGTTGTGTGGTTCAAACTTAATTATTCTATTGTGAGATGTAAATAGGTTTATAAGAAATACCATTTTGGTTTTTGATTTTTTAAATACTTTAAGATGTAAACGTGGAAAAAGATCAGAATTTGCAGGTACACAAACTTATATAAGTCTGCTTACATGCTGTACTTATCCCCAACCATGCAATATTGGCCCCTACCCAACCTCCACTTCGCAACCACCCTTGACGCCACTATTCGGTTTACAACTTATTCTTCACATATATTATGTGTTTTAAAAATTATGTCGAGTATCCAACATGCTGCGTCAAAGGCGTTTGCAATTGGCAATAACCAAACGAAAATAACAATCCAAGCTTCGAACCAGATCCCTTTGCGAATTATGGTATACGAGACAACCAGGCCCGAGTCCCTGAAGTAATAGATTGCTTACTTTAAAGTAACCAAACATACATTCCGTTATACTAAACACGAGACAAGGTGTATAGATTACTCAGAACTATATTTTCTTGCGCAACCTTCCAGGACTGTAACCCAGGGCTGTATTCCTACGAGTCATACGAACACAAACACACTAAAGGCCTCGAAGAAGTCTTCGACATCCTGGCGCGCTGGAGAAAATTTTTGGATGATTACGGTAACAGGACCAATAAATATCGGTAAGTATGTTAATGCACATTTAGCCCTGCTCATTATGGTTAAATAAAGTACCGTAAAACCTCTAATGAACGGACGTCGATTTGGCATACATTGCACTTAAAATTGAACAATACTCATATTAAACACACTTAAAATGAACCGAAGACATTCAAAATGCAATACGAACCAGGGTCGGCAGCTTACGGTACGTTGCAGGACATGGCACCCTAAGTGATTTCCAATGGCAAGGCCCTCCAATAGACAACTCATGTCTCTTCTACAAGAAATTAAGCGCTGGAGCAAGAGGAATTGTAGGCATTTAGCGTGATTGCCGAATTAGAAATCCTACTTAGACACACTGTTATCAAAAAGTTGCCGAACCCAGCCGTAGACATTAGAACATTGTTTTATATATGAAAAAATAGCCACATTTTCGGAAATATTGTATTGTTATGTGTTGCGCCAACAGGCAGCAGTGTGTTTTTGAGTTCTCTACTTGGAGTGTTTTATATGTTTATATGTCTTCTATTTTCACTTTAGAGTGTTAATTTTTATACCAGTGGATTCGTGGAAATTTTCTCTTGACAATAGTGTAATTTTTTTTTTTTAGTGTTTCTGGATAAGTCTAATGAGTGATGACTTAATTTACCTTCTAATTAATCTATTAATACTGTAAAACAGGACTGAGCTTTTTCATTAAACTGGTCTCAACTGGTCTGAATGTTTACCCGTTCCGCTCCAGTAAACCGGTGTTTACAAACATTCCTGACGACACACTATTTCTATTGTGTGTTGTATTTATTTTGATCTTTCTAAGTACTTTTAAAATGAATCAAAGCTTTCTACGTAGTATTGGGAAAATATGCTCGGATCGCCATACCCGTGTCGATAACAAAGTTTTTCAAATGATTCGTTGTCTTGGCATAGGGCGTCGACCACCAACGAGACGCGGGACTAGGGCTGGACGTCTTCATCGCATTACACCTGTAATCCCCGATGTTAACGAACAAGTCACCTACCACCATGATGTGCCTATTTCTGTAAGCTCGCCCCAAACGTCTACCAGGCACCATCGTTCCCATCACGCCCATTTTTCTTGTTGTCTTTCACTCCAAAAACACATAAAGATTATGCACCTAAATGCTCAGTCATGCGGCAACAAGACCCTCGAGCTGGCCGAGACAATAGTGGACGATAATTTCGATATAGTGCTCTTGAGTGAAACATGGTTCAGGGAGGAAGGTGACGAGCCTAGGATTTCCGAATTGACACCAAAAGGCTTTATATCGCTGAATATTCCTCGCCTGATAGGCAAAGGTGGAGGTTTAATCGTAATATATAAAGATTGTCTAATTAAAAATGTAACTACCCATCCAAACCGTGCATCATTCATAACCTTTGACATGTGCGAAGTCCGACTAAACCTCAGCGGTAGAACGATAACTATCGTCTTCCTCTACCGACCACCACCGAGCAAGAAAAATAAACTCACACCCAGTAAGTTTATTCAAGAATTTCAAGATCTGTTAGATCTGTATATTTATACCAAAGACCTCTTTGTTATCGGTGATGTCAACCTACATTTCGACAGTAGCAAAGAAATATATGTGGAGAAGTTAAGGAAAGCCCTCCTGGATCGAAATCTGGAACAGATTGTGTCTGTCCCTACACATGTTAAGGGTCATACCCTTGATTGGATAATAACAAACGCACGTGATCTCATAAATGACCTTAACGTGATCGATCGGGGAATCTCTGATCACTTCCTCATATCCGTTGAGCTATTCCTATTAAAGCCTAAAAAGCAGTTGAGGAAAGTCAAATCCAGAAAGATGAAAGACATTAACATTTCTAATTTCAGGTCTGATATTAGTGCCTTGTTGCGGCAGTCAGGTTCGACGGATTTATACACTCACTATATCACCTGCCTAAGAAAGCTGCTAGACATTCATGCTCCTCTGACAACCCGATTAGTCTCCGATCGATTATCGGCTCCATGGATGTCAAACGAGATCAAGGTAGCGAAAAAGCTGCGCCGTCAGGCTGAGAGAAAATACAAGCTAACCGGTCTAACAGTGCACCGACACTTGTATACACAAAAGAAAAACCATGTCAATCGTCTCATTCGAGATGCTAAGACAATGCATCTTCGCAATAAGATTGAGAGCGCGGACTCATCTCGGGTGCTGTTTAAAATAACTACAGAGATGTTGGGTGGTGCAGGTAAACCTGTACTACCATGTTTCATTCCCACTGCCGACCTCCCTGACTCCTTTAATCAATTTTTCACAGACAGGATCAAGAAAATTAGGGAAGACCTAGACAACCAATCAAGTCTTCTCCACAATGATCCAGTCTTCCAGGGTTCTCACCTCAGTGAGTTTCACTCAGTATCTGAAGCTTCTGTTATGGAAATTATTAGTAAGATGCCTAAAACGTCTTGCGAACTCGATCCCATCCCTGTCTCCCTCTTCAATGATTGTATCAACGAACTAATACCTACGATCACTACGATCATGAATGCTTCATTAGCTTCAGGTATTGTGCCTCAATCAATGAAAAATGCACTGGTTAAGCCCCTCTTAAAGAAGCCTAGCCTCGATCCTGAGTGCTTAAAAAACTATCGGCCTGTATCCAACCTTCCATTCCTTTCGAAAGTCTTGGAGCGCATTGTGCTAAAACAGTTATTGCCTCACTTGGAGCAGCATAGCCTCTTGGAGAAGTTTCAGTCCGCCTATCGAAAGAGTCATAGCACGGAGACGGCATTGGTCAAGGTTGTCAACGACCTACTATGCACATCGGACACGGGTCATGTGTCTATTCTGGCAATGCTCGACCTGTCTGCCGCTTTTGACACTCTTGACCATGAGATCCTGATTGACAGGCTTGCAACCACATTTGGCTGCTCAGGCTGTGTTCTTCGTTGGTTTAGGTCATACCTGTCTGAGCGCACTCAAAGTGTTGCTATAGATGAGTTCCTCTCGGCACCTTCAACGCTGAAATATGGAGTGCCACAAGGATCTGTTCTAGGACCAGTGATGTTTGCAATGTACGTGTATCCACTCGGCCAGGTCATCAAACCGTTCGAAATTTCGTATCACTTCTACGCCGATGACACGCAACTGTACGATCATGCGTTCCCTCTTGATGCCCCTAGACTCGCTGCAAAGGTCAGTAGTGCAATCGCCAACGTCTATTCGTGGTCGGGGAGAAATGGGCTTAAAATGAATGAGGAAAAAACAGAGATAATCCGAATTGGAACCAAGAGAAATTTAGTCAAATTCACCGGTTCAGAATCCATCACCGTGATAAACTGCCAGGTGCCTTTTGTTAACAAAGTGAAGAATCTTGGTGTTTTACTGGATCCCACGCTGTCTTTCGACCAACATATATCTCATATGTGCAGATGTCTATATCTACAGTTGCGTAGACTGGGCCAAATACGTCCCTATTTGTCCACTGACTCTGCAAAGACACTGGCAGTCGCTCTGATACTTTCCCGTATCGACTATTGTAACTCCCTGCTAGTCGGCCTGCCCGAAGACAAAATCGCCAGGCTACAGAGAATACAGACCAGTACTGCGCGCTTGGTCATGCGCAAATCAAGGCGAGACTCGGGAACCGCCCTTCTTCGCTCGCTCCATTGGCTCCCCGTGAAAGCCAGAATTGAGTATAAAGTGGCGCTACTTTGCCATCAGTGCATTTTTAATAACGAGTTTCCGTCCTATCTCAAAGAACTCATCACACCATATGTCCCGCAAAGAACACTTCGTTCTGCCAACTCATCGCTTCTGGAAGAGCCCCGTTTCTCTCTGACGACCGTTGGCCTTAGAGCCTTCTCAGTATCCGGTCCGAAGGTGTGGAATCTACTTCCCATTCAACTCAGACAAACAAGCTCCATTGATTCCTTCAAAAAGAACTTAAAAACTCATTATTTCAATATTTATCTTAATTAACATGCTTTGAGCCCTACTGTCTTACTTATATGTTAGGTCGGTTATCTTGTTTTGGTTTGATTTGTTCCATGTTTGTAAAGTTTTGAATCATTATTTAGTTTTTTATCTCTTAGCCTATAGATTGTATCTGTGTTCTGAGTTGTATGTTAAATGCGCTCTGAGCTTGCATTATGCTTGTTGGTAGCGCTATACAAATGTCATTATTATTAAATATTTTAAAGCAAGACTCCTAGACTCTATGGAACAAAGATTCCGTTTGCTCATTAAGAGAATGTTTCGTCTTCCAAACAACCAAAGCTTATAATAAGATGGACCGCTTGCTTTGATATTTCTGCTATTGGATGACTCGAATGACTTTTTTTTCGAAATTCCCGATTCACTTTTGTATTGTACACTTCCGTTTTATTTAATCGCTATGATTTTCTCAATGAAAAATTAAACTTTAAATCGAAAGTTGTATATAGCAGAAACATTTAGGCAGCCGTAGAAGTAATTTAAGACATCTTTATTGGCTGCGCACGAAAAAAAAGAACATAGAAGCTCTAAAAATAGAGCGAGCAGTCCATCTTATTATAGTCCTAGTCTTTGACATAACGCAGCACATTTTGCATGATGCATTTTTTTGTGTTTTTCTAGAATTCTCTTTGCTGATGTCGATGGCCCCTACGAGCACCTCAAGAACTACTATGGGCGCTTCTACCGCGACGGGGTGGACTTTCCCCTCAACAAGCTCAGCCTGGACCTGAACGCCACCTCGGGCGCGGCCTCCGTGTGGGCGATGGTCAACAAGTGGCTGAACGGGGACCGGCCCGCCCAACACTGGGTCAACTGGATGGTAAGCGGGGCTAATTTACGGGCTAGACTCTATATGAATCAATTTGGTCCAACGGGATAACTTTACTTACTTAAGTGGACTTAAGAGCGTCTGTATTATACAAGATAAGATATAGTATATTTCTCATTTCTCTAGGGTGGAGACGATAGAAGTCAACGTCTGCTGGATCGCCTGGGACCCCAACAGTCCGGGTTGTATCTTATGCTGACTATGCTTCTACCTGGCACGCCGTACATGTATTATGGCGATGAGATCGGTAAGAAAGAAAGATAACCCTTTTATTCAATCTATACCTGACATTTGGGGGTGGGTGTAGTCTCAGGTAATTGTTTATGAACTTTGAACTCACCGTCGGACTGGCTGAATTGGGTTAATTGCTGATTCGTTACATTTACAAAAATGCAGTTTATACCTTGACCTAGTTTTGTTTGACGTTAATCACTTAGTCTGTATGTTAATTGTGATCTACTGGCAACAAGCCCTATTTAATGCCGCGACCGATGAAAACTGTTGCACTTTTGCAACATTCGCCCGATGGTTAAAAAAGGTTGAGCTCTCTATATACCTGCGTGGACTGATCTTTTTTTTCAGCAGATCTCAAACTAATTTCTTCCCCCTAAACATCTTTGCTTGCATTTTAACGCTAGAATAGTTGTCGTTGAATAAAAAACATATATTTTGACATTGTAGTTTTTTTTTTAAAATATTTATTTAATTGCCTAAGTAGTTTTAAAGAAATGTTGGTTTAGATAATTACCGTATATACTCGTTTATAATTCGCACCGGTAGATAAGTCGCACCTCTAGTTTTGGTCAAATTTTTTTGTAAAAAAAAAAGGACGACTTATCCGCGAGTATATACGGTACGCTACATTGTTTAATGAAAAATTTGTTGTCTTGTTACTTTGTCATTTCACAACAGGAAAACTTATGTTGAAAAAAATCTAAATGTTTTAGGTGTACATCTGGTTTTATGTTCCAATATTTGTAGTAGCCTTCTCTTATATCAGAATTATTAGTCCACGTAAATAGGTCAGTGATCAAAATGGGTCAACAAACTAAAAAATGTAAATCAATTTAAGTTCCGGAACACTTACTTTCCATAAAATGCCAATGTGAAATATTTATTACAAGGATGGTTTAAGGACCAGCACAAGTCAACTTGAACTTACTTTGGCTTAAATCATCACAATTTCATTTCACAAATCCCATAGTAGTTCTGTGTGTGTTAAATTTCATCTTAATCGTGTCTCTCGCTTATATATATATATATGCTTGCAGGCCTGCAGGCGATAGGGGCTGAGAACTCTACACTTTCTAACTCAGCCAATAAGTCGATGAGAGGTCCCATGCAGTGGAGCAACAGAACTGGGGCAGGCTTCTGTAACGACTACTGCCCCAACATGTGGATGGATCCACACCCTAAGTACCTGGACTCCATGAATGTTGAGGTCAGTGGTCCACCTTTAGGGATGGATGCATTGGTATTTCCATATCTTTATCTTACAGGAACATTTTCTATACTCATAGACTGATGAGTGATAACTGAACGGTGGAAAATGACATTTTCACATTTCTTGATAAATGAAATAAAATATGATTATTTGTTTTACATAGCTATGCCATAATTTGATTGTTTTAATTAAATTATTAATTAATAATACAATTTTTGATAATAGTTTTTATTTGATACTATGGTTAATTTATAATGTGATTATTTGATATAGTTATTTCACATTAGGATGATTTGATAATAAGAGTTTTATTTGTGATAATATGGTATTTTAATAAAAGTTTAATAATATGCTTATTTGATAATACTTATTTTAATCACATAATTTTACTATAATGTCCTTATTAAGAACGTATATTCGACTTGTTTGCTGAGTGTGGTGACTGTAGGATCGTATATATAGTTATTACACACTAACTCAAGTCCTTGTAACAAACAACTTTAACACAACAAAAGATATCATAAAAACTTAAATGAAATCTTAGCAACAACTGCTACCAGTAACATAACTATTGCTCAACAACTGCTAGCAGTAACATAACTATTGCTCAACAACTGCTAGCAGTAACATAACTATTGCTCAACAACTGCTAGCAGTAACATAACTATTGCTCAACAACTGCTAGCAGTAACATAACTATTGCTCAACAACTGCTAGCAGTAACATAACTATTGCTCGACAACTGCTACCAGTAACATAACTATTGCTCAACAACTGCTAGCAGTAACATAACTATTGCTCAACAACTGCTAGCAGTAACATAACTATTGCTCAACAACTGCTAGCAGTAACATAACTATTTCTCAACCAGAAATAGTCTAGCCCTGTCCAATTGGTCCACAGGCAGCCACTGATCTAAATTGTCACACACCTGCTTCCCACACTTTCTGTGTCACTTGACCAGCCTCGTTCTGTCTTAAAGGTCACGTCAACACCACGCTGGCTTATACACACCCATACCCCCCCCTACACACACACACAACCTCACCTAATTATCACTTTACTTACAAGTATAACCTGTCATCACAATGAGGCTGTTGTACACTATGTAATCTTATAATGAAATCTTTATACCGGTTCGCCCAGTAATCTATCGCTTGAATAAATGTAGAAACTGTTTTTTTAACTACTTCAAAACAGTGTAGCCTTTTTTTTTTATAAAGATCATTTCTTGTTTAATATTTAATTATATATGCGACTTCTCATTATTCGATAATTTTACTTGTATTTATGACAAGCTAAATTGCCCGGCGTTGCCCCGGGGGGGGGGGGGGCATAAAACAGGCCTGTATAAGCTACAGATACAAAATGTTATAAACTAGCTGGAACAGAAAGCTATAAATCTAATAATTAAAAAAAAAAAATTTTACTGAAGACTTTTAGGAAAGTAGACATCTAATTTAAAATAAATATTGTAATCGGGGTAAAAAAATAGGAAAGTCTTTTTATTTAAAAAAAAATCTACATTGCCCGGTGTTGCTGGTAGATTTACAAACCTTTTTATTAAAAGTAAAACTAATTGAAAATTTTAAAAAAATGTAGAAAAAAAAAGGTATAGACTAACTGGAGAGTCAATCCCGGGTCGCCCGCAAGGCAGTCCGATACGTTAACCACTTAGTTAGCGAAGACAAAGTGTCAAAGTGAAATCACAAAAGTATAATATGAGACAATAAGGTCACGCGTATTTAAATTAACTAATATGATTGGTTTAACACACACACATGCTACTTTATAGATTACTCAACGTATGATTTTTTGATTATTATTTGTAAAAAAATCAAAATTATTTTTAACAACTTTTTAATGTTTATACCGATTCTGTAAATGATTTACTTACACATAAAGAAATCCACATTAAAAAAAAAAACTTCTACATTAATTTTGTTTGTCCCATGGTTTAGGTACAGAGGAACAACCCCGAGTCGATGTGGAACTTGTTCAAGAATTTGACGTCACTAAGAAAAGACAAGGCATCCTTCGAGTACGGAGATTTTGTGCCGGTTCTCTACGACAGCGAAGTCTTCGCGTTTGTCAGAGAGTTTGATGGAGAAAAAGGGTAAGACCAGGTTGTTATTTTTTTAAATATGGGTCATTGTGAGGTCCAGCGCAGTGATCGGCAACCTACAGCACGTGTGCCAGATTTGGGATGCAGGGCGGTTTTAAAAATGGCACGCGAAAGACCTCCGAAAAGGAAATTCAAGTGTCTTCCTTGTGGGAAAGAGCAGGATGATATTAAGAATATTGGCACGCTGATGAATTCAGAAATGCTACTTTGGTCCAGTATAATCTAAAGTAGGGGTCTGCAACCTACGGCACGCGTGCCACATTTGCCACGCAGAGCGATTTCACTGGCACGCGGACACCCCCCCCCCCCAAAAAAAAAAAAAAAAAAAGGCATTTCAAGTCTTTTTTATAGGAAAAGAGCTGGACGACTTGTAGGCCTTTGTGCACACTGGGTGAGTTAGGAATCCTACTTTGGCACATTGAGTGAGTTAGGAATCCTACTGCGGCACACTATTATGAAAAGGTTGCCGACCCCTGATCTAAAGGTTGCCGACCCGTGGTCTAGCGACAGCGCCATTCTGAAAATCTATCGTTGAGTTCGAATTAAGGCATAAAACGGCATGATTTTTTCTTCTTCATCCAGGACCTCAAGATGTTACTTAAGTTTTATCCAGATCAGTTGGGTACTTGGTATTAGTTCCAGTAAAGGCGGCTGGGCATTGTGATGGCCACACATTTGCTCTGCATGCCGCTTTTAGTTAGTTTGAGTCTAGAGCGATGAATGTTTGGACGCTACTGGCCAGGGCTCCTCGGGCAAATTGAGTGACGTAGAGTTATAGGCACTGTCACCTGTGAATGACGGAAAGGCGACAAAGGATGCGACAAATAGAGGCCGACCGAAACCACATTTTTGGTTTCAACCGAAAACGAAACAATACCGAAAGTTATAGATCGAAAGAAACCGAGAGTTTAACTACACATTCGGTCGATAGAGAAACCGAAAGATAAACCGAAATTGCCATACAAAAAAAAATAATAAAAGAGTGCACCTTTTTTTCTACCTTTCTCTTAACTCATACTTGTAAAACATTGCATCGATTTTTCGACCACTTCCCGTCGTCTCATCGAGCTGAAACTTGGGCAGCAGACTTGTTGCGACTAACAATACATTCTATAAAAATTTCAGTTAAAAAAAACTTAATTATACTATAATTTAGATTTTTTTGAAAATGTAACGGTTTGTTTTACGTTGAAAATGCTGGTCCTACTTTTTATGGTTTTTCGTCACAAACTTTGCGCTCTAGCTTTGTGAATGAAGGGAAAAAATTAATTCATGTATACATTCGTGTCGTATTATAAAATTTGCGTCAATGTTTCATACGGATTAAGGAGATATGTTTGAGATTTGTGACACAGATATTTTTTCTGTACATGTTTCCTTTGCAATAGCGAATCAATTATTTAATTACATGATGGTAAACTTAGTTTACAAAGAAAGGGACTATAATAAAAACTTGGTTTTTATGGGTTAGTTTTTTTAAATAATAATAATACTATTTGTACAGCGCCGTATAAAGAAGTTCTTGGGTACTCTATTTAAGTAAAGAATAGAATATGTACTACACATTGTATATACATGTAGGCCTACATGTATTATATATACTTTTATTAATAAACAGAGAAATAAATGCAGTACTTGCGTTGCAGTCTTTTCGTCTTTCTTTTCGTCTTTCTTTTCGTCTTTCTTTTCGTCTTTCTTTTCGTCTTTCTTTTCGTCTTTCTTTTCGTCTTTCTTTTCGTCTTTCTTTTCGTCTTTCTTTTCGTCTTTCTTTTCGTCTTTCTTTTCGTCTTTCTTTTCGTCTTTCTTTTCGTCTTTCTTTTCGTCTTTCTTTTCGTCTTTCTTTTCGTCTTTCTTTTCGTCTTTCTTTTCGTCTTTCTTGTCGTCTTTCTTGTCGTCTTTCTTTTCGTCTTTCTTTTCGTCTTTCTTTTCGTCTTTCTTTTCGTCTTTCTTTTCGTCTTTCTTTTCGTCTTTCTTTTCGTCTTTCTTTTCGTCTTTCTTTTCGTCTTTCTTTTCGTCTTTCTTTTCGTCTTTCTTTTCGTCTTTCTTTTCGTCTTTCTTTTCGTCTTTCTTTTCGTCTTTCTTTTCGTCTTTCTTTTCGTCTTTCTTTTCGTCTTTCTTTTCGTCTTTCTTTTCGTCTTTCTTTTCGTCTTTCTTTTCGTCTTTCTTTTCGTCTTTCTTTTCGTCTTTCTTTTCGTCTTTCTTTTCGTCTTTCTTTTCGTCTTTCTTTTCGTCTTTCTTTTCGTCTTTCTTTTCGTCTTTCTTTTCGTCTTTCTTTTCGTCTTTCTTTTCGTCTTTCTTTTCGTCTTTCTTTTCGTCTTTCTTTTCGTCTTTCTTTTCGTCTTTCTTTTCGTCTTTCTTTTCGTCTTTCTTTTCGTCTTTCTTTTCGTCTTTCTTTTCGTCTTTCTTTTCGTCTTTCTTTTCGTCTTTCTTTTCGTCTTTCTTTTCGTCTTTCTTTTCGTCTTTCTTTTCGTCTTTCTTTTCGTCTTTCTTTTCGTCTTTCTTTTCGTCTTTCTTTTCGTCTTTCTTTTCGTCTTTCTTTTCGTCTTTCTTTTCGTCTTTCTTTTCGTCTTTCTTTTCGTCTTTCTTTTCGTCTTTCTTTTCGTCTTTCTTTTCGTCTTTCTTTTCGTCTTTCTTTTCGTCTTTCTTTTCGTCTTTCTTTTCGTCTTTCTTTTCGTCTTTCTTTTCGTCTTTCTTTTCGTCTTTCTTTTCGTCTTTCTTTTCGTCTTTCTTTTCGTCTTTCTTTTCGTCTTTCTTTTCGTCTTTCTTTTCGTCTTTCTTTTCGTCTTTCTTTTCGTCTTTCTTTTCGTCTTTCTTTTCGTCTTTCTTTTCGTCTTTCTTTTCGTCTTTCTTTTCGTCTTTCTTTTCGTCTTTCTTTTCGTCTTTCTTTTCGTCTTTCTTTTCGTCTTTCTTTTCGTCTTTCTTACGTCTACGTTTTTCTTTTCTCTATCGTCCAATTTGATCCACAAGTTCACTAGTTTCTGTGGCATACTGAAAACTGTGTGGCCGGCACAATGCCCAGCCACTTTTAATTTGCCCTACCCATCAGAGCTGTTTAGACCCAGGGACATCATTCAGAACAAAGAACCCTAGTCTTGACCAGTATTCGAACCAAGGATCGTCGTTGCGCCAGACTAACGCGCTGCCGCTCAGCCACAATGTCCCATGTGTAACCATATATACAGCAAAAGTTTTACGTTCTAACTAACATCTTAAATTTTCTGCTTCACATTTAATTAGTCCGTATAAGTTGAATGATTATAATAATTCGTTGAATGTCTGTATTTGAATGTCTGTATTTGAATGTCTGTATTTGAATGTCTGTATTTGAATGTCTGTATTTGAATGTCTGTATTTGAATGTCTGTATTTGAATGTCTGTATTTGAATGTCTGTATTTGAATGTCTGTATTTGAATGTCTGTATTTGAATGTCTGTATTTGAATGTCTGTATTTGAATGTCTGTATTTGAATGTCTGTATTTGAATGTCTGTATTTGAATGTCTGTATTTGAATGTCTGTATTTGAATGTCTGTATTTGAATGTCTGTATTTGAATGTCTGTATTTGAATGTCTGTATTTGAATGTCTGTATTTGAATGTCTGTATTTGAATGTCTGTATTTGAATGTCTGTATTTGAATGTCTGTATTTGAATGTCTGTATTTGAATTTCTGTATTTCTGCCTTGTCTCCAGGTACTTGGTGGCGTTAAACTTTGCCAGCGGCGTATCCAGCAAGACACTGAAAGGCAGACATTCAACAATACCCGCGAGGGCCTCCGTAGAGATAGCCTGGGGAGACGGGAGGATTCATGCGCTTGGAGGAAGTGCAGGCCTTGACCCTTTGACCCTGTCACCTCACGAAGGGGTCGTTGTGTCGTGGGACTACAAGGCTAAAGAACTTTAATGGACACAAGATGGACGTTTGACTGTTTATATTAAACTTTTTCTAATGCGTTTTGTAAATGGATTAACTATCCTAATATAAACAAAAATAATTGATTACTGAAATGTGTAGACCGATTATTTACCTAGTTGAAGACTTTATGAAATCCAGATAAAGCGAATAGTAGCCAATCTTATATTATATTTTACAGACGCTCCTTCTATCAAGAAAATTATTGCATCCTACGCTCATCCATTACCTGAGTCTAGTCTTGCATTTTGATTATTATTTTAATCACTGGTTTTCCTAGTTTGTTCAGGTAACCCATTCCATGTTAGGTCTATTGACAAGTCTTAATGAGGCGTGAACTTTTCAAATAAAAGAGGTCACGTGCTTCCGGTTCTATTTTTATATTGTTTATTATTTTAGGCATTTCCGTAAACAAAAAAAGCATGCTTTTGCTGGTGTTAGACAATTTATTTCAACCTCGACGGCCAGTTCTAGTCTTTTAGAAATATACAAAGGCTACAATATTAGTTATTAGGAATCCGTTTTAACATCAAAAGTGAGTAGGCGATAATTAATACTCAAAGTGTTAGTTGCGTAAAATTAAATTTAGATTTGTTTATAAAAATAAATTAGTCAAGAGTTGCGTCCTTGGTTATTAAAAAAACACAATTCGTAGATTCATAAAAATATAAAACGAAAATTCTTTTGCATCAAGCAATACGTTTGAGGTTATAAATATGTGATTCTTCACGCTAGACATTCACAATCCATCGTTTTCTTTTGGCAACATCTTTTGGAAATAACATTTAATCTCTTACATCTTTTGGTACAACCAGTAACGTAGCACACAGACAAACTTTTTTTAATTAAGTGATCGAATAAGACCGGAAATGTCTTTCTTGTCGACATTTTATGCATGCATAATCGTTAACACTTGTCAATATTGGCGTAACAAATAATTAATCTTTCTAACAACATCAAAAAACAACATTTACAAAAGAACTAGACCATTTATATTTGCTTTAAAATTGAAATTGGTGAAAACTTAAAAAAAAAAGAACTTGAAAACACATTTTTTTAATATTTACCTTCGTGAAACCTTTTTGTAGACCCCTACAGTTTTACTTGTATACTAAGTCGGTAAATGCTACATTTATTAGCTTTGTCATAGGTTTGTAAATTTGTAAGATTATTATTTTAGCTCTATATTTGTTTAGCCTGGAGAGTTATATAGGTATCTTTAGTTGTTTGTTGCTAAATGTTAAATGCACCCTGAGCGTACATTATGTTTGTTGGCAGCGCTATACAAATAGAATTATTATTATTCTCCAAAACTTTGACCATAATCTAAAGTTACAGAAATTTATTTTTTAATGTATTTTTTCTACTGCATCAAGTTTTAAAAAGGAATCAACGCCAAAAATGTTGAGAATTTATTGTTCAACGATTATATAGTACACATATAATATAGTTGGATAAGTACTTAATTACATTATATTCAAATACATTAATTAATTTAAAGAGATATCGATACTATTTCTGACCTGAGCAACGAACTAAATAAAAAAAAATTAATTGTATTTTAATAAACAGTGTATGTTCTCTTTTTTTCATTCTTTTTTTATATTGTTGAAAAAATGTCTAATTTTTTTACAAGGAATCATTTGAATTAAAATTAATGTTCCTTGGATAAGGATAAGTTAATTCTGAGAGATCACATATGGATATATGGATAGATAGATATATGTTTATCTTAAATAATGTACTTTTACTTAGACCTTTATACCAAATTTATAAAACAAATACATTAAACAAATATAAATCAACGTACTTTTTCGACTTCAGGTATCAAAGCGTTCAAGAAAATAGTCATTAAATCTTACAGGGGACACAACCAATAAAAATAAAAATACTTGGGAAAATATTCCATTTACTTCCCTTGCACCATTAACGTTAATGGTTTCAGTTTAATATAAAATAAACGTGGGTTTCAATACCATTGAGCAGGGGTCGGCAACCTACCAAACGCGTGCCAGACTTGGCACACAGGACAATTTTAAATGGCACGCGGATGACCTCCGAAACGGGAAGTCAAGTCTTTCTACAAGAAAAAAGCAGAATAAATTTTAGACTGTTGGCACGCTAAATGTAACCCTTCTCTGGCACACTGTTATCAAAAGTTAGCAGACGACTGAGATAGAGCTGGCTACATTACTTAAGGGAAACAAAATAGTTTAATTACATAAGAGTTTATCTTCTTTCATTTTCTTGTGAGAAATTACCCAGCATTCACCTGTATATTTATATTTTTTTCTATCATTTGATATCCATGTCTATCTATTTATCTACGGTATCTATCCATCCATCCACACAGCCAGGTATGCCTATCTTTGATTATGTATCTATTGTGGACGTAGTAGAAACAATAGGCATCGTAGGCACAGTAGGCATCGTAGGCACAGTAGGCACAGTAGACACCGTAGGCACAGTAGGTACAGTAGGCACAGTAGGCACAGTAGGCACAGTAGGCACACCGACACAGTTCTTACACTTTCTCCTGAGACTCAAAGAAACAAGAGTCAGTAAGAAACCGCTCATCCTTTCGGGACAAAGATATAAATATTACATCATGGACCTAACGCTGCTGAACGACAAATGGAAATTATTCTGTGGTGATATTATATAGTTTCTGAAAGAGAGAGAACGTCTAGAAAGAGAGAGAGAGAGAGAGAGAGAGAAGAGGAAGAGAGAGTAAATAGAGAAAGAAAACAATAGAGAGAGAGAGAGTAATGAGAGATAGAGAAAGAATCAGCGATGAGGCGCTGAACAAGAAGTGGCGCCCTCGGTGCGGACAGCTCTCGACGCATCCTTCGTCCTGACTTTAATTGGCCCTAGACACCTGCGAATCCTGCGATCCTCCTTCGCCCTACCCCATCCGCTCTTTCCCAACCCACACACGCCCCCTTCTTCCTTCTCCTCCTTTCCATATTTTCTGGTCATTAATTGGTTTCTTTGGGATAAAGTTCAATTGTCCTCACCCGTTCCCCCCCCCCCCCTCCCCTTACACACCACATACAAAGCGCTCACAATTCTGAAGAAACAGGGATTCCCAAACAGTCGGCATACCGGTGGCCCATCTTATCCAGCCGTAAAAGTATCCACAGTTATATTATATTTGTTTAGTGGACACAGCAGCTCACGGATAGATTTAATTTGAAATCTTGTCTGATGGACAGTGGATCGGGCGCCCTATTTCAAAAGTCTAGAACCCTTCACCCCCAGCCCCAACCAACCTCCCACCTTCTCTACTTTGTTATGGACCTCTATATGATTGATTATTATTACGACTCGTTAAATCGGATTCAATGAATATAGTTGTATCTTTATTAGAAGTCTCTAGATTCTGCTAATCTGTAGCCCAAGCTAGGGGTTCCTTGACTGACAGGTCTATGCAGCAATGTAGTTATATTCGTGATAATTATCTTCAACACATTTCTCAACAATGATAGATCAAACAACTCCAGTTGTTGAATAAACAATTTTATTTAAATTGTAGACTCAATATAAACGATCAATAAACTTTATCAACTGATGGCAACATAAGTTTCAATACAATGGCATACAATATACAAATGAATATAGCGACTTCACTCGACAAACGTTTAAACTGAACTAACTTTAAGGAGGTCGGGACTTTACAAAGAAAACGATCATCGAAGATTCTACAGGGTCTTACTACGCATTTTAACCTCTTTCTCTATAATTACTACGATCCAGAATTATCCCCCAATTTCCACGGGATTTGAACGAATTATTTTATTTAAACTGCCCTCAGGGCATAAAGGTCAAACCTTGGTCGCTTTGGACTCTGATACGCACTTGTTAAGAGGTCAATGCCTTACTACGTCATTCATTTATGACCGATATTCGTAACATCCCCCCCCCTTCTAAAGCTTTATAATTATTTCCTTTACATTTTAACCATACGAAAAATGTTAATTTTAAGGAATAATTATAAAAGAAAATATTCCGGGAAAAACAATACAGTTCAATTGGCGATCCCAATAATTCAATCGAACTGATAACAATAACATAATAATATATGCAATATAAATTCATCTTATCAAATGGCTTAACTATAGTCATTCAATGATTCAATTTTTAATTCAAAACAATGGACAATTAAATTGTTTATCTAAATCTTGTATACAAGAAAAATACATAATCATTCTTAATAGATATAATATAATACAAGTTAATAACTTCTATTACATTGAACATTCCACTGTAATAAAAACTCTCTCGTCCATTTAATTATAAACTAATATCTTTTACATTTGTAATCAAACAACAAAAGAAAAAATCACTCAATGTCTATGCAGACACGACTTATTTTTTCATAAGGAGAAAAAAAACCAACGCTCTTGATGAAAAAAATACTACTAGACCTGACCTAATTACACGTTACAAAAATTATTGCTCGTGTAGACAGTATTTTTTTTTTTTTTTTACATGCTGGTAGGCTGACTAACACATTAGACAACTGTCTGTGACGCGACACAGAAATTGAGGTCAATTCCGCCTTTCTCTCTCTCTCTCTCTCTTTTTTCCCTCTCTCATTCTCAATTGATTCTAACAATATTGACATCGCTATGCAAATTTACCTCATCACAGCCTAGGTCAAAGAAAATAAATCTCTACGCGATTAAATAGTTATCGTATTAAATGAGCATTCTTTAACAACTTATTATCTCAATTTTAAATTCATTTATATTATTTTGAGAACATTAAACATAGTCTGTTCACGAATTAAAATAGTTTATAGCAAAAATCATTAAAAATATCTCAATCTTTCATTTTACCATGACCTTTCGACGTCATTATTTTCTTTTTTAAAAGAGTTCACATCGTAGCAGGTTAAATTGAAACATTCAGACAATCATGGATTTACTTAAACAAATTTGGTTAATTTACTTAATTAACTATCAATTAAAACAAATTATATTATCTTCATACAATCTTAGTACTACACAGTAAGTACTTATTTTCTTTAGATTACATTAAATACAATATTATTGAAGTAGAAAAGTTAAGCATAGGCTACTATTAATTTTTTTTTTCATAGCGAAATCAATGTAACAATTTATGTACAAAACAAACTGCTGGTTTGACTGGTGTGGTAAAACATTTCATTTCCAATCTTTTCAGTGGTGTACATTGCTCTTTTCCATTTTCCATAAAGGTTTTATTCCTTATTCATAGATTCTAGGTTCCTGTTACTTCCACAGTGTTCAGGTCTACCCAGTCTTTTGCTTGTCAATACAATTCATTCAATCTATTTTAACTAATACAGAAAAAATATAGATTAGTTTTACAATCTTGACATGAAATCCTTAATTAATCATACATTAGTTGAACATTGGTATGTCAACATTATAAATTCTCAACCATGACATTCTCAATCATTCTGGTTTACCGTGTCAAGTCAGTGGCACATATCCTAAATTTATACAAAACAAGGATAAGTTTTATTTTTTTCTACTTTTGATCTGCTTTTCATGTAACAGTATCCTAAAAGTGAAAAATCATATATAATATTGTTGGAATTCTTGTTAGTCATAGTTCTGTCTTGCTGCAACTATTTTTACCCTACATTATCATACATTCAATGATAATATAACAAATGAATAAATTCACATAGAAGAAATTTGCATCTTGACTCAGTGCAATTATTTCAACAACAGTACATGATAAAATAAATCCATAGTACAATCATAAAACATTTCTCAATACTTTAGTGATAGAAAATTATCTTTTCTTAAAACCATTTACATCTTTTTCAATCAAATTATCCTCTCTGCCAAATGTTTCAATTATCATTTCCAGAGATTCTCAAACATATCTAATAATCAGTCCACATTTATAATGTCCTCTGATTTAGAAACCAATTCTGCGGATAAAACTGATCTTTTTCTCTTATAGCAATTATTTTAAATGCTCTACCTAACAAGTTTGTTTAGAAATATCACACTATAATGATATTTACTCTAACAATACTTTTACTCATTCCTTTTTCTTCACAAGTAAGGGATTTAGTTTTAAAATAGTAAGTTTGGTAACTAACTATCAGTGAATTTGTCATTCAATTCATCCTGTACTCCAGGCATAAATTTTACAAATAAGAGTAACAATGTTAACAACATCAAGCTTATTCCAATTGTTTTCAGAAGGTAAGGCTTTATCATTTTCAAATGATATAATATTTTTGCCTTTCTTTCATCACACAACAATGGCATCTGCATGTGAGCAGTGTACAATTTTTTTCTAACAAACACAGTTATGTCAGACAAAAAATATATGTACTTATCTAGGTACTTGCTCAGCCCAAGGAGATCCAATTCGGTCTGCCCTTCCTCTGGAAGTAGTTTGAGTGGTCCTCGGACAGTGGGTCCAAAGATTGGTCCACAGGCTCCTCGACTTTCCGGATAGGATTCAGTTGTCACCTCATGCTCCAGGCATAAGTTCTTTAGGACTGGATTGAAGAGTTCCGGGGCGAAGTTGGTCCTTTGATCTGTCGGTATGGATTGTGGTAACCCATAGCTTTTGATAGTTTCGGTCCAGCTCTCAGCACTCGTTTCTTCAGTGATGCTCCTCCAATCTTCATCTGTACCGGCAACTGCAGGTTTGCATTGTTGTTTGAACATGCTGTGGTCTATATGTTCATAGACATCAGTAGTAGGATTTTCTTTCTCGTCGACAGCTTTCTCATGCAACTGTAGCAACTCTGGATCTACTTTCTGCTCAGCAATCAATTCATTTTGTGATGACTTCTTTGATTGTTCATTTCCTTTCGGACAATCTTCAATCATGGAGAAAATAGTAGTATCAAGTTCCACTCCTTCTTCCACTTTCTTCTCTCGTGGGAGAATTTCTTCTTTATTTTTCTTTTCTTGTGAGATAGTTTCTTCTTTCTTTTTCTGTGGTGTCATACCATTTATGACATCACCTACAGGATAAAGTTCTTTTTCTTTTCCTGTCTCCACAATAGGACTAGGGTCTGGATTTTCCTTCACAATCAGTTCAGGTCTCACCCTCCCTTTCGCCAAATCATTTGCTAGTATAACAGATATGCCCTCAACAGGAAGTTTTGATATTACTCCAACTGTCACATATCCTGTCACCAATTCAGATGTGAGGTATATCCTATGTAGAGGTATTTCTTCTTTCCATTCAAAACCTCTCAATAGGACAGTCTGTCCTGTCAATGTATTCACATTCAATGGTAATACATCTTTAAGCAGCAGTGTTAATGATGCTCCTGTGTCTCGTAATATTTTTACGGACTTCAGTGGTCCTTCCTTTTGTAAGGCCACACAACCTTCACTAATGAACGGTTGAAAACTGCACAGGGTCTCTGTGTCAATTTTATTCTTCCCTTGACCATGACTTTCGGGTGTTGTTTCATCTTTCGATGACTTCAGACTCTTGTTCGAGTCAAAAATACTTTGGTCTACTTTTTCGTCTCTGTGGACTTGGACAATTAATCCAATAGTAGCCATTCTGTATTTATAATCAGGATATTTATCCTCATTATCTTCAGTTGTAGATTTCTCTACCTTCTGACTTTTGCTCTCAGGCAAATCCACCCTCAGTGTTTCTGGTTTAGAATAATCTTTCTTCGAATTCAGTTCGTTTGTATTTTCGCTTTCTTGTACATTCTGTATTGGTTTATGGCTAGTGCACATTACCACTTTGTTAGGTCTTTTGTCGCTTCGTATACTCCAACAGTCTTCGATGCTATGTCCTGTTCTTTTACAAAAAGTACATTGGACCTTTTTGTTTACAGGTCTTTTATTAACATCATTTTGTTTCACAAAATGCTCTTTTTCACGATGTTGTTTTTGTGTGTTTTCTCCTTGCCGTTGTGATCTATTAAAATTCTTTCCATCAGCTGTCCTATGACACAGTGCATACTGTTCAGCTAAATCAGCAGCCTTATGTGGGTCAGTGATATCACGCTCGGATAAATACATTCTTATATCCGGCCTCACTTTGTTAATAAAATCCTCTAACAGAATGATATCTTTCATTTCTTTTAATGTGGAGATATTTCTGGATTTTATCCACTGATCCATTAACTTTTCTTCTGCTCTAAGGAAGTCTAAGTGTGTTTGGTAAGGGGACATTGTGTACTGACGGAACCTTTTCCGATAACTTTCCGGTATTTGGTTATAGGCTTTAAGTACAGTGTCTTTAATGATTTCATAATCATTTAAATTCTCCTCTTTTAACAATAGAACACAATCTCTTGCCCTTCCCTGAGTAAAAGCTGTTCTCACTAATATTCCCCATTTATCTTCTGGGAACTTAAAATCTCTGCAAGAAATTTCAAAGGTCTGGAAGAAATTAGCTATTTCACTTTCTTTATCAATGTAGGTAGGGACTAGCTTTTTCCATCTGGCCATCTCTACATCATTATGAGATTCTTTTTTAGTAGCGCCTATCTTCGCCAGTTCTATTCTTTCCTGACTTTCTCTTTGACTTTTCTTATCTTCCATCTCTCGATCAAGACGTTTTTCTTCCATCTCAAAACGTTTTTGTTCCATCTCCATTTCCATCCGTTTGATTTCTAACTGAAATCTAAACTGTTCTGACATAGATTTCGACGTCTGACCTTCAACTTGATATCCCTCCGCGCTTGATTCTACTTTCAACTTGCCACTCGCAATCAGCACATCTTTTATCTGCTGTGTCAACACAGTCCTCGATGGTGTAGTTTCAGTAACTTCTATCTTTAAGATCTCAGCGATCTCTTTTAACTTCTTTATTGATAAAGTTTTCAGAACTTCTTCTTCTGGATTTTCAATAAATTCCATTATTTAGTTAAGAGATTTTAAAAATGTAAATTTTTCCAACTTACGTTTTTCCAATCGGAAGAATAATTTCAGCGTTCTTAGGCTTGCTCAGTAGGTCACTGCTCCAACACACAACACAACACAACTTGAATATATGCTTCACTATACAACTATATCGGACGAAGACCCCAAACTGTTATGTACCTCTTTAGGTTTGACTATTATTACGACTCGTTAAATCGGATTCAATGAATATAGTTGTATCTTTATTAGAAGTCTCTAGATTCTGCTAATCTGTAGCCCAAGCTAGGGGTTCCTTGACTGACAGGTCTATGCAGCAATGTAGTTATATTCGTGATAATTATCTTCAACACATTTCTCAACAATGATAGATCAAACAACTCCAGTTGTTGAATAAACAATTTTATTTAAATTGTAGACTCAATATAAACGATCAATAAACTTTATCAACTGATGGCAACATAAGTTTCAATACAATGGCATACAATATACAAATGAATATAGCGACTTCACTCGACAAACGTTTAAACTGAACTAACTTTAAGGAGGTCGGGACTTTACAAAGAAAACGATCATCGAAGATTCTACAGGGTCTTACTACGCATTTTAACCTCTTTCTCTATAATTACTACGATCCAGAATTATCCCCCAATTTCCACGGGATTTGAACGAATTATTTTATTTAAACTGCCCTCAGGGCATAAAGGTCAAACCTTGGTCGCTTTGGACTCTGATACGCACTTGTTAAGAGGTCAATGCCTTACTACGTCATTCATTTATGACCGATATTCGTAACAACTTTAAGACGATAGACTCAAGAACTTCCCAAGAACCTCTTTGTTACGTCATGACGTGGTGTGGGTTTAATAAGGGGAAGTGATTATTCTTCTCGTTCTATTTATAGTAGCGAGAAAATAAGTGCACAGTCCGTTATTGGTGACAACGGAGGGCGGAAAAGATTTGTACAACTCCCCCAACTATCAGCCCCCCCCCCTCCCCAATTAGAAAAAGTAGATCACTCCCTGCTTCAAAGTACTAAACCATAGGTTCGCAACGGGTGCGTTATCGTCTCCCGGGGGGAGGTGAGAAGCTTTGGGGGGGGGGGCGCTGACGTTCCCGGGGGCGATTGGGGGAGGCGGTGAAGGGCAGGTGGGCGGTACAAACGTACCTGATATAATTTGAACACCTCAGCTATTTGCATAGATTAGTTTTTGAATGAAATATGATGTAAACGCTGCTAAATATCTAATATGCTAATATTAATGATATTTTGACCTCAGTTAAACTGAGATGTTCTTTAATGGATTTAGAAATTTGATCTGTCATACGGACTATCGTTCAGCGGAATACATATGTAGTAATCATTCGAACTTGGTAGTTAATGTGGTGTTTGAAAATATATATAGGCCTACAAATTCTTTAGTCATATAATATTTATATAATTTTCAAATACTTTTTACAGTTTGATCTGTTATAAGTTGTAAACCAGTCATTTTTTTTATAAAAGAAAAAAAAACATTAGAAATATTAGCTCGAATGAAACTGGTTAATTATCTCCATTAAATAAAAAAAAAAGTTTCCACATTTACTTGATTCAATAGTGATGCCAAACAAGGTCTGTTTTGTACTATGAAAAATAATACTGACTAATTATTATTTCTTTATTTAAATTCAACATTATGATATTCATAACACGTCTTAATTATTAGAGGATTAAAATAATTTAAGATAAACAGTTGTTAATAAACATTTCCTGCATTAATTGTTTGTCCATTTAAGGAGTTTATCTTTTAAATAGGGATGTTAAAACCGGTTTGTTTTCTAAACCGGTTTGTTTTCAAAACCGGTTTTCGGTTCTATAAAACCGGTTTAAAACCGGATTTCGATTCACCCCCCCACCCCCCGCAATGTCACAAGTCACAGGCCGGAAAAGACAAATGAGCGTAGTTTTGTAGGTGTAGGCTATTTGAAAAATATTTCAAACTTAATAAGTGTTTACATAGCATTCAAGAGGTTGATTTTTGTGAATACATGATGATTTTGTACACTTTACCATAACATTCTTTAGAAATAAAAAAAATATGGGCTAATTTATTAAAACCGATAATAGCTTTCAATAATGATAATGTGTGCCTTGTAAAATAATGTATTGAATAGGATCACGTAGCGCCAATCACAAGTCAAAAGAATGTGTACTTAATGCTGCCGTCAATAATAAAGCACAGACGCGGTGCGGTGTCTAGCCGAATTGTTCAGGGTCATAGGACAAAACTAGTTTGCTCTCTTCATTGCGTACATCAAAGAATCGTCGTCGGCATCCGTCCGTCTCGAGTGACGATGGTGTAGCTTCATGGCTGAGGTATCCAACTGCACCGCCCGAGAATAGCTGTGTAGGCCAACCCGGGAGGGGCAATCCCTGCCGAATTTGAGGCACATCAAACAGTAGCGCACATCTAAACGATGAGCCGACATTTGGTTTGATGTTGTTTTTATCGCAAGCCATAGTTGGTATTTGGAGAAAAAAAAAGAAACACAATATTTAAGACTAAATAGTATTAGCAAGGCATTTCAAGAATTGTTTTGCGTGAATCCAACATTATTTTTTTTAAATAGTTCCACCAGAACCAATAAAAAAATAAAACAAAGGGTGTGCTACTTGAAGTAATGATTACCTTCCAACCAACAAACCGAAATCCGGTTTTAAAAATCAAAACCGGTTTTCAGATTCAAAACCGGAATCCGGTATTCCGGTTTTCGTTTAACATCCCTACTTTTAAACATGAATAATTACAGAAATTACATGATGTAGTGCTATTATATAGGTCTCCATTTATTTCTAAATTAATAAGACAAATAAATTTGGTTTAGAATTAATTATATTTATGTTTAATTAAAGACGATGAGCATGAAAACTTGTTTAGCCTAAATGTAATTAGTCTTTATTATTTTATGAAATGTTAAGTGTAGGTGACCTCTTTATATGCTTAAAACAGCTTTGATGTGCGATAAAATCTGTTCACAGGTGTACGTTGAACCAAAAGCTGAAAGTAGAACGAATGACTTGCAGTTGAGAATAGCAGATGACTTGCAGTTGAGAATAGCAGATGACTTGTTGAGAATAGCAGATGACTTGTTGAGAATAGCAGATGACTTGTTGAGAATAGCAGATGACTTGTTGAGAATAGCAGATGACTTGTTGAGAATAGCAGATGACTTGTTGAGAATAGCAGATGACTTGCAGTTGAGAATAGCAGATGACTTGCAGTTGAGAATAGCAGATGACTTGCAGTTGAGAATAGCAGATGACTTGTTGAGAATAGCAGATGACTTGTTGAGAATAGCAGATGACTTGCAGTTGAGAATAGCAGATGACTTGCAGTTGAGAATAGCAGATGACTTGCAGTTGAGAATAGCAGATGACTTGCAGTTGAGAATAGCAGATGACTTGTTGAGAATAGCAAATGCCTTGCAGTTGAGAATAGCAGATGACTTGTTGAGAATAGCAGATGCCTTGCAGTTGAGAATAGCAGATGACTTGCAGTTGAGAATAGCAGATGACTTGTTGAGAATAGCAGATGCCTTGCAGTTGAGAATAGCAGATGACTTGTTGAGAATAGCAGATGACTTGTTGAGAATAGCAGATGCCTTGCAGTTGAGAATAGCAGATGACTTGTTGAGAATAGCAGATGCCTTGCAGTTGAGAATAGCAGATGACTTGTTGAGAATAGCAGATGCCTTGCAGTTGAGAATAGCAGATGACTTGTTGAGAATAGCAGATGCCTTGCAGTTGAGAATAGCAGATGACTTGTTGAGAATAGCAGATGCCTTGCAGTTGAGAATAGCAGATGACTTGTTGAGAATAGCAGATGACTTGTTGAGAATAGCAGATGCCTTGCAGTTGTGAATAGCAGATGCCTTGCAGTTGAGAATAGCAGATGACTTGCAGTTGAGAATAGCAGATGACTTGTTGAGAATAGCAGATGCCTTGCAGTTGAGAATAGCAGATGACTTGCAGTTGAGAATAGCAGATGACTTGTTGAGAATAGCAGATGACTTGTTGAGAATAGCAGATGACTTGTTGAGAATAGCAGATGACTTGTTGAGAATAGCAAATGCCTTGCAGTTGAGAATAGCAGATGACTTGTTGAGAATAACAAATGCCTTGCAGTTGAGAATAGCAGTTGACTTTCCTAAGCAGCTTCTGCAAATGGGCACATTTGGATGCCCATATTTTAAAGTTTTAAATTCAACTTGCTGCATTTTAAAATTGCCAATAGTCCTCCACTTAAAAAAAGATCTACATCTGAAAAGGTTGTAGTAAAATCAAACCAGTTAGGCTTGGTGTGATATGAAAAAATGAGCCCATCAATTTGAAAGTCTTGCCTTTGATTAGAAAACTTCCCTTTGAGTGCCATGATGTACTTCTGAAAAAGCCCAGCTATCTATCTTAATATATTCTTTAACATAGGGATGTACATTTAGCTAAATGTTTTGAAATTGATTTCACGGCAAGGCATCTCCAGTTTCAATGCAAATCCATTCAAATGGTCCTTGTAAATGCAAGTTCAATACACTGAAATGTGTCAGAAACATCGGGCTGTCAGTTTTCCTCATTCAGAAACATCGGCTTTAACTGTCAGTTTTCCTCATTCAGAAACATCGGGCTTTAACTGTCAGTTTTCCTCATTTAGAACCGAAAAGTGTTGTCGTTTTTTGTTTTTATCAATAAAAAACACTTCTTGGAGGCATGCCATTGAAAATCGCTCTGTGCGCCACGTTTGGTACGCGTGTCTTTGGCTGCCGACCCCTGATTTAGAGTACATTGTGAGATTTTCTAAAGACATAAGTTTCTTTATAACTGGATGAGTCCACGCTACCAGACAATCAAGCATTACTTTTAGCTTATGTTAAAGACCAAGTGAAGAGCTTTTTATCAAAATTGAGTCTACATTTGATTTTGATAGTAAATAGTGTATTCAGTATCTGAATGTTAAAAAAAACATTTATACAAAATATCAAAGATACATTTTAAGTAATTAGTTCAATATTTGCACTTAAATGTGTGTGTTTTTCGGAAGATTACTCCAAATCTCGTAGCCATTTGAGATGCTTTTATTTCCGTCAATATAGGAAAGTGACGTAACATAAAGGATTCCGACTAGGAAAAATGAATATTGTCACGTGTTTTGAATCTATTGCCACATGTTTTGAATCTTTTCCCGGTTCTTATTTTTAACAAAATGGTTAAATATAGATTTATAGCGTCTATTTTTATTTATTTATTTCCCTTGTGATACGTCACTGCCGTATGAGGCTATTTCAAATCTCGTTCCTTTGAGAAAAACCTCTTCACTTGGTCTTTAATTTGAGATTTTTTTTAAAATAGAGAAAATTTGCCCATTTCGAAAAAAAAAACATAAATATAAAAATCTATTAGTCTACTTGTAGTAGAAGACTTTTTAATGCAAAAGAAATGCCTTCAGTGGCGATAGTATGGCGTATAGTGGATTGATGTTGTAGTTAAAAAAGTAGTGTGTTCCAGATATATTGGCTGTCTATTGTTTGACAACATTTAGTTACTAAAAGTCTTGGTGATTCTCTGTATCGTTCACTACAAAATTACAGCAGTTCACAAATAAGCAATGCATTCAATGATTTTTTTAGACCGTTCTGTATTGATACCTTAAATTAATTAATTATTATTATTGTTAACATCTGTATTAGGCCAACTTTTATGCTCTCGATATATTTTTTTTTATTGTTTACCAATTTTATAATTTGCTTGTTATGTCTTTAGGCTATCTATGCCTTTATTGCCTATTTATTGTTCTTATTGTAATTACTATGTGGCAAAACAAATACTACAAGCGCAGGCTACTGCACACAGGAGTGCGTTGGTTGGCAGAAGATGACCGTTGAAATATAATGTATGAGACTTGGATTCGGTGTTTGAGTTTTAGAAAAGCAAATGCGATTCTTTGGGAGAAAATTAAATAGTTTCTCTAAGTCTGTGAGTTTGGGCAACAATTTCATATTGCATTTTTATCAACCTCTTTTGTGGAAAGTGGATTTATGCTAATACCATTTGGTTGTCAAAAAAGAAAAACAAGACAAGTTGCAAATAGTGAATCGTGGAGACCTAAGACTTTTGCAACCAAAATTGATAAATATATAGACAAACTGTTAGCGACACACCTTCGTCGGCCTAAGAAAAAATGCGGAAACTATATTGACACTTTAACTTCCAGAGGGGTGGGGTATCTACGTATCTATCTATCTGTCAATCAACAGCTACTATCTATGTCTGATCTTGTCTATATCTGTTTATCCATCTACCACTCTATCTATCTAGTCGCCTCTCTGCAAGTCTGTCTAGTTCTCTGCCCATCTATTTGCCTAGTGTTATAACGTGGATCACTTCTAGTACAAATTTAATAAATAATGCTATATTTTTGGTAGAAAGAGAGATAGACAGACTGTGTGTGTGTTTGTGTGTGTGTGTGTGTGAGAGAGAGAGAGAGACAGACTGTGTGTTTGTGTGTGTGTGTGTGAAAGAGATAGAGAGAGAGACAGTGAATAAGACAAATACAAAATCAATATTCAGTAATGAACGATGGATCATCGTTTAGCAAGAATCTATTCCGCACTCCATCCTTCCAGATAGATAGATAGATAGATATATCACACCAGTCCGGGCCTACAGATAGATAGATATCTCATATAAGACTGGGCCTACATATGTATATCTCACATAAGACTGGGCCTACAGATAGATATCTCACATAAGACTGGGCCTACAGATAGATAGATATCTCACATCAAACTATGCCTACAGATGGATATCTCACATCAAACTGGGCCTACAGATAGATATATATCTCACATCATACTGGGCCTACAGATAGAAGGAATCTTCTTGGAAAAAATGAATTAAGTCCAATTTTGCCTGACATGAGCAGCGAGCAGGCTGCGGAGGCTCTTAATGAATTTTTTAATGAAAAAGTCGAGACGATTAGAAACAGCTTTGATAATCATACTACTCCACCCACTGTGGAGAAGTCATTTTCTGGAATTTCTTTGTCAAATTTCCTCCCAGTTTCCGAAGAGCAGTTGAGGCGTCTTATTTCTGTATCTAAACCTACATCCTCAATTGTTGACCCCATTCCAACGAAGATTGTGTTGGACTGCCTTGAAATTCTGCTTCCAGTTTTAGTGCGTATCATAAATGGTAGCCTGGAGTCAGCCACAGTCCCACAAATGTTTAAGACTGCTGTCATCAAGCCTTTATTAAAGAAAAAGGGGCTCGATCCTAGTGACTGCAAGAGTTTTCGGCCAGTATCTAACCTTCCCTATGTATCGAAGCTTCTTGAGAGGGTTGTCTCTCAGCAGCTTTTACAACATCTAACCACACATGGCCTGATTGATAAATTTCAATCTGCCTATCGTCCTGGGCATAGCTGTGAGACGGCAATATTACGTGTTATGAATGATGTTCTATGTAGTGCTGACCGTGGTGATCTGACTATCTTAGTTCTGTTGGACCTCAGTGCTGCCTTTGATGTTATCAACCATGACTTACTTTTATCAAGACTTCAATACGAGATGGGCATCACTGATACTGCACTTCATTGGTTTACTTCCTACTTGGCAGACAGGACTCAGAGAGTTTCTATCAATCAGACCTTATCAAAAGCCACTTCTCTCATCTGTGGCGTACCTCAAGGTTCAGTTTTAGGGCCTATCCTTTTTGCTGTTTACACTAGCCAGCTTGGCAGAATAATTGATAGCCAAGGATTATCTCGCAAACTATATGCGGATGATACCCAGCTGTACAAAAGCTTCCATCCTGATCATAATGCTTGTGCTGCCGCTGTTAATGCAGTGGAAGAATGCTGTCTAGCGGTGAAAGCGTGGATGACTGCCAACAAACTCAAACTGAATGACGACAAGACTGAGGCAATTATGTGCGGTTCAAACTTCAATCTTAGGAAAGTCGATATTCCATCTATTAAAGTAGGGGCCTCTGATATCTTTTTGTCCAACACTGTCAGAGACCTGGGCTTTATCATTGACAGTAAATTAACAATGGGTCCACACATCAGTACTGTGGTTAGGGCATGCTCCTTCCATCTTCGTGCCCTGGCTCAGCTGCGACCTCTGATTAATAAAAAAACAGCCAATACTTTTGCTGTTGCAACAATACAGTCAAGACTAGACTATTGTAACAGTTGCCTGTGGGGTTTACCCCAGAAACAACTGGATAGACTTCAGAAAGTTCAAAATACTGCAGCACGCATTGTGTCACGAGTAAAGAAGCATGACCATATCACTCCAATTCTCAAAGAGCTCCACTGGCTCCCTGTGACGAAGCGCATCGATCATAATATTATGTCCCTTACCTATGGATGCGTGGAAGGCACAGCACCTGCATATCTCAAAGAGCTTATACCGAAGCATGTCCCGTTAAGGATGCTGCGATCTTCAACACAATCTCTCCTGGAAATTCCAGGTTTGGAAGGTCACAGAAAAAAGACTCTTGGTGTACGCTCGTTTGAATCTGTGGCGCCTACACTGTGGAATGGCTTACCTGAGACACTGAAAAACTCTTGTGTCAAAAAAATCATTCAAGAAGAATTTGAAGACTTTTCTTTTCAACTAAGTTGATGAAGTACACATCCATCAGCAAAATACTTGTTTAAAACTATTTTAAAATGTTATTGTCGTTTCGTGCCTCCATCGGCCGAAACCTTGTTTAAAACTATTTTAGAGTGTTATTGTCGTTTCGTTTTTGTGAGCGCGCTGAGCATGCTTGCATTAGCAAGGAGTGAGACGCGATATAAATGACCAATTATTATTATTAAGGATATCTCACATCAGACTGGGCCTACATATAGATAGATATCTCACATCAGACAGGGCCTACAGATAGATAGATATCTCACATCAGACTGGGACCTACAGATAGATATCTCACATCAGACTGGGCCTACAGATAGATATCTCACATCAGGCTGGGACCTACAGATAGATATCTCACATCAGACTGGGCCTACAGATAGATATCTCACATCAGGCTGGGACCTACAGATAGATATCTCACATCAGACTGAGCCCACAGATAGATATCTCACGTCAGACTGGGCCTACATATAGATATCTCACATCAGACTGAGCCCACAGATAGATATCTCACGTCAGACTGGGCCTACATATAGATATCTCACATCAGACTGGGACCACAGATAGATATCTCACATCAGACTTGGCCTACAGCTAAACACCGCAGCTATGGCACGTTTAGTTGGCGAGGAACTAGAGACGGGGGAGAGAAGCAGTTTGATTTGATAACACTGGGTGATTGTTCTTGGTACAAAAACCGTAACTCACCCTTTCCCTCTCCCCACCTTTTATTTAGTCAAGTTAGATGGTTATATAGATATGTTTAAATGTGGGGGAATTGAAAAGCATGGAGGTTAGCAATAAGAAGATGGTATAAAGTCAAGGAGAGACAGAGAGAAAAGACAAATCTGATAGAAATAGGGGAAGAAAAGGAAAAATTGGATAGACAGAAGAGGAACGATATGTAGGGTACACACACACACACACATATATATATATATATGTATAAGAGCTAAGAGAGAGAGAGAGAAGGAAGAAAGTAGACGGAGAATGTAGGTAAGTTATGGAGAGAAAGTGTGAATGAAGAGTAAGAGAAAGAGAGACAAATGGAGACAGTGCTATAGAGAGAGACGGAGAGAGTGACTGGAGCAAGATGAAAACATAGAGGAAGAAAGGGGAAGAGTGATTAGAGAAAGAGACAGAGTGACTGGAGAGAGATAGAAAAGATAGGGAGAAGCAGAGAGAGAGAGAGAGAGAGAGAGAGTGATCAGAGATAGAATTGATGGAGTGAGAGAGGGACAAATAGTGGGGATTTCTCCCAAAAAGAGAGAAAGAGAGAATATAGTGAAAGAGAGAGAGAGCAAATATAAATGAGTAGAGAGAGGGGGAAAGATGAAATGGAGAGAGATCGGAAGAGAGAGAGAGAGAGAGAGGGAAAGAGGAATAATTATAAAGGCAACAAGGAGGACATAAATAAATGTGGAATGGGTGCAGGGGAGGGGGGAGGGATCAACGTTATAAACTCCTTCTTAATTTAGTTATTGTGTTTTTAAACTAAATAATGCACGAGGAAAACACGCCTGAAAAGGAATGAACTAAATGACATGGCATTGAATGACATACGTCGTACGCATGATACCATGAATAATATAGTAAGGCATCAAAGGCTGACCTTGGATTGAATGACATCTAGTTATAAAATGCCCTGGTATTTAGATGACACGCTTATCCACGCTTATTGACAATTCTTAATGATTATGCATGCATGGTGAACCTAACAGTTCATAGTGTACCAACATTTCCGGTCCCATTCGTTCATTTACTAACAAAACATGTCTGTGTGCTGCGTTACTGGGTGTGCTGCAAGTAAGAAAAGATGTAGGGGATTAAATTTGATTTCATTTCCAAAAGATGTTGCCGAAAAATAAACGAGGGATTGTGAACGGCAGACGTGAAGAAACACCTATTTATAATCTCAAACGTATTGCTTGATGCAAATGAAATATAGTTTTGTGTTTTGTAGACAATGTTTTTTGATAGTCAAGAACCACTACTTCTAAATACTCTATTTTCAAAGGGTACTTAACTCGACTAACACGTGGACTATTAATCTGCTCACTCAGTCTATTTTTGTATGCATGTCTCTCTGTCTCCCAAGAAGCACTCTTTCTATTGGTGTCTTACATTCTGTTTCTCTCTTTCTTAGTCTCTGTCTGTCTCTCTGACTTGTCTCACTTGTCTGACTTGTCTGTCTGACTTATCTGTCTGCCTGTCTGTCCTTCTGTCTGACTGTCTGTCTGACTTATCTGTCTGCCTGTCTGTCCTTCTGTCTGACTGTCTGTCTGACTTGTCTGTCTGTCTGTCCTTCTGTCTGACTGTCTGCCTGACTTGTCTGTCTGTCTGTCTGATTGAATCTCTCTCTCCACTTGTGTTTACAAAAGCTCCATAACCCATTTCAACGAAGCCCCCGTTGTGACGTCACGTCCCTCATTAAAGAACAGTAACCGTAGAAACGTCACAAGGGGAAAACAATCAACCGAGTTGCCTCTCCTGGGACAACCCCATCCCTCCGCCCCATCCCACCACATCCTCACCCCCGACCAACACACACTCCTACCGAAGGATAAAGAAAAAATAATTCACCAGACACAAAAACTTCTTAACGGATTTGACATTAATCGGATGATCAAAACTGGATTAATGATTTTAACTGTCCCTCCCTGGGGGCGAGGCTGGACAAACAATAGTGGGAATATCGGGAATATCGGGAATATCGGGAATATCGGGAATATCGGGAATATCGGGAATATCGGGAACAGCGGAAATAGCGGGAATAGCGGGAATAGCGGGAATAGTTCATTGCATGAAGGAAAGTTTTAGAAGTTGGAAATGTCAATATCATTCCTTGCTAAACAAAAACAAAAAATAAATCATGACATTCCACTGTATCACATGACATGTGTCATCATCATCTAATGACATTGTGAAACAGTTCCGGGTCAGTGAATTCTATCTCATGTTTTGTTGTTTGTTGTTGTGCTATATTTAAATTATCTTATGTTACGCCGATCGTTTCGATACATCATTTTTTTTTGCTAGGCTTAACTTATCTATATAATACAATGTTTTATGATAAGTGTATCAACTATCTATCCTGAATTTATCAGGCCATGTTGTTTTGTTTACCCATAGGAGAGATAGATCAGTCATGCTGAGGACATGCTACCAATAAAATTCCTACATAAAAAAAGAGGCTCAAAACAAAGTAAAGTACCAGCCGGACCGAATTAACCCATAAGGTCCATGAAGCAGCGTTTCTGTGGCCACGGCATACTAGGGGAGTGTGTGGCCAGCACGATAATTCAGTCGCCTTTTACTCCAACTAACGCCAGGGGCACCCATCAGAGCTGGACAAAATCGACGGGCACCCTCCAGACCCGAGAGAAATCTTTCACCAGGTAGATTCGAACCCAGGACCTTCGGTACGCCAGCTGAAAGCGATGCCACTTGGCCATCCCTAACCCAGCAGACAATACCTGGAATGGCGCAAGAGACAAAGCTAAGAACGATAATAATTGTAGTTTGGAGACAAAAATAAATACAAATACCCGACACTAAAAAATTACTCGCTGAGTTAATACCAAGAAAATAAACAAAACTTAAGTAATAGGATCCATTTTAAACAATAAACTTTGTCTCTTATTCACAGTTGTATAAATGTATATTTAGGAGGAATAGGCCTATAGTATGTGTCACTATTATAGATATTATAGAAAGTACGCATGTTGTTAGATGAGGAATAAGAAAGGTGTGCATGTTATTATTATGTACGAGATTGCACTATGGTATGAAAGGGAAGTACGCATGTTGGATGAATGATATAGCAACGCTGAATCCTAGATACGGGGAGTTGATATTTGGACTGCATACAAACAAGTCGTATATCAGACTTCGTCCAAGTTTGGACTAGTGTCAGTCAAGAACAGAAAGCATTGTTGTGATGAACCAGTGTATACTATGTTGCAGCGACTAAGTGATTAAAGAATCTATGTATTGAATTAAGGAGCCTTCGTTTATATGATTTTATGAAGTAACTGTGTGTCTTAGTCCTGTGACAGTATGGTAAGCGGAGAGAAATGGAGAGAAGGAAAGAGAGTAGGAGGAATATTTCGAGCATGGATAGACAGAGGGTTGAAGGAGAAGAATTTGGAAATTCAGTGAAAAAGATTTTCTGGACAAAAAGAAAGTTTAAAAGAACAGGAAGACAGAGAGGAAAGGAGATAGATAGAGAGAAGAGAAAGAAACTTAATGGCCATGAAATGATGGAGAGAACAAACCAGAGAGAGAGAGAGAGAGAGAGAGAGAGATATGAAAAAAATATAATTGAGAGAGTGATAAAATGAAATGATGTTAAAAGCTGAAGTCAGTAGCAATTTAAAATTATATTCTTCTAGTAAATAGAGTTTATTGAAAGTTTAATGCTTCGGAAGGAACAATATTGATTTCGGTGGCAAGGCTTTTCACGTCTACCTGTTGGCTTTTCTTCATATATAATAAATATGTATATGTCTGTTTCTTCATCTTTCTATCTATATATCTGGGCCTATCTATCTTTATATATATATATTTATCTATCTGCCAATCAAATGATCTTTCTATCCATATATCTCCCTGTCTATCTATTCATCTATCTATCTGCCTGGCTGACTATGTATTATATTTATCTTATCTATCTATCTATCTAATTGACCGTCTTTCTATGTTAACTATCTATCTATAAATCTATAGGCTAATCTATTTATCTACCTGTCTATCAATCAATAGCCTACACCTATGCGTTTAGCTTTCATCCATCTATATATATTTCTATCTTTATGTTCATGTGTCGTAATAATTATAGTAGCAGTGTTATCATTAATCTTATATTGAAATAGAGAGAGAGAGAGAGAGAGAAAGGGGGATTGATAGATACATTAGATAGATAAACATCTGGATAGACAAATGCAGAGACGGATAGAAAGACGGAAAGACAGACACACGAATGGACAGACGTGGATACAGGCATGATATAAACAAGTAGATAGAATGCTATACGGATGAATACTGTCAGCATTAGCTGTTTAAACCCCCCCTCCGCATAAAAACCTACGCCGATGATATATTCTTTCAACGACGCCACTGACGCAGCTTGCTAGCATTCCGTCCTACTAATGACTGACTCCAGTCCCCCTCCCCCCATTGTCACGCTGAGACAAAGCGCAAATATTCGTTAAGGCGACAATCTCTCGCTACGCCATCTATGTGTTGACATTGGACAAGGGGAGTGAATAACAGTGGCTGGGGAAAGTAGAAAAAATAAACTATTTAAAGGGAGACAATGTATAAACTGATTAACGCCATTGTTTTCCCCGTCATGTACCGAGGAAACATGAGTGAAAACTTCGATTTGATGTAAGAGAATATTTAACATCAAGACTTTTCTCGGCCAGTCGTCTACTATTTTTGTAGTCATTATTTAGTGATTTATTTTTTAATACTTTTAGTTATGCCCAGTCTAATGTGACCATTAAAATGAAAGTAGTCTTATCAAATGTCGACAGGAATATACATTTGATATCAAGTTATACTTGTGTTTTTGTCGTTTCCATTTAAAACTTTAAGATTTAAATCTAAATAGATTCTCTGCCTATTGTCTGTGATCTAAGTATAGAGTGTGTAGAATGGATTCTTCATAGGAACAGATAGACTTTGGCAGCTTACCATCTGGTGTGTGTGTCTGTCGTGTATTCCGACGTCAACACATTAAAGCGACATAACTAGATTTGCTATACTGGTCATTGTCAGTTGCGCAACAATGGTTATTAGCACCTGGGGTGGTTGAGGGGGGGGGGGGGGGATGCCTGCCTGGGGAAGCGCTCGAAATTGGCGCACATTAAGAATTTTAGTTTTCATTTAATTTATTAAGAGACAAAGTTATGTCCCTTACCTTTTATTATATGGCTCCTATCTGTCCCGAAAGACAATGGATGCGCTTTTAGGATTTTAGTATCCTTTACCTACAGATGTATGAATGGCACTGCACCTTCCCACCTTCAAGAACTCACACCAAAGCTCATGAACTATGAAAGGTACTGCGCTCCTCATCAAAGTCCCTGCTTATAATCCCCAGTGTGGCTGGACACAAAAAGAAGTACCGTATATACTCGTGTATAAGTCGCACCGGTGTATAAGTCGCACCCCTACTTTTTGTCGAAATTTTCGGTAAAAAAAGTGCGACTTATACGCTAGTATATACGGTACCTAGAAGTGCGTTCGTTTCAATTTGTGGAGTCTTCTATATGGAACAGCTTACTTCAAGAAACTGAGAGATTCTGAGATAAGAGAGTGTTTTAAAAATAGTTTACAGTACTTTCTCTTTTAGTAGTTGTGTGCCTTACGTACCAATAAAACTGCCACTGCAATTTATACCAAGAGCGCGTATGCTAAATGTAATAGCAATGATACGAACGCTTTATAAATAATCATTATTATTATTTAATAACATTTTAACATTGCACCTACCCAAACTTTGGCGCCAGGGGCTGCCTTTCCCTTACACCCTATCTACTTACGCTACTAGCTCGTTTTAAAGCTGGCTCCGAGCCTTTAGGGCCTCAGTTATTGGTATTTTTTTCTTGATGGCTCTTCACTATAGACTTGCAGGACTACGTTCGGTCTACACTCGGCAATTCTGATTATTCATAAGATTGATTGTACATTTATTATCAAAACATGATGAACACAGGGAAAATATAATACCGTAAAATCTCCGCACCTGTGTATAAGCCGCAGATATACTTTGGAAGGTGAAAAAGGTGTAAGCCGCACAAAAAAATAATTTACTTGGTGCAGGCTACCTGTATAGGCTACCTGTAAAGGCTACATGTAAAAGCTACCTGTATAGGCTACATGTAAAGGCTACCTGTATAGGCTACCTGCATAGGCTACCTGTAAAGGCTACCTGTATAGGCTACCTGTATTATTTCTTGATCCATATTCTTAATTTTTAGCATGGAAGATCAAATATTTAATTATTACAATAAAACACATGGATAAAATTAGATTTATTGTAACATACGATGATAACATTTTTGTTCTCCATTATTTACGAGTCTATTCTTACAGTACTGCTTATGGTAGCCTATACATAAATTTCAGTTGATATGTGAACCTAGGGAATATTTTTTTATTAAGCCGTACCATTTTCTCGGACAAAAAAAATTTGTTTTAAAAAAAAAGTGCGGCTTATACTGGAGATTTTACGGTACGTTGATTGTAATGTTTAAACTGCTATTTCTTTTTTTTTTCTAAGTTTGGAAACCCAAAGACCATGACTTATTATAAATGTGTTATGTATGTTGTTAAACATTTCCTTTTTATTATGTTACAGACGATCCTTCTAGAAAGAAAAATATTTCGGACTACGCCTCTCCGTGGTCTGAGTTTAGTATTGCATTCTGGTTAGTGTTTTTTTAATGATGTAAAGTCACTAGTTTTCCTGGGTTTGTTCAGGAAACCCATTCCTTGCTCGGATGCCAGTCGCAAAGCAAGATTTGTGTCCATGCCAGAGATGTTTAACGAAAAATTAACACATGAAAATCAAACCTAAGATAAATGTGTTTTATTTTGTTTGACCATACAAATCGATATATATATTTGTGTGTGACCGTTTTATACACTGAAATCAAATATTACACTTGTCATTTATCCTCAGCCCGGAAACTCAAAACTTTGACAGTATAGTTTTTTAGGAAACAATAAACCAAGTAGTATTTTTCATTTAAATCCATTTTAAAATAAAACTTAACTCATAAACCGGCTATCTCAATCTGGACTTTAGACCGTTATAATAATATTATTATTAAAGAATATAGGTCATCATATAGGCTTCTTTTGATAATAGCAGTTGAATAGGTTGACCTGGGTCAAGGACATTGTAAAGGTCTACTTAATATAGGCCTTGCTTGACGTAAGCGATTTCGTAACGCAAATGAAACAAGAAAGCGAAATGTTGTTGCTGGTTTATTTTTTCTTCTTCTTGTGGAAATTATATTGGAGCTAAAAGGACAACAGACGAGAAGGAAATCAGCGGGAAAAATACGTCATGACGATACGGTAAAACCTCTACTAAAAAGACCAGTCAAGGCTTATGTCATGAAAGGGTGGGTGTAGATGGACAACTAGTTCATTCACGATTCTGCGATATTGAGTCGGTTAGTTAGAAATTAAAATTCAGCTTTAAACTATTTCATTATAATGACCGTTCCGTTCATTATAAACACATCGTGTAAAGGCTTGTATGTTTTACATTAGGACAGTAGGGATGGGCACCTTCCAGCTTCGTCGCAGGTAAAAAAAAAAAATTGACTATTTTAGACCAGATTAGGACTAAAAAGTCAAATTCTATCTCGCATTAGTTAGACTTATAGTAGAACATGCATCTTATGTATTGCACCCCGTCAAATTATATCTCACATTAGTTAGACTTATAGTAGAACATGCATCTTATGTATTGCACCCCGTCAAATTCTATCTCACATTAGTTAGACTTATAGTAGAACATGCATCTTATGTATTGCACCCCGTCAAATTCTATCTCACATTAGTTAGACTTATAGTAGAACATGCATCTTATGTAGTGCACCCCGTCAAATTCTATCTCACATTAGTTAGACTTATAGTAGAACATGCATCTTATGTATTGCACCCCGTCAAATTCTATCTCACATTAGTTAGACTTATAGTAGAACATGCATCTTATGTATTGCACCCCGTCAAATTATATCTCACATTAGTTAGACTTATAGTAGAACATGCATCTTATGTATTGCACCCCGTCAAATTCTATCTCACATTAGTTAGACTTATAGTAGAACATGCATCTTATGTATTGCACCCCGTCAAATTCTATCTCACATTAGTTAGACTTATAGTAGAACATGCATCTTATGTATTGCACCCCGTCAAATTATATCTCACATTAGTTAGACTTATAGTAGAACATGCATCTTATGTATTGCACCCCGTCAAATTATATCTCACATTAGTTAGACTTATAGTAGAACATGCATCTTATGTATTGCACCCCGTCAAATTATATCTCACATTAGTTAGACTTATAGTAGAACATGCATCTTATGTATTGCACCCCGTCAAATTATATCTCACATTAGTTAGACTTATAGTAGAACATGCATCTTATGTATTGCACCCCGTCAAATTATATCTCACATTAGTTAGACTTATAGTAGAACATGCATCTTATGTATTGCACCCCGTCAAATTATATCTCACATTAGTTAGACTTATAGTAGAACATGCATCTTATGTATTGCACCCCGTCAAATTATATCTCACATTAGTTAGACTTATAGTAGAACATGCATCTTATGTATTGCACCCCGTCAAATTATATCTCACATTAGTTAGACTTATAGTAGAACATGCATCTTATGTATTGCACCCCGTCAAATTATATCTCACATTAGTTAGACTTATAGTAGAACATGCATCTTATGTATTGCACCCCGTCAAAAAAAGAGAAATAAAGTTAAAACGAATTCAGAAAAGATCTGCAATTAATATCGAATATTCACAACTGACAAGAGTTACACCATTAATTTAATAGTAGAATAATGCATTTATAGAAGAAGCGTCTGTAATATATAAGACTAGATCTCAAATTAAGATTAAAATAGAAAGTTGTATACAACAATAGTTTTGAAGGCAAATTTAGGAACAGCGTTATTGGCTACGCACGGAAATCAAAACACTTAGGCTCTAAAAATAGAGCAAGGTCCAGCTTATTATACTCTTGAATAGTACTTCAGCATTCAAGTCATTATAATTTAATGGGTTTTTTTATACGCTTTTTATTTGAGAGTGGGCCAATTATAATCTAATGGGCCGTATTGCTGCTGAGAGTTAACACCCTTGCCCCTTATACAAGTCAATATTTTATGACTGACTTGTAAATTACAAGTCAGTCATAAAATATTGACTTGTATAAGGGGCAAGGGTGTTAACTCTCAGCAGCAATACGGCCCATTGTATAAGATGTGACCTAAGTAAAAAGAAAATCGCCCTTTCCCACCCCAAGATAGTTTAAATAGGAATTGTCTTTACGTGTGACGTCACACCCCAAGTAATATAACATTCACCTCGAATTGCTATCAAACTCGTAACATAATAGACCATCATATTCTCAAAGTTTTTGGTGGGTTTCTGAATGTTTTAGCAAGGCGAACAAAAGAGAGAGAGAGAGAGAGAGAGAGAGAGAGAGAGGTGGGGATGGAGAGAAAGAGCAATAGGGATAGGAAGAAAATATGGGGTGGGGTAAGGAGAGTCAACGTTAGAGATAAACATAAGCGTTATCTGGATACATAAATATTAGCCCGACTTTGTCTTGGCCACACACTCCTGCTAGCAACCAACTCGTATAAAAGTAAGTAAAGTACCCGTCGGACCGAATTGATCCATTGGGCCAGTAAAGCTGCGTTCACCTGTTTCTCTGTTTCACGTGGTCACGGCATACTAGGGGATTACGTGGCCAGCACAATGCCCAGCCGCCTTTACTTCACCCCCAACTAATGTCAGGTACCCATCAGAGCTTGGTAGGCTCAGGGACACCCTCCAGTCCCGGGAACAAATTCTAGTCTTCACCAGGATCCGAACCCAGGACTCGTATTGATTAAATGTGACAAATTTATATATTTTTTAAACACGCAATGTCCAAACGCACATAATATGTAAAAAGCGTTTCAAGCAAAACCCCCCAGCGTGCCAATTAAATACAGTTTATCAAAGACCCCAAGCTACTATGAGATTGTGTAGCAGCATACAAGCGCACTCATCAAGCCTCCATTTCCCGGTCACCTCAAAAAAAAACGTACCAAGAATAACTTTATAACTTTACAATCGTCAACATTTAAAATAAGACTCATCCACAAGATAAATAGCTCGTTAATAGAATTCTTCAATTAGTTTTATCGTCCATGGACGAAATTAAAAACAACCATCAAGGCCTTTATATTTATACAGTTCTATGTAAACTATAAGAGATCTAATTCTAGTAACATTGAATAAATAGCACAACGGTTTAAAGCACTTAAAAGTATTCTTAGATTGTAAGATTAGAACAGGGGATATTACTCTATTGAAAATAGATTCGTTGTTGACGGAATTTGATTTCAAAAGTCAACAGAAGAAGTTGTGTTTTTTTTACGGTTAATTTAGTGATGATGATTTAACCTTTTGTTTGTTACATAAAGGCCACGTGTACTATTTTTGTATTTTTCCTTCTCAAGATGACGTCTTTAAGGATTATATAAGTATAAATTATCACCTTCTTTCTCTCTCTCACAAATACACACTTCCTTTTTACGTTTCTCATTTTTTCTCTCTCTCTCTCTTCACTTCTGTACTGCAAACCACCGATACGCTCTCATTATGAGTACACCGGTGGGCTAACGCTAAGGCATGGGGGAAAGCCCCTGTTGCGCGTCCAAAGATCCGATGGCAGTGCCGAGATTCTCCGAGCCTCGGTGGAGGAGGAAGCAATGAGCGCAGCAGTAAGTCCCAAACCCCACCCTGGTGCCTGGGTGTCCAGGCCAATAGGCCTAGTCTGGGATTTGTGCCACCTGGTGGAACTGCAGGTATACGGGCGAGCCACCACGACAATGTTGCGAGGGGATTTCTGCTGGTGGGGAGAAGCAAATTTAATGGCATGTGACTGCGGAGACCGTATTCTATGTTTTATCGCTTTATCGGCGTGCCGCGGATCGGCTATACTCGGACAGGATCTTGTTGGACAAATGAGCCGGAAGGCTCGTCCGGAATTCTTTTAGAGACATTTTAAAATCTATCTATCCGATCATATATCCATCTATTCAATTATCCATCAATCCACACTCCCATCTTTGATCCAGCTATTTATCCATCTATCAACCTTTGCGTCGGCAACCTTTTGATTATAGTGTGCCAAAGTAGGATTTCTAATTCATACTGCGAGCCTAAAATGTATCCTGTTCTAGCACTCCATTTATTGTAAAAAGTCTTGCATTGTCTTTTTGGGGGGCCTTTAGCGAGCCGTTGAAAATTGCTCTGCATGCCAAGTCTGGCACGCGTTTCATTGGTTTCCGACCCCTGTATAAAACCATTTGTCTATGCACACGCCGACCTAATGCCGATCTATCCTTTTATCTATTCACCCACCAAGTTGTTCCAGCAATCTATTCATCCAGTTATCCACACATCGACCCATGCATCATTCTATTCGTCAATTCCAGCGATCCACCCAATCACCCAGTTATCCACCAGTCGCCGAAATACACGTGAAGCATTCGCATGCTACGACCTTGTGCGTGGCAATAATGAAACAGTCCAAGACCTTAAGACCCGTCAACCAATCTAAGCCTAGACCCCTCCCCCACTCCCCTATTCACCACCACCCTTTCCCAATAGTGCATCGCCACGCTGGCGCCCAAAAGTCTAAACCTCAATAAATACAGAACTTATCACATACTGACACATACTATAAAACTTATTCGATTACGTAAGTACTCGTCTGAAACTTTTCTTGCGGATCGAATCGCATAAGTCCCGATTCCGTTATTGTCCGTGCACAATGTCTCGCCCACAGCGATTACAAAAAAGAATCGGGTGTTGATGTGAATCAATCGAATCGTTAGAACAAATTCGACCTGTCAAGTAGTTAGTTGTAAAGCGTGTTACTTTAAATCGCGCATGTGTCGGCGTATGAATATATACAAACGCTGTTTCCATGTTAGCATTGAGAAGTCTTTAATATTATGCATTATTTATAAGCGTAAAGGTTGAACTTGTACTACATTTCCGGTCCCATTCGTTCATTTGCTTAAAAATAAAACACGTCTTTGTGCTGCGTTACTGGTTGTATGAAAATATATGGTGAATTAAATTTTATTTCATTTCCGAAAGATATTGCCAAATGAAAACGATGGATTTTGAATGTCAGACGTGAAGAATCACCTATTTATAAATCTCAAACTTACTGCTTAATGCAAACAAATATTCGTTTTTTTTTGTTTTCATGAATCTAGGTATTGTGTTAGTTTTTCATAACCAAGAAAGTCAACTCTTGACTTATGTATTTTATAAACAAAGCAAAATTTAACAATTGTCAAACACCATCAAAAGCATGTTTTTTGTTTACGAAAATGGCGGGAAATGACATTTAAAAAGGTCACGCCTAATTAAGACTTGTCAATTGAGCTATCAGTTTTGCACACAAACAATTTTTAAAAATAAGGAATTAATGTTAAAGTTGAGAAAATATTTCGATCTTGTATTCTAATGACTAAGTAGTATCGTTGAGGAAGAACAATGATATTGATAAGTAATTATTTGAAGGAGTTATACATAGTAGAAACAAAATGTAAAATAAACATACGAAATTGACTTAATAAAATCATACAAGAATAATGTTTCGTAAAATAGATCTATCTCTGTGTTCAATTTTTTTTCACAATGTAAAAAAAATATTATTTTTTTTATAACGTTTTGAGAAAATAACATTTGAATATAGACACACCGTCACTGATATAGTTTTTTGTGAGGGGGGGGGGGGGGAGGAGACAGGGATGACCTTATTATAAAAGATAGTATGAAAACAAATATTATTTGTTATGCGGATTTGGGTAAATAAAGAATATTGATAAATTGATACAGTTAGTTCATCTAAAGACACCCTCTCTCTGTCTCTCTCTCTATCTCTCTCTCTCTATTTATGTGTATGTTTGTCTGAAATACACAGTTGCAACGGAACTACTACATACGCACTTTTTTCAATTATTCTGCATTAGAACAAATTTTTAAAGTAATTTCTAGAAAGAAAACGTGAGTCTTTAAATTTGGCAGACATTTGTTAAGAGGCTGTTCAAATTAAAAATCCATAGAAATCTAAAAAAAAACAACTTAAGAACCTTTGTTTTTTCACATTATCTAGCTATTACATTTCCTGGTCTTGAAGTTATCATATTAATGCAGCTTGAGGCGCATGATTGATATTTCTGCACCATAAAAACTTTCTATATATCAGAATATTTCGTTACAATGTTGTGTAAAAATATAAATATTGTTTTTGGATAATATATCCCTTGGTTATGATGAAAGAACTTTTCTTGTTTAACATGCAAGAAAAAAAACGCATTTAAGTTCTTTCATAGTTTCAGGGCATTTGGAAATAACAACTTCACATCATTCAATACCCGAATCAAATTGCTAGAATATTCTCTTATTTGATCTTATACATTACAGACGCTCATTCTATAAAGAAGATTATTGCGTCCTACGCACATCCGTGGTCCGAATATAGTCTTTGCATTTTTATTGATGTTTTAAATGATTTTAACCGACGGGTTTTTCTGTTATTTTCCGGCAACCTATTACATACCCGAATGCCACTCGGTAAGAAAGATTACTTATATGCATTTGTTCTCCCATAGGGGTAAGGAATTTGTGAAAGACCTTTCTATCAAACAGCAAAAACTTGGGAGTTCTCTCCATATTAGTTGCAACACTGCGAACTGAAGGATGCAAATCTGATAGAGCCAGAATCGATACTTGATTTAATGTATCGCTCGTTGAGTTGCTAGAATCGTCAGCGGCTTGAAAAAGGTCGACAGGAGAAAATTCCATTTCAGTAGCTACGTCCACAGGAAAATAATCGATGGAAGGAACAACTTGTGAAAGTTGGAGCCAAAATTTTCTTTTCTTGTACTTGTAGTTTTTAATATTTTTTTCTTTTTTTTTTGTTGTTTGGTACTCTTCGTTGTAATTGGGTCGTGTGGTAGAAATAGATCTTGCATTTGATACAGCATTGTGTGGTTTGATAAAGATCTACTATAGATATACTATAGATCTACTATAGACCTACTATAGATCTACTATAGATCTACTATAGACCTACTATAGATCTACTATAGATATACTTTAGATCTACTATAGATCTACTATAGATCTACTATAGATCTAGTGGTTGAAATTGAGAATATAAGTTAGTAGATGGTTATTAAAGAACCCTTCGAACCAAATTGATCCATAGGGCCGGGGAAGCAGCGTTCACCAGTTTCTGTGGCCAGGGCATACTATAGGGATGTGCGGCCAGCAAAATGCACAGCCGATTTAACTTTACCCCAACTAAAGTCAGGTACCCATCAGAGCTGGGTAGATTCAGGGACACCCTCCAGTCCCGGAATAAAAAAAAAATCCAAGCCTTCACCAGGATTCGAACCCAGAATCTTCGGGAACGCCAGTCGAAGGCGCGGCCCCTCGAGAGATAGATAATTAGCTTATTAGGGGTGGGGTGTGGATAACAAGATAGATCGTTGGATAGATGGATGGACGGATGGATACATAGAAGGATGGATATATAGATATATAGATACAGAAAGATAGACAGATGGACATACGAGAGATATATAATGAGATCATGATAGATAGATAGATAGATAGACAGATAGATAGATAGATAGATAGATAGATAGATAGATAGATAGACAGATAGACAGATAGACAGATAGATAGATAGATAGATAGATAGACAGATAGACAGATAGATAGATAGATAGATAGATAGACAGATAGACAGATAGACAGATAGATAGATAGATAGATAGATAGACAGATAGACAGATAGATAGATAGATAGATAGATAGATAGATAGATAGACAGATAGATAGATAGATAGATAGACAAAAGATAGAATGGTGGGTGCAAAAATTAATAGATAGACGGATAGATGAGAGATAGATAGATAGAGACAATTTATGCAAACCCTCAGATAGAAAGAAAGAGAGAAAAAGAGTGAGCGAAGTTAATAAGATAGAGAACGACAAAAAGAAAGAGAGAGAAAGAGGGAAAGGAAGAGATTGTGAGAAAGACAGAAAGAAAGTGAACTAGAAAAGTGAGAGAATGAGAGAGAGAGAGAGAGAGAGAACAAGGGGGTTTCTCATCTTTCAAAGGAAGATCAATTTGTTCTAGAGACCGGAAGTGACGTGTGTATACACAGTTCTACGATGGGCGGCCACGATAACATTTATTCTGTTGACCACTTTTGATACAAACAGCCCACAACCCGTGACTTGATGCGGCGCCCCCTTCCTCCTCGCCCCCCCCCCCCACACACACACAAGCCCCACCCCTCCAGTCCCATAAACAAATTTGACACATGACTGGAAAGACCTGATAGGTCAACAGTGTTAACCAGCGGTGGTGTGTACGAGGGGAGGGAGGGGAATAGTAGAGGAATGGGGAGTTCTAGAACAAAAGTGTGTTTTGGAAAGGGGGGGGGGGTGGGCGCTAAGCAGTTCGATGGTTGACCATAATCGGTGCCCGATCCAGAGAGTTTGTAGGAATAACTCAGTCTCGTTTGTATTGACTTATATACTAGATCTTGTAGAAATAAAAAAATTAGTTATAATATAAGAATCGTATATTTAACACGAGACTGGTTTAGAAATCGTACCAGTCGGACCAAATTGATCATAGGGCCAATGAAACAGCGTTCATCTGTTTCTGTGGCCACGGCATACTAGAGGGGATTGAGTATCCAGCCCAATGCCCAGCCGCATGTACTATACCCCAAAGTTTATCAGGTACACATCCGAGCTGGGTAGAATCAGTGACACCCCTGCCGTCCCGGGAACAAATCCCTGCGCTCACCAGGATTCGAGCCTTGTATCAAGTATCGATTCTGGTACGCCAGTCGAACGCGCCACCATGTAATCATTATGGGGAACATAATAAACAAATGAAAACCCCTCAAAAACGTCTATTTAACGATTTTGTTAAAACAAATGATCCGGTTCAGATTCGAAACACATGACAATAAATCAAAATACACCTGGCAATATGAACTTAATCTAGTTGCCAATTAATGGCGTCACGGTTGATGCCCGGAAATTATACACTTCAAAAAGCTACGGTATTTGAATTCTCCCCCCCCCCCCCCCCCCCCCCCAGAAAAAATATTTAAAATATAAAATCCGCATACATTTAATTGCTAATATTGAACTTATTACTTGAAAGTTATGTTTTATGTTTTATAAATATAAATGATTTTATTAGCATTCCGATACTGAATTCACTAGAAATATTATACAAAATAGTTTCCGTTTTTTTTTTTTACATGGAAACCTCTTCAGTTGGTCTTTAAAGTTCGATCTGTCTTCGGTCATTTCCTTTGTTAATGAGAGCACATTCAATGCTATATTTAGACCATTGTAGTGTTATTGTCAATATCTCTTGACAATTATTACAAAGTTATCAGTAGGCCTAGGCACACATTGCCTACATCCTTTTTTCTTTTTATTGTCTTAGTTCCAAATTCTCTTGAATTAGACTAACTGAAAAAAAAAGACACAACACTAGCATTTGAATATAAGGCTAGTGTATCCTCCTTCTTCTTCCGTTTTATGTTACACGCTGAGCCTAGGATGTCAGGAGAATCAAGTTACAACCAGGGGGGAGTAGGGGCAGGGAGCGGGGCGAAGAGGGGCTGAAAGGGGTCTCGGATATCTTTTCTGACAAACATGTATACCCAGGAATTAGAGGTGGGATTGAGTGTTGTCTTTATTCTAGAAGTCTTGTGGACGGTTCTGAGATTGGGAGGAAGGGGGGGGGGGGGGGAGTTTGGGAGAGGCTGTGCGGGGGTGTTAAAGAAGATTCGGCTGACCTTAGAATTGTCTTGAATGCTGTTTTTTTTAAAAAGGCTACACTGTGTACAAAGCCTGTCTCTCTCTATATATATCTTCTGATTGGTCGTTTCGTGTAGGTTGACCTAGTTTTATTTTCGCATTTATTTTACTTTTGAATTTTTTTAAAAAAGGTTTGTTATTTGCCCTGATTTTTGGGTGAATTTGATATTTTTTTGTGGTATGTGTAGTGTGTAGCGTTTGCGTGTGGTGTGTGGACTTCAGCGAAGAAAAGCATTTGGGCATTGCTTCGGCCACACAATCTTATTATAAATTTGTAAGAAAGTTTAAATATTGCGTCACTCACGTAAATCCACCCTACAAGAGTGTCCGCGCCCACAAAGAAGCCAGAAACCAGGTCTGGATGACACCAAGGTGCCACGCACATGCAGAAATAAAAAACGTCTTGTCGGGGGGCTATAACTAAAGTCTTCTGAAGACAGCCCGGTTCATCAGAGAGACGCGACTGAAAAGATGAAATGTTGATCGCAGAAGAATCGGAAGAAGATTATTTAAATAACAATAAGGAACATTTCTAAACGCTTAAATATAGACTGCATACACCAGGCCGTGTCAAACTTGTAATAATAGTGTGCCAGAGTATGGAATCATTCAGTGTGCCAACACCCTGAAAGTCACCTCTTCTATGTCACTCAGTTCAGTTTAGAAGAGCCTTAATTTTTTTTTTTTTTAAAGTTACAAATTACATATTTATAAAACGCTATTCATAACAATTAGTCTTGGAATGCGGTTGACATTCACGCTATGTTATTAAATAAATGGAATAAGAATGTTTTTAATTTAGTTTTAAAATGTCAATATTATTGGCTGGTTTAATTGTGTTCGGAAGTCCATTCCACCACAGAGGTTGCTACGACGCTGTAGGAGCGAGCTGCCAATGTTTTTCTTTTTACTTAGTGGCACTTTGAGTTGTTGATGGATTTTGATTGAACGCAGTACTGTTCTCTCTGATGTGTGTAGCTCAACCATGGATCTGATGTACTTGGGAGATTGACCATGAAGGCTTTTATAGAGCATAGTCAGAACTTTGAATTGTATTATAAGTGTTATAGGTAGCCAATGCAATTTTTTTTTTAGACAGGTTGTTGAATTTCCTTCATTGTTCAGAACATTTTTCGCAGCCATTTTTGGGACCCTTTGTAGTTTTTTTTTCAAATCAGGTTTGGATGTAGGCCTATTCATTTTTAGTGTTTTGCCATCCTTCCAGATGTTGGTTTGTGTGTTTGTCTTGTTTGGTTTGTCTTGTTTGGTTTGTCTTGTTTGGTTTGTCTTGTTTGGTTTGTCTTGTTTGGTTTGCCTTGAACATCTTTCAAATGTAGAAATCGCGATGGTTTAATTTTTAGTTGGTAAACATTTTCTCCTTAAGTCATGATCAACGGCATATCCAAGCAGATCTATGTTTTGTAAAATTTCTTTTTGGAGGTCTTCCGCGTGCCAAGTCTGGCACGCGCGCCTTCTGTTGCCGACTCCCTGGTATACACTTCTCTAACCACTGATCTATACAAAGAATGGATTGCGCCTCCTTCATAAATTGTTTGCGCAAAGTGAAGCCACGGAAGACTAAAAATTTACCACGCACTTATCATTATAAACAAAATTGTGTCTAAAAACGTATTGCACGCCACTGATCTAAAAATAGATCATTGATATAGAAAGCCAATTAGCCAAGTTGGTATAATTACCTTAAACCATAAGTGGTATCACTGTAGGAATAGATACTTAGTAATCATACAAACTGGGTAGTGAATGTAATGTTTAAAAGTATACATATAAATTTTTAGTAAGATAATATTTATATAATTTTAAAATACTTTTTTTTACAATTCGATCATTTCAAAGTTATAAATTGTAAGCCATTTATTCACTTTTTATAAAAGAAAAAAAACACATTAGAAATATTGGCTCAAATGAAACTTTGGAGAATTTGATAATATATCTATATCTGCAAGCTTATATATATTATATCTGTGAGAGGCAAAAAAAATGGTGGAAATTTCTTCAAGAATTCTACTTCCGTGGCTAATCCATATTTTTGTATAGATCAGTGATTCTAACACACACGCACACACACACACACACACAAACACACACACACACAACACCATAACATGAACACATCCATGAGAAGAGAATTAAGCAAAATTCAGTTTTACGGCGAGAGGTTGTGACGTCTCTACCGAAACTTATTGATCGCCATCTTTTTACCCCATCGGATATGACGTCATAACCCTCAAGCAGACGAGAGTAGAGAGTCGGGAGCTTTGAAAATTGGATTAACTCGTGTTGATGTTTTTTTTTAAGGGCGAAATGGAGGAAAAGGGGCAGGGGGGAAGGATGGGGGTATTAAAGGCCCTAGCCTAGTTGTCGGCAACTTGGCTAGCACGTGAACTCAATATGTGAACAAACATACAAACAGAAACACACATGCTAACAGACACAAACATACAGACAAAGACACACACACACAAACAAAGACACAAACATACAGACAAAGACACAAACATACAGACAAAGACACAAAGACACATACAAAGACACAAAGACACAGACAAAGACACACAGACAAAAACACAAACATACAGACAAAGACACAAACACATAGATAAAGACACAAACACACAGACAAAGACACAAACACACAGACAAAGACACAAACACGCAGACAAAGACACAAACACGCAGACAAAGACACACAGACAAAGACACAAACACACCGACAAAGACACATACACCCAGACAAAGACACAAACACACAGACAAAGACAAAAACACACAGACAAAGACACAAACACACAGACAAAGACGCAATCACACAGACATGAGGGACCTAGACTTGGGATAGAGTCCGATAGACTTAAGCGATTAGCTTTGATCGTCTTTTTGTTTCACACCGATCTCTCAATGCAAGGCGGTCAGTACTATTCTCTCTATCTCTCTCTCTCTCTGGCCTTGTCTCTCTCTCTCTTTCTCTCTCTCTCTCTCTGGCCTTGTCTCTCTCTCTCTCTCTCTCTATCTCTTTCTTTGTCTATCTGTCTCTCTCTTTTTCTTCGGTCCATCAACATTTTGTTTGTGTTTGCTTATTTCATCTTTCTCCTTTCTAATTTCTCTTTTTATGTGTCTCTTTGTTATCACTAGTTTTCTTCCTAATCTCTTTTACTTTATTTCTCATTATCATTCACAATCTCTCTCACTTTCTCTCTCTCTCTATTTCTCTCTCTCACTCACTCCCTCTCACTTTCTCTCTCTCTCACTTTCTCTCTCTATCACTTCTCTCTCTCTTACTTTCTCTCTCTCTCTTTCTCTCTCTCACTTTCTCTCTCACTTTCTCTCACTTTCTCTTTCTCTCTTTCTCTCTCTCACTTTCTCTCTCTCTCTCTTTCTCTCTCTCACTTTCTCTCTCACTTTCTCTCACTTTCTCTTTCTCTCTTTCTCTCTCTCACTTTCTCTCTCTCTCACTTTCTCTCTCTCACTTTCTCTCACTTTCTCTCTCTTGTCTCTCTCTAACTTTCTCTCTCTCACTTTCTCTCTATTTCTCTCTCTCTTTCTCTCTCACTTTCTCTCACTTTCTCTTTCTCTCTTTCTCTCTCACTTTCTCTCTCACTTTCTCTCACTTTCTCTTTCTCTCTTTCTCTCTCTCACTTTCTCTCTCTCTCACTTTCTCTCTCTCACTTTCTCTCACTTTCTCTCTCTTGTCTCTCTCTAACTTTCTCTCTCTCTCACTTTCTCTCTATTTCTCTCTCTCTTTCTCTCTCACTTTCTCTCACTTTCTCTTTCTCTCTTTCTCTCTCTCTTTCTCTCTCTCACTTTCTCTCTCACTTTCTCTCTCACTTTCTCTCACTTTCTCTTTCTCTCTTTCTCTCTCTCACTTTCTCTCTCTCTCACTTTCTCTCTCTCACTTTCTCTCACTTTCTCTCTCTATCACTTCTCTCTCTCTTACTTTCTCTCTCTCTCTTTCTCTCTCTCACTTTCTCTCTCTATCACTTCTCTCTCTCTTACTTTCTCTCTCTCTCTTTCTCTCTCTCACTTTCTCTCTCACTTTCTCTCACTTTCTCTTTCTCTCTTTCTCTCTCTCACTTTCTCTCTCTCTCTCTTTCTCTCTCTCACTTTCTCTCTCACTTTCTCTCACTTTCTCTTTCTCTCTTTCTCTCTCTCACTTTCTCTCTCTCTCACTTTCTCTCTCTCACTTTCTCTCACTTTCTCTCTCTTGTCTCTCTCTAACTTTCTCTCTCTCTCACTTTCTCTCTATTTCTCTCTCTCTTTCTCTCTCACTTTCTCTCACTTTCTCTTTCTCTCTTTCTCTCTCACTTTCTCTCTCACTTTCTCTCACTTTCTCTTTCTCTCTTTCTCTCTCTCACTTTCTCTCTCTCTCACTTTCTCTCTCTCACTTTCTCTCACTTTCTCTCTCTTGTCTCTCTCTAACTTTCTCTCTCTCTCACTTTCTCTCTATTTCTCTCTCTCTTTCTCTCTCACTTTCTCTCACTTTCTCTTTCTCTCTTTCTCTCTCTCTTTCTCTCTCACTTTCTCTCACTTTCTCTCTCTCACTTTCTCTCTCACTTTCTCTCTCACTTTCTCTCACTTTCTCTTTCTCTCTTTCTCTCTCTCACTTTCTCTCTCTCTCACTTTCTCTCTCTCACTTTCTCTCACTTTCTCTCTCTTGTCTCTCTCTAACTTTCTCTCTCTCTCACTTTCTCTCTCTTTCTCTCTCTCTCTCTCACTTTCTCTCTCTCACTTTCTCTCTCTGTCTCGCTCTCTCTCACTTACTCTCTCCGTCTCGATTTTACTATATCTTTTAACCAGTAGATTATACTATCTGTAATGCTGCCGACACACTAACTGTTTAGCCTCGGCAGCGAGTAAAGTTCCTGGGTTCGAATTCTCGTGAAGGCTAGGATCCCCCCCCCCCCCCCCCCCCCAGGGTCTGATGTGCGTCTACCCAGCTCTGTGCAAAAAAATACAAATAAAGGTGCCTGGGCATTGTGCTGGTCACATAACTCCATAGTTTGCAATGGCTATGGAAATTGGATCAATAGGATCTGCCGTATTACTTTTTTTTTACTAAATTACAGAAGTTACTCTGAGTTTATGTAATCCTTTTTATCTTTTTTGCTTTACAAGGAAGTTTCTGGTTAAAATTAGCTCTTTTCCACAATGTCCGAGGTACAGTGTAAATGGTGACACAACGGGGGCTTGCTGCATTACGGACCTGAGTGTTATTGTACATCATGGATTGTAGTTTTGGAGCACAAAGATGTATAAAGGACGGAGGTTCGGATTCATACCCCGGACATCCGGTTAACCGTAATAGCTGCTGTCTTTCAATTTTGAAGATTTACTAGGTAAGACGATGATGCATCTTTGCGCTGTTCAAGTGCGCTATCTTCTCGACCCACAATCCTTTAGCGCCTAAGAGGAATGATACATGCTGAAGGAACCATAACAGGTTGGCGCTTAAATATTGGCACACATAATATATCGTAGCCTAATAGCAGGATAATCTTATTCTAGTCTAGTGAAATATATGTGAAATATACGTGAAATATACGTTAAAAATAAATGAAATATACGTGAAATATACGTGAAATATACGTGAAACATATGTAAAATATACTTGAAATATACGTGAAACATACGTGAAAAAAAAAGGAATGAAATTGAAATATACGTGGAATATACGTGAAATTTACGTGAAAATAGTTCATCTATTTTAAATCTATTATATATATATTTACAACTTTTTTTTCTGTTTATATCAACTGACAACGTAAATATTGTCAAGGGGCCTAGACCTTAGGTCAACAAAGCCGTGGACTGAGTCAGGCATACAGAATCACACGCAGACACACACACATACGCACAAGGAACACAAAGACCAACGTCCAAGAGTTAAGGCCAGCATTACGCCACAAAGTCCAGGCGTGATTTATAGTAGGACTTTATTTCCTGGTCTAAGGGCTCATTTCCCCCTCTGTGCCCCTTTTAGGATAGAGGGGGAGGGGGAAGAAAAGGCGTTGACCTGGTATACCTTAGTTGGAAGTGAGGGAGAGGGAGTGGGGTCCACACTATGACCACTGTCTCCCCCGCCCCACGCACCCCTCGCGCCCCACCCGCGCGCTCCATACGCCACCCTACCAGCACCGAATCTTACTACTTACACTAGTTCACACTATCCGCAAACCAGTGTAGCCCGCCTAGCCAAACGACGATCGATCTTGGTGGAGGGGACAAGCGATCGATTAAGTCCGGCGGCCTTAGGGCGGGGGGGCGCTAGTTCCCTTGACTTAACCGGAGCGTGAACCGTGGTGGCACGGCACCCTGCCTAACACCCCCGAGACACTCACAGAAATGAAAACATGTATCTTATTTTATGCATTACAGACACTCCTTCTATAAAGAAGATTATTGTGTCTTACACTCATTCGTGGTCCGAGTCTAGTCTTGTTTTTTTTATTAATGTTTTAAATGATGTTAAGTTACTGGTTTTCTTGGTTTGTTCAGGCAACACATTCCATGACCGAATGCCACTCGGGAAGAAATAGTACATATGCATTTGTTCTTATGTTTATCTGAGCATTGCAACAGGCTGTTATTGGGTTGTATTTCTAAATTAGAGTTTTTTATGCCATATGTATTATAACTACTTTACTCTTTGCCCTTCTGTCCTCTAGTGTTTTAGAAATTATACCATCACAAACTTTGTGCCTCATCAGATATTTAGCTTTACTATATCATCGCAAGAAATTAAACTACCCAAGGTATAAAATCATTTTTTTCCCTAGGGAGAAATTTACGGGCTTTTCAATCAAATAGTTTTTTTTTAACCCTCATAAGCGTTTCAAACATTACTTTAGAATGCGTGTTCCTGTTTCCATCAATAAAATCTTGGACTGTTCCCCACCTTTACTGATCCGCCTGTGCAAAACCTTAAAGCCCAACAAGGAAACAAAAATGTATTAATAACTAATTAATGTAAACAGAAAGATTTCTTTCACTGAGTGATGGCCCCTGGAGTGAAACACATACATCAAAACAAAGGAATCGATAAGCCAAAACAAATATTTAAAAGAAAAGAAACATCATTAGTTTTCTCATCGATTACTATTTCTCTCCCTTGAAAATTATGGCTCGTGCACATTAAAGTCGTAAAAGGTTATGTGTAGATGAAAGAAAAATTAGAAAATATACTGGTAGATACTGTAATGGCCGAGGTATTCTTTCGATCGTCTGGAGTCTGGCTCACTATGAAATAATACACTCAAGCCACTCAATGAATGTTTAAAGAAGCATGTAATGCTTGAACTTTTTTAAAATACGATAATTGAATTAGTAAGTAGCTTCTTAAACACTCTACAAAACTACAACAGCAACTACACCTTCTGCGTGTCTTATATAGGTCTTGGTGCAGAAAGTGCTAGAATTAGAATGGATTTTTTCCCGACGTTGTCAGAATACAAAGGAAAATTGATTACGAGAATTATGAAGCGACTATGAGAACACATTCTTGGAGAACACAAATAATCTCTAAGCCACGATAAAAAAAAACTCTTATTACTATACTACGTATTATTACACAAATAATCTCTGAGCCAAAATAATAAAAAAAATACAATTCCAAATGCAGCATCGAAACAATTCCAAATACACACAATAAGTAAATTATTTAAATATGATATACGCATATACCAATACACTGGTTCAAATATTCATAGATATTATGGTAATTTTATTAATCTTATTTTGTGTATTACAGACGCTCCTTCCACGAAGAAGATTATTGCGTCCTACGCTCATCCGCGGTTTGAGTCTAGTCTTGCATTTTTATTAGTGTTTTAAATGATGTTAAGTTTTCTGGTTTTCCTGGTTTGTTCAGGCAACCCATTCCATGCCCGAATGCCACTCGGGAAGAAAGAGTACTTATATGCATTTATTCTTGTATAAGGGATAAAAAAAGTGTTTTTATGTTTATGTTTATCTGAGCTTTGCTACAGGTTGCTATTGGGTTGTATTTCTAAATTATTAGAGTTTAATGCCTTATGTATTATTACTACTTTACTCGTTGCCCTTCTGTCCTCTAGTGTTTCTAGGTTTATTGATTTTTTACTATTGATGTGACTCTTGTCAGTTATGAATGTTTGCTAGTAATGAACCTTGCAGCTAATTTCTGAATTTTTCAAAAAATCTTTTCTTTAGTTCATGGAAGATAGGTAAACTTATAAATAGATGCAAGGATGGACAGATGGACAGTTTGAAGAACAGAGAGACGGTCAACTTTATCTACTGCTATGCACAGTTCTAACGTCATAGGCAGCTTTAAATTCATTCATTCATCGCTGCAGAATGACGGATCAAAAGAGAATCAATTAGGAACATATAAAAAGGAACCGCCACGAGACGTCACCGGTTCAGAGATAAAAATGGTTTAAATAAAAGAATAATTAACGCTTAATTAAATGGCTCATCCAGCGATTCCAAATAGAATTGGGTGGTGAAAGGACGTTCAAATAATCAGCCACGAAAGCAATCAAGAAAAAAAAAGAAACAATTTCATTGTTAACATTGGATCAATCATGATTGAAGCTAACAATTAGGTTATATTTGATTGAGCAATTATTTGACAAAAGATGACTTTTTCTAAGAAAGTAGTTCTCTTTCTTCTTCTTCGTTTTCAATATTAATTAATAGAGAGGTTCAAACAACATGGCCTATAGCTATGTTCAATGGAGGGGTTCAAACAACAAGGCCTATAGCTATGTTCAATGGAGGGGTTCAAACAACAAGGCCTTTAGCTATGTTCAATGGATAAGTTTACACGACAAGGCCTATAGCTATGTTCAATGGAGGGGTTCAAACGACAAGGCCTATAGCTATGTTCAATGGAGGGGTTCAAACTACAAGGCCTATAGCTATGTTCAATGGAGGGGTTCAAACTACAAGGCTTATAGCTATGTTCAATGGAGGGGTTCAAACAACAAGGCCTATAGCTATGTTCAATGGAGGGGTTCAAACTACAAGGCCTATAGCTATGTTCAATGGAGGGGTTCAAACTACAAGGCTTATAGCTATGTTCAATGGAGGGGTTCAAACATCAAGGCTTATAGCTATGTTCAATGGAGGGGTTCAAACAACAAGGCCTATAGCTATGTTCAATAGAGGGGTTAAAACGACAAGGCTTATAGCTATGTTAAATGGAGGGGTTCAAACAACAAGGCCTATAGCTATGTTCAATGGAGGGGTTCAAACTACAAGGCTTATAGCTATGTTCAATGGAGGGGTTCAAACAACAAGGCCTATAGCTATGTTCAATGGAGGGGTTCAAACAACAAGGCCTTTAGCTATGTTCAATGGATAAGTTTACACGACAAGGCCTATAGCTATGTTCAATGGAGGGGTTCAAACGACAAGGCCTATAGCTATGTTCAATGAAGGGGTTCAAACAACAAGGCCTATAGCTATGTTCAATGGAGGGGTTCAAACAACAAGGCCTATAGCTATGTTCAATGGAGGGGTTCAAACAACAAGGCCTATAGCTATGTTCAATGGAGGGGTTCAAACAACAAGGCCTTTAGCTATGTTCAATGGATAAGTTTACACGACAAGGCCTATAGCTATGTTCAATGGAGGGGTTCAAACGACAAGGCCTATAGCTATGTTCAATGGAGGGGTTCAAACTACAAGGCCTATAGCTATGTTCAATGGAGGGGTTCAAACTACAAGGCTTATAGCTATGTTCAATGGAGGGGTTCAAACAACAAGGCCTATAGCTATGTTCAATGGAGGGGTTCAAACTACAAGGCCTATAGCTATGTTCAATGGAGGGGTTCAAACGACAAGGCTTATAGCTATGTTAAATGGAGGGGTTCAAACAACAAGGCCTATAGCTATGTTCAATGGAGGGGTTCAAACTACAAGGCTTATAGCTATGTTCAATGGAGGGGTTCAAACAACAAGGCCTATAGCTATGTTCAATGGAGGGGTTCAAACGACAAGGCCTTTAGCTATGTTCAATGGATAAGTTTACACGACAAGGCCTATAGCTATGTTCAATGGAGGGGTTCAAACGACAAGGCCTATAGCTATGTTCAATGAAGGGGTTCAAACAACAAGGCCTATAGCTATGTTCAATGGAGGGGTTCAAACGACAAGGCCTATAGCTATGTTGAATGGAGGGGTTCAAACTACAAGGCCTATAGCTATGTTCAATGGAGGGGTTCAAACGACAAGGCCTATAGCTATGTTCAATGGAGGGGTTCAAACGACAAGGCCTATAGCTATGTTCAATGGAGGGGTTCAAACGTTAAGGCCTAGAGATATGGTGAATTGTACGGTGGTTTCCAGGTCTGTCTCTTTTCCATACAGTTTAGTGTTGGTGGAGGTCATCTGCAGCCAGAACCTTTGCGAGCTGTTTTAGAAAGTAGTTCAGTTATACATAATATTTTGATTGCGTGGATCTATACGAAGATTACAAAAAAGTAATTCATATGCAACATTTTTCTATTGAGACTTAACTGCTATATTTGGAAGATAGAAAATACAAGCCGGCTAGGCATTGTACTGGTCACACAACCGCCCTTGTATGCCCCGTGAATATGAAATCTTTTGAACGAGGCTTCGCTTTTCCCATAGAGCAAAAGTTCTATAAAAGGAAAACTTTACTTTAGAGGCCGAAACCGAAATTCGGTTTCGGTACCGAAAGTTGGCGAATGGCGCAGTTTCAGCAGAAGCCAAAAAATATAGCTTTAGAGTTTCTTTCGGTTTCGGCCGAAACTGAGATTATTGACTTTCAGTCATCAGCCAAATATCTATTTTAACTTTAAAATTCAGACTCCAACCGCTAGTGCTGCATTTATTACTCTGCTTATTGATAATTTCATTTAGTTCAACTTTTGCGAATTTATCTTTGTGTGAACTAGTAAATTGAAGTTGATAAATAATAAACGGATTTTTTTTATCACCCCAAAGAATGTCGAAAAATGTAGTGTGTGATTATTGTGCAGTCTTTTTTTAATCTTTTGTTTGGCAATTTTGGTTTATCTTTCGGTTTCGGCAATAAGTGTATTTAAACTTTCGGTTTCTACTTTACTTTACTTGCTTTATTTGACTTTATTGACATATTATTTGCATTACTTTGCTTATACAAAGAGTGAAAATGTTAACAAATTATAACATAGCTCAATTATTGCTCATCTTATAAAGCTAAAGTTACTAGCAATTTATTAAATCTTACATCTTCTATTTCTGAACCTTCTTTTGTCTTTCATTTAAAGCACCCAATCTATGTTTTTAGAATTATTATTTATTATCACACTCGTTGGCTCTGAAAAGTACGTTGGGCCACACGCGCAGGGCCTTCTATGTCTAACGATAAGACGGTGCTGCGGAATATCCCCCTTCCCCCCCCCTTAGAACCTACCCGGCAGTGAATTCAAGAGCATTAACCGCTGTCCTTTCTTTGTGTGCTCGTGTCACGACTAGAACTGAGAAACGCGCCGAGTTCTCTCTCTCTCTCTCTCCCGAGTGGGCAGCTGAGGGTCATCTCCACGCCTAATGGAGTGAAGGATGAGGTTCCGCTGCTCAGTTTCAAAAGTGGAGTGCCTCGGCGGTCAGTGTACACTATCGGCTGTTACCCGATTGTACTTAATTAGGGACGCTGAAAATCTTCAAAAGTCTTGCGCGAGAGGTTCCAGATAAGTCTACGAGGACATCTTGACCAATAGGACACTTTGTCAAACAGAAGGTATTCTTCTCACAAAAGGAACATTTTTGTTCTCTCTAAAATGAAAAGCCTGATGCTGTTTTTCCGGAACTAAAAGACGTGAACTTTTGCATTATTTTCGCGACTTGCTCTTTTTATCTTTGCAGACCGGTACCGGCTGCGACGCAGTTATTTTGAAACTCCGATGTTTGCAATCGAATTTAGTAACCAAAAATGTAACATTTCCTCAACTTGTTCTATTGCACTCTAAAAACTGATGAAACATTTATTTAGGTCATGGGCAGACATTTTGTTTTATATACAAACACATGGTATTTCCGGTAGCCATCCGAATACGAGTCTGTAAGCTCATTATGTTAATTACTCTACAATTCATTTCATCGAAAAAAAAAATGTAAAGTTATAAAAGAATTTTTTTACGCAAACAAAAAAGTTTTTCTGAAAGCGAGTTTCAATGTCTCAAAGAGATTTCATAAACTCTCAAAGAGGTATGCTAAGTGTGGGGCGCAAGGGCGGTCGCTAATGGGACGGAAGGTTGGAGAAAATGAAATATTGAAAAGGGCGGGGGAGGGGGGGGTTGTATTTGATGGAATGGACAATATCCTGGCTCAGATTGCAAGCAGAAAAGCCAGTTGTCCAATGACGTCACGCCGTCTGCGGGAGGTCGCCTGTAATATCTGAGCCGTTTTTTTTATGAAATATTGAAAATGTGATAATTTATGCAGTAACTCGGGTTACGCGCTTTTAACCTGGGCTAATAAATATTTGACTCTGTAGGAGGGGTCAAAGAGATTGCAAGGGGAAGAATGAGAATGATAGAGAGAGAAAGAGAGAGATAATGAGAGAGGCTGTGGAGGTATAGAATGACATAGAGAGTTGGCGAAAAAATAGGTTGGCGAATTGGAAAAAATAGAGAAAGTTGTGAAAAGAGTAAAAATGTACGAAGATAAAGCTAGCGAAAGAGTAAGTTAAGAGTATATGACAGAGTATATGACAGAGTATATGACAGAGTATATGACAGAGTATATGACAGAGTATATGACAGAGTATATGACAGAGTATATGACAGAGTATATGACAGAGTATATGACAGAGTATATGACAGAGTATATGACAGAGTATATGACAGAGTATATGACAGAGTATATGACAGAGTATATGACAGAGTATATGACAGCGTATATGACAGAGTATATGACAGAGTATATGACAGATTATATGACAGAGTATATGACAGAGTATATGACAGTTGGAGAAGAGTGAATTTGAAAATGGGAAAGCTGGAGAAAGTAGAAGTTGGATAAGATGAAAATTGGAGTAAGTACAAGATGGAGAAAGCGAAATTTGGAGAAAGTAGAACTAGAGAAAGTGACAGTTTGGAGAATGTGAAAAGTGGAGAAGATTAAAGTTGTCAAATAGCGGGAGAGTTCAGAAGTGTTTGGCACATATTAAACAATCTAAATAATGCCTGACATGTATTTCCGGTTAAATGAATTTTTAAAATATCTTATATTCAAAATAAGTTAATTTTAAAGTATGAAGTTCAAAATCCATCGTTTTCTTTCGACAACATCTTTTGGAAATGATTTCATTCCTACATCTTTCCTTACTGCAGAAAAACACGGAACGCAGCACATAGGCATGTTTTGTTAGTAAATTAACGAATAGGACAGGAAGTGTTGAAATACATTGGCTCTTTGGGTTCACCATGCATTCATAATCATTAAGACTTGTCAATTGACAAGTCTTAAATATTATGCATGAATAAAGGTTGAAAGTGTACAATATTTCCGGTCCCGTTCGTTCATTTGCTTCAAAACATGTCTGTATGCTGCGTTACCGGTCGTACGGTGAGTAAGAAAGGATGCTGGGGATACATTTTATTTCATTTCCAAAAGATGTTGCCGAAAGAAAACAATGGATTGTGAATTTAAAACGCAACTCTTGACTAAATTTAACTAACACTTTGAGTATTAATTAACGCCTACTCACTTTTGATGTTTAAAACCGAATCCTTATAACTAATCTTGTAGCCTTTGTATATTTCTAAAAGACCAGAACTGGCCTTCGCGGTTGAAATCCATTGTCAAACACCAGCAAAAGCATCTTTTTTGTTTACGGAAATACACCGGAAGTTCATGATTACTTTAGTTCATGACCAACTGAAAAGGTCTGGCCTCATTTCGACACAAGCGACCGAAAAATAAGAATAAATACAATAATTTTAAAATGTCAGAATAATAGAAAGAATTTCAGAAATCTAGAAACTAATATGATAAAATGGGGAGAGACAGAAAACGAGAGACAATGAGAGAGATGATGATTATGAAATTGGAAGAGAGAGAGAGTGAAGGCCGAAAATGTTCAAAAAAAAAATGAAACTAGATCTACATTTGTTGTGGAAACAGCGTGAAACTTCAAGTCCAGCGGAGATTTCATACTATTGGAAGAAAGAACACATTACAAGCTGGGGTTTGAACTAAACAAAGGAGTTGGAAATAAACTAAATAAACGTATGTAATATTGATTACAATTAGAATGTAGGGGGTGCTATGGCCCTAACGCTCTGATGGGTACCTGGCCTTAGTTGATAACACAGTTGGGATAAAATAAAGGCGGCTGTGCATTTTGCTGGCCACACAATCATCTAGTATGTCGTGGCCACAGAAACTGGTGAAAGCTGCTTCACCCTATTTGGCCCGAAGGGGATACTAAAACTACTTACTTACTTTAGAATGTAATGTAAAAAAATTAATTTTGTTTAACAATCATTTGTTTATACTGTATTTTCATCTTTTGAGTAAACAGCTATTAACGTAATGTTACGAATATCGGTCATAAATGAATGACGTAGTAAGGCATTGACCTCTTAACAAGTGCGTATCAGAGTCCAAGGCGACCAAGGTTTGACCTTTGTGCCCTGAGGGCAGTTTAAATACAATAATTCGTCCAACCCCGTGGAAATTGGAGGATAATTCTGGATTTTATAGAGAAAGAGGTTAAAATGCGTATTAAGACCCTGTAGAATCTTCGATGATAGTTTTCTTTGTAAAGTCCCCACCTCCTTAAAGTTAGTTCAGTTGGAAAGTTTGTAGAGTGAAGTCGCTATATTAATACTTGTACATTATATGCCATTTATTTTGAAATACTTATGTTACCATCAGTTGATGCGTTTATTGATCGTTTATATTGAGTCTACAATTTAAATAAAATTGTTTATTCAACAACTGGAGTTGTTTGATCTATCATTGTTGAGAAAGGTGTTGAAGATAATTATCACGAATATAACTACATTACTGCATAGACCTGTCAGTCAAGGAACCACTAGCTTGGGCTACAGATTAGCAGAATCTAGAGACTTCTAATAAAGATACAACTATATACATTGAATCCGATTTAACGAGTCGTAAAAATAGCCATCATAGAGGTACATAAAAATTTGGGGGCTCGTCCGGGATAGTTGTATAGTGAAGCATATATTCAAGTTGTGTTGTGTTGTGTGTTGGAGCAGTGACCTACTGAGCAAGTCTAATAACGCTGAAATTATTCTTCCGATTGGAAAAACGTAAGTTGGAAATTGACTACTTTAAAAATTGTTTAACTAAAGAATGGAATTTATTGAAAATCCAGAAGAAGAAGTTTTGAAAACTTTATCCATAAAGAAGTTAAAAGAGATCGGTGAGATCTTGAAGATAGAAGTTACTGAGACTACACCATCGAGGAATGTGTTGACACAGCAAATAAAAGAGAACTTGATTGCGAGTGGCAAGTTGAAAGTAGAATCAAGAGCGGAGGAATATCAAGTTGAAGGTCAGACGTCGAAATCTATGTCCGAACAGTTCCGATTTCAACTAGAAATGAAACGGATGGAAATGGAGATGGAACAAAAACGTCTTGATAATGAGATGGAACAAAAACGTCTTGAGATGGAACAGAAACGTCTAGAAAGTCAGGAAAGAATAGAACTAGCGAAGATAGGAGCTACTAAAAAAGAATCTCATAATGATGTAGAGATGGCCAGATGGAAAAAGCTAGTCCCTACCTACATTGATAAAGAAAGTGAAATAGCTAATTTCTTCCAGACCTTTGAAATTTCTTGCAGAGATTTTAAGTTCCCAGAAGATAAATGGGGAATATTAGTCGGAACAGCTTTTACTCAGGGGAGGGCAAGAGATTGTGTTCAATTGTTAAAACAGGAACAATTAAATGATTATGAAGTCATTAAAGACACTGTACTTAAAGCCTATAACCAGATACCGGAAAGTTATCGGAAAAGGTTCCGTCAGTACACAATGTCCCCTTACCAAACACACTTAGACTTCCTTCGAGCAGAAGAAAAGTTAATGGATCAGTGGATAAAATCCAGAAATATCTCCACATTAAAAGAAATGAAAGATATCATTCTTTTAGAGGATTTTATTAACAAAGTGAGGCCGGATGTAAGAATGTATTTATCCGAGCGTGACATCACTGACCCCCATAAAGCTGCTGATTTAGCGGAACAATATACACTGTGTCATAGAACAGCTGGTGAAAAGAATTTTACTAGGTCACAGCGGCCAGCAGAAAAAACACCACAAAAACATCGTGAAAAAGAGCATTTTGTGAAACAAAATGATGGTAATAAGAAACCTGTCAACAAAAACGTCCAATGTACTTTTTGTAAGAGAACAGGACATAGTATAGAAGACTGTTGGAACATAAGAAGCGACAAAAGAACTAATAAATTGGTCATGTGTGCAAGTCATGCACAAATACAGAATGTACAAGGAAGCGAAAATACAAACGAACTGAATTCGAAGAAAGATTCTTCTAAACCATAAAAACTGAGGGTGAATTTGCCTCAGAGCAAAAGTCAGAAGGTAGAGAAATCTACAACTGAAGCAAATAAGGATGAATATCCTGATTATAAATACAGAATGGCTACTATTGGATTGATCGTCCAGGTCCACAGAGACGAAAAAGTAGACCAAAGTATTTTTGACTCGAACAAGAGTCTGAAGTCATCGAAAGATGAAAAACCACCCGAAAGTCATGGTCAAGGGAAGAATAAAATTGACACAGAGACCCTGTGCAGTTTTCAACCGTTCATTAGTGAAGGTTGTGTGGCCTTACAAAAGGAAGGACCACTGAAGTCCGTAAACATATTACGAGACACAGGGGCATCATTAACCCTGCTGCTTAAAGATGTATTACCATTGAATGATAATACATTGACAGGACAGGCTGTCCTATTGAGAGGTTTTGAATGGAAAGAAGAAATACCTCTACATAGGATATACCTCTCATCTGGCTTGGTGACAGGATATGTGACAGTTGGAGTAATATCAAAACTTCCTGTTGAGGGCATATCCGTTATCCTAGCAAATGATTTGGCGAAAGGGAGGGTGAGACCTGAACTAATTGTGAAGGAAAATCCAGACCCTAGTCCTATTGGGGAGACAGGAAAAGAAAAAGAACTTTATCCTGTAGGTGATGTCATAAAGGGTATGACACCACAGAAAAAGAAAGAAGAAATTATCTCACAAGAAAAGAAAAAGAAAGAAGAAATTCTCCCACGAGAGAAGAAAGAGGAAGAAGAAGTGGAACTTGATACTACTATTTTCTCCATGATTGAAGATTGTCCGAAAGGAAATGATCAATCAAAGAAGTCATCACAAAATGAATTGATTGCTGAGCAGAAAGTAGACCCAGAGTTGCTACAGTTGCCTGAGAAAGCTGTCGACGAGAAAGAAACTCCTACTAATGATGTCTATGAACAGATAGACCACAGCATGAACAAACAACAATGCAAACCTGCAGTTGCCGGTACAGATGAAGATTTGAGGAGCATCACTGAAGAAACGAGTGCTGAGAGCTGGACCGAAACTATCAAAAGCTATGGGTTACCACAATCCATACCGACAGATCGAGGGACCAACTTCGCCTCGGAACTCTTCAATCCAGTCCTAAAGATCTTATGCCTGGAGCATGAGGTGTCAACTGAATCCTATCCGGAAAGTCGAGGAGCCTATGGACCAATCTTTGGACCCACTGTCCGAGGACCACTCAAACTACTTCAAGAGGAATGGCAGACCGAATTGGATCTCCTTGGGCTGATCAAGTACCTAGATAAGTACATAAATTTTTTGTCTGACATAACTGTGTTTATAAGAAAAAAATTGTACACTGCTCACATGCAGATGCCATTGTTGTGTGATGAAAGAAAGGCAAATATATTATATCATTTGAAAATGATAAAGCCTTACCTTCTGAAAACAATTGGAATAAGCTTGATGTTGTTAACATTGTTACTCTTATTTGTAAAATTTATGCCTGGAGTTCAGGATGAATTGAATGACAAGTTCACTGATAGTTAGTTAACAAACTTACTATTTTAAAACTAAATCCCTTACTTGTAATGAAAAAGGAATGAGTAAAAGTATTGTTAGAGTAAATATCATTATAGTGTGATATTTCTAAACAAACTTGTTAGTTTGAGCATTAAAATTGTGCTATAAGAGAAAAAGATCAGTTTTATCCGCAGAATTGGTTTCTAAATCAGAGGACATTATAAATGTGGACTGATTATAAGATATGTTTGAGAATCTCTGGAAATGATAATTGAAACATTTGGCAGAGAGGATAATTTGATTGAAAAAGATGTAAATGGTTTTGAGAAAAGAGAATTTTTCTATCACTAAAGTATTGAGAAATGTTTTATTATTGTACTATGGAAATTACTTTTATCATGTACTGTTGTTGAAATAATTGCACTGAGTCAGGATGCAAATTTCTTCTATGGGAATTTATTCATTTCTTATATTATCATTGAATGTATGATAATGTAGGGTAAAAATAGTTGCTACAAGGCAGAACTATGACTAACAAGAATTACAAGAAATGTATTATATATGATTTTTCACTTTTAGGATACTGTTACATGAAAAGCAGACCAAAAGTAGAAACTAATGTAAACTTTGTTATCCTTGTTTTGTATAAATTTAGGATGTGCCACTGACTTGACACTGTAAACCAGAATGGTTGAGAATTTCATGGTTGAGAATTTATAATGTTGACATACCAATGTTCAACAAATGTATTATTAATTAAGGATGTCATGTCAAGATTGTAAAACTAATCTATTTTTTTCTGTATTAGTTAAAATAGATTGAATGAATTGTACTGACAATCAAAAGACTGGGTAGACCTGAACACTGTGAGGAACAGGAGAACCTAGAACCTCTGAATAAAACCTTTATGGAATGGACAAGAGCAATGGATTCCAACCTTACCATAACTGAAAAACTCGGATATGGAACCATTCAGACCAGCAGTTTGTTTTGTACATAAATTGTTAAATTGATTTCTGTCTGAAAAAAAAATGAATAGTCTATGCTCTTTTAAAGTCTTTTATCTTTTGTACGTCAATAATATTTGATTTGAAATGTCTTTAATGTAATTAAAAGAAAATAAGTACTTACTGTTTAGTACTAAGATTGTATGAAGATAATACAATCTGCTTTAATTGATAGCTAATTAAGTAAATGAACCAAATTTGTTTCAAGTAAATCCATGTCTGCATGAAAGATAGAATGTTTCAATTTAAAACTGCTACGATGTGAACTCTTTTAAAAAGAAAATAATGGCGTAGAAAGGTCATGGTAAAATGAAAGATTGAAATATGTTTAATGAAATTGTCTATAAACTATTTTAATTTTGGAACAGACTATGTTTAATTCTCTTAAAATAACATAAATGAATGTAATTTTGAGATAATAGTGGTTAAATAAGGCTCATTTAATACGATAACATTTTGGTCGCGTAGAGATTTATTTTCTTTGGCCTAGGCTGTGATGAGGTAAAAATTTGCATAGCCATGTCAACATTGTTAGAATCAATTGGGAATGAGAGAGAAAAAAAAAGAGAGGGAGAGAAAGAAAAAAGAATACTGACCTAGAAATCTGTTGTCTCGCCACCGACAGTTGTCTAATGTTGTCCAAGCCTACAGGCTTGAGAGAAAAAAAATACTGTCTACACGACCAATAATTTTTGTAACGTGTAATTAGGTCAGGTCTAGTATGTGTTTATAACGGCGTTTTTTTTCCTTATAAAAAAAATAAGTCGTGTCTAAATAGACATTAAGTGATTTTTTTTCTTGTTGTTTAATCACAAATGTAAAAGATATTTGTTTATAATTAAATAGACGCGAGAGTTTTTATTAACGTGGAATGTTAATGGAATGGAAATTATTAAATTGTATAATATTTAACCCTATGTATTTTTCTTGTATACAAGATTTAGATAAACAATTTAATTGTCCATTGTTTTGAATTAAAAATTGAATGATTGAATGACTGTAGTTAAGCCATTTGATAAGATGAACTTATATTGCATATATTATATGTTATTGTTATCAGTTTGATTGAATTAGTGGAATAGCCAATTGAACTGTATTGTTTTCCCCGGAATATTTTCTTTTATAATTATTCCTTAAAATTAACATTTTTTAGTATTGTTAAAATGTAAAAGAAATAATTATAAAACTTTTGAAGGGTGGTCGTGTTACGAATATCGGTCATAAATGAATGACGTAGTTAGGCATTGACCTCTTAACAAGTGCGTATCAGAGTCCAAGGCGACCAAGGTTTGACCTTTGTGCCCTGAGGGCAGTTTAAATAAAATAATTCGTCCAACCCCGTGGAAATTGGAAGATAATTCTGGATTTTATAGAGAAAGAGGTTAAAATGCGTATTAAGACCCTGTAGAATCTTCGATGATAGTTTTCTTTGTAAAGTCCCCACCTCCTTAAAGTTAGTTCAGTTGGAAAGTTTGTAGAGTGAAGTCGCTATATTAATACTTGTACATTATATGCCATTTATTTTGAAATACTTATGTTACCATCAGTTGATGCGTTTATTGATCGTTTATATTGAGTCTACAATTTAAATAAAATTGTTTATTCAACAACTGGAGTTGTTTGATCTATCATTGTTGAGAAAGGTGTTGAAGATAATTATCACGAATATAACTACATTACTGCATAGACCTGTCAGTCAAGGAACCCCTAGCTTGGGCTACAGATTAGCAGAATCTAGAGACTTCTAATAAAGATACAACTATATACATTGAATCCGATTTAACGAGTCGTAAAAATAGTCATCATAGAGGTACACGTTTATTTGTCTATACCCGTTTTATAATATATGCTTTAGAACAGGGGTCGGAAACCTACGACACGCGTACCAGACTTGGCATGCGGATTGATTTTCAATGGCACGCTTAAGACTGCCAAAAAAAAAAGACAGTTTAAGTATCTTCTACAAGAAACTGAGTGCTAGTGTGCTCTAGGAGTATATTTTTTCGGCAGTTGACACACTGAATGAATTAGAAATCCCACTGTTGCAGACTTTTGTCAAAAGGTAGACGTTCAGTGCTAAAGAAGACACGGAAAGATTATGTGTAGTTTGAGTCTAGTCACCTTCAAGTTTAATAAGGGTTTTCCCGATAGTTTCTGTGTGTAGCACTGTGAATTCCCGTTGTTTGTTTTTATTGTTGGCGTATACTGAACGTTGTGTTTGTATTTCTTGTATTGTTGTTATTGCTACAATGTGATATTTTATACACACCAAGTTTTGGATGGACATCGCATTCGCAGGTTCTATTTCTCCCTCTCTCTCTCCCTCTCTATCTTTCATAAATTTCATGAGTGTTCTATGTTGTTCGCTTATCTATCTATCTATCCATCTATCTTCTATCTATTTATTTATCTATCTATCTATTTATCTATCCATCTATTTATATACCTATCTTTCTATCAATCTAGCTATCTATCTACATATCAATCTATTAATCACTTATTCTATCTCTGTCTATCTATCCAGATATCAATCTAATAAACATCAAATCTATCTCTATCTATCTATCTATCTATCTATCTATCTATCTATCTATCTATCTATCTATCTATCTATCTATCTATCTATCTATCTATCTATCTATCTATCTACAGGGTGGGCCAATAAAATGTTACTACTTTTTAATCATACGCAAGTTTTCAAAACTCAAAGGGCGAATGACATAATGATAAGGTTTGGTTTGGGCCCATAATCTTATTTTCTGCATATTTACATGCCCATTGAGGTGGAAATGTGCTTCATCGCTGAAAAAAATCAGATAAAAAAAACCGGATGATCTTCAATGCGTTGACTGATGTTTATACAAAATGTTAGTCTCTCTTCTCCATTTTCTGCTGTCTGAGCTTGCAAAATCTGGGGAAAAGATGAAGGTCTGTCTTCAGTATGCATCTAACGTGCCGGGTGGTCACGTGTCCTGTTTTCCTGAACTTCTGCAGAAGACGTCTGATTTCTTCCCAGAAAGTCAATTGTGAATCGTTGCTGAGTGTGGGTTACCGATTTTAATTCCAAATATGCTTCCACGATCTTCACTCTCTACTCCACAGTATATTGCTTTCGATCCATTGGGGTGAGAATTCAGTGTTTCGTTGTTAATATTCTTGAAAATGAAACAAAAATCTTTGTAATTTTGAAAATGGTAAGAATATAAAAAGTGGCAACATTGTATTGGCCCACCCTGTAGCTATGTGTTTGTCGGACTGTCTGGCCATATCCCTCTCTCTCTCTCTCTCTCTCTCTCTCTCTCTCTCTCTCTCTCTCTCTCTCTCTATTTCTAGTTATCTATTTCTCTTTCCGTCATTCTGTCAATAGGCCTATTTGTATCTGTTCATGGTTCCGTTTTTCTCTCTTGTCTGTTTTTGCGTCCACTCTGTCTGTTAGTTTGAAGAACCAGCTTGACTATTTAATTTTCTCCTCTAAACCGCAACATCTAATTTGTATCAGAAATTTATTTCTGCATGCGACTGAAATGAACGCTCACACGCTTTTTTGTATTTTTTTTTCCCGATCGGAATCAAAAGTTCGATTTGTACCTGAAATTCGATGAGATGAACTCAATTCCCTCCCCCCCCCCCTTTCCCTACAGCTGACACACCACCACCCCTGGTGCCGCCGCCGAATCCTGTCAATAAATGCATCATCATCATCATCATCACCAACAAGGGTCTAACAGAATTCTGAAAAAGCGATAAAAGCTACAAACACAAAAAAAAAAAAAAAAACACAGAGCAAAGAAAGCATACAAAAGCCCTGTTTATAAATGGCGTCCCTTATATTTTTTTCACGAGTCTGCGATGTTGTAATGAAATCAAAGCCCGAGGCTGATAGCGAGGGGAAGAGTATTTGTGTGTGTTGTTGTTTTTGGCAGAATCAATTAGATTCTAGATCTAAATATTTGTCTTTCTTTCTTTGTAATGACAAATTCTTCTTTTTGTTATTTTTAGTTTTTTTTTCTACAAAGTTTTCTTTTTGATGCTGTATAAAAAAAGGGCCAAACATTTTGTTGATTTTATCAAAAGTCCTCTTTCATTTACTTAATGGCAGGGAATTGGTCCAAATTTCAAAAGAAAAATTGTCAACATTGCACGATTGTTTAAAATTTTACTATAACCTTTTTTCTTTTTAGTACAAGCTTTTCACCCTTTAATTAATTGGATAAAAAGAATAGTAAAAATAAAATCCCAATGACCTAATTGTTAACAGATGGCTATAAAACAAATCCCTACCAAATCCGTTAGAAACAAAAGCTGAAATTTAATTAATTATTCTTTTCACCATTTAAATAAAAATTTACGTTATTTTTTTTTTTAATATTTAAAAAACAGCTGGGTTGTTGCCCTTTTATTAAAAAGAAAACCGTTAAAAATAACTACAACAAGGGCAACAGATAATCAAAAGGTCATTTTTTTGGTCTGTCGAGTTGAAAATTATTATGTTCGTGATGTTAATGAAAATGTATTATATTTTTTGTTCTTTCCAACTATCTTTGACAATAGAGGCTGAGCAGGATTTTATCTATGATTATTACATTGTGAGGCCGGCTGGTCCTGCGGTTAGTTCACCGGATTGTCATTCGACACGTCGCGCAGCCTATCCCTGCAGCCGACCGATCTCTGCGCCCTGCAGGAGTTTTGGGTCTAGTGGATGTAATATTCTTCTATCTCGAAAACCACCAGGAGCCTGGATGCCTGTGCCTATAGTATAGTTACACGGCACGCCACGCCTTTGGCGTGTCATGGGGTGGCTGGAGCTCGGACAGAGTTATACTCAATCCTCACCGTTACGCCCTGGACATAAAGCTTCGGCTCGTCTGGGTTCTTAAGAGACTTTTTAATTCTATCTGGAAGGAACGTCTGTAAAACTTATGAGTGAATTACCGATAACTATATCCTACTATGTTCCAAAAGGAACCCAAAGGACAAATAATGATGATGATGATATCCTACTGACAGCTGGCACATAGTGGCGGGTAGGATGGGGTATTTGAGACGCTTCCCAATAATAACTATAATATCAAGCATGAAAAATGGTCCAGAGATTATTTGTATAGTCTGACCTGTGTTTTAGTGTCAGGAGTTTTGGGACTAGAGGACGTAATAATCTTCTAGAGCGCACTGAGCATGCTAAAATAGCATGAATAGATGCGCTTTATATATAACCATTATTATTAATATCAAAATATTTCTACAAAGAGTTTTTCTTCAGCTTTCTAAAAAGCTAGGGAACTTCCCGTCTGGTAGCTCTTGTGTAAAGGCCTAGACTACATAAGGCGAGCAGAGGTGTATTTAAAAGTTGTTAAGTCTGCCTGAGTTGTGAAAATCGTCTCCAGAAAACACTAATTTATAATGTACCAGTGTATTGTGTACATTCTTTATTCACTCTTCATATATGTAAAAAAAAACTGCTTTATGATTCTATATGAAACATGTATACATTAGAAGTTCAGATTTTAAATTATTTTAAACTTTCATCGAGCGGCTTGAGTCTATTATTGCCTAGTGAACCAGACCCTAGACAGAAGACACAACACAGTGTACATATAAAGAAATGATGTATGCTTTCAATATAATTTAATTAATAATTTTTACGTTAAAATGTTTTAAATGTTTTACATAAAATAATATTTTATTATGCATTAATTAATAAAAACAATTATATATTAGAAATATCAATCAATGTTTTTTTTTCCATTAAATTTAATTTAATAATGCACAACAACAACAAAACAACAACATATTCAAAATAAAACAACATAAATAAACACAAAATGTTGAGTTATATAACATGACGTCCCCTGCTAAATAAACAAAGTTATTTTCCCTATGGGCCAGACAATATGTCTAAGCTTATTTCAGCTAGACTTTTCTCTAAAATCTCTAAATGTAAGAACAGAAAAAATGTAGATTAACCCTTTCAGGTCAGTCTAGTTCACACGTACTGTCATACAAAGTTCAACAGCTTGTTGTAAGTTTGCTGTTGTTTTTTTTCTTGGGCCATGATATGAAAGATGAACATGTGGCCAGAACAATTATAAACTGTCTTTAAATTGTATAATTAATGTCGAGATATATTTAGCGCTGGGCTGATAAAGAGAATTCAAGATTCAGCTTACTACTAAGCTTTGAACTGAAAACTTTCAAGAAATGGAGACGTAAACTTACCCTTTGACCATCGCACAATCGTTGTTTTAATATATTTCATAAAAGTATTCCGTTGGACCAAATTGATCCATAGGGCAGGTGAAGCAGATTTCGACACTTTCTGTGGAAACGGCATACTAGGGGGATTGTGTGGTGCAATGCCCAGGAGCCTTTACTTTACCTTCATCTAAAGTCAGGGACCTATCATAGCTGGGTAGACTCAGGGACCCCCCGCCAGACCCGGGAAAAAATCCTAACGCCTTCACCAGGATTCGAGCCCAGGACCTTTGATACGCCAGCCAGACAAGCCCGACCACCATGCTCCCGTAAGGGATAAGACAGACAGACAGAAAGACAGACAGACAGACAGACGGACGGACGGACGGACGGACGGACAGATGGACGGACGGACAGACAGACAGACACAAAGACAGAAAGACAGAAAGACAGAAAGACAGAAAGAAAGACAGACAGACAGACAGACAGACAGACAGACAGGTAGATACAGCGATAAATGGACAGATTGATAGATAGATTACAAAAGAAAAATTCTGCCTGCAGTAAATCAAGATAGTTTTTGGTGCCCGTCAATCCCAACACAACGTTTACCTAGCGACTCTAAATAAACATAAACACAACCCAACTTGGCCGCAACAGCGTAAACCTGTCATATATACCAACAATACACCTAACACCCCCACCACACGCTCATTGGGGGAGGGGAAGGGAAGGGCGAAATCAGAAAGGGGGGGATCAGTTTATCAACATAGCGACCTCATTGTATTCCTCCCTTTGAACGCCGCAGGGCGCTCGGCATCGAACCAAGCAATCAGGAAACTGTCAATTTATCTTTACATTGGATCGCTGCTACCTTTGGGTTCCCTATTTCCCCGGCTGGGGCTAATCTTGATCATCGCAAACCCCTCAAACAGGCAGCGCCTTCTCCGATCACCCGATATCCATATCATTAAAAAAATCATGTCCATTTATAAATGTTTAACTTCAGAAACGCTTAAGTTATTAAGAATTAGCGTTTTAAAAAAAAAGAACAAAAAAAGTTCTTACTTTCCTGAATCTAGATTTTGTCAGAACTAAGATTAATTGGATTTTTTAAAATTCTAAACTTGTGTATATGTCCTTGTTTGTTCCAGTAAATCAAAGCTTTTGTCCTTGTGGATCCGACGACAATGGGTTAATGTCTAGTTCCGGTTATCTTAAAAGGCTAAACTTCCTACAAGTATGGACACCTGAACACGTCCAGACTACTTGCTGGATTGGACATCTAGCACGTCTGGACATCTAGCACGTCTAGACATCTTTGCAAAATTGGACATCTAACAAGGTTGGACATCTCAACAGGTTTGTTCATTTTACACGTCTGGACAATTCACAACGCTGGACATATCACAAGACTGGTCATCTCACTTCTCTCACAAGATTTGGTCATCTCTTTGAAAGAAGACAGATTTAAACCAACGCCAAATATTTTTGTAACATGAACTATTTCATATGTTCAAATATTAGTGAAATCACGTAGGATCAAATTAGTCCATGTGTGTGTTTTTTGAAAGAGGGATTGATTGATAGATAGATTGAAAGATTGTTAGATGGTTTGAAAGATGAATTGATAGATTGATAGATTGATAAATTGATAGATTGATAGATTGATAGATTGATAGATTGATAGATTGATAGATTGATAGATTGATAGATTGATAGATTGATAGATTGATAGATTGATAGATTGATAGATTGATAGATTGATAGATTGATAGATTGAAAGATTGATAGATTGATAGATTGATAGATTGATAGATTGATAGATTGATTGATAGATAGATTGATAAATAGATTGATAGATGGATTGATTGATTGATAGATAGATTGATAAATAGATTGATAGATTGATAGAGAAGAGAAAAAGAGAGATAGGGTTTAGGACATTGAGAGAGAGAGAAGCGATTTCGAGTGCATGCATATCAAGTTCTTTGAATGTTTCCTTTCCAAGAATCCCAATTTAATGAAATCTTTAAATCTGTCGATCCACGATGTGTACTCTAGCATCCTGTACATCTGCTATAGTCACAAGGTACATATTATTCCAGACTCGTTAAAGCCCGCTCACAATCCCAGCCAGAACAGACGCCAACCATTAATTCAACCCTCACCGCAGTAGGTGAGAATTCTACCACACGACCTGGTGGTGAATTTGACGGGAAGATGATCATTAAAAAGGGAAAATAGAATCTAACACCCTGGGACTTGGAGAAGTAGACACCCCCCACCCAGTCTCAGATTTCTACTAGAATCGAAATCGCCACGTTCGCTAGCGACCCACTTACAACAGCCACAGTGCCAGGTGTCAGAGCCACACTTAAGCTGATTGAATTATCCCGAAGACTCCACTACATTTATCTTCTCAGCGAATCGGGAAAATCCAGAGAAAGCAACAACAAAAATGGAGCAATACGTTCTAAAATGAAGTCGGAATACCAAAAAGAAAAGAAAAAACTATACGCATCACATCGGGAATTCTAACGTTCAAACAATCGGGAATTCCAAGACAGCGCCTTGGAAATTAAGTCTATAATTGAGTTCTGCGTGTCAGGTGTTGGAAGGGCGTCGTCGGGGAGAGGTGGCGGGTGACTCGAGTGACCAGCACGACTGATTGCTATGCTAATTTTTTCTCTCATTTATTCCTTCTTTTCTTTTTATATATTTTTTCCACTGGCGTCTGTGACCCCAAGATTTTTTTCTCTTCCGTCTGAGACGATGAAGACCATAAAAAAAAAACTGGAGACAAAAGAAGAACGGAAATGGACAAGACGCAATTTAGTCAGTGTTGGATGAAAGACCGGTGCGACTATTCACTGACCACAGCTCTACGAACAGTATTTATTGTGCTGTGCTTGTTTATCCGCGCATGTAACTTTGGCACGCAATAATGGCAATGGTCAGTTACATGTAGGGTTTGGGGGAGGGGAGGGGGGAGTAAGGACGCGTTCCATTTCAATAAAAAAAATAACAACAGCAAGCATAAACAAGGTCATGATACTGTTTTGAATCGAACATTCTTAGATAAAACTCGTCATTAGAACCATGGATTACTCCAAATTCCATTTTTGTCTAGAATTTAAAAACTTGTGAGAGCTTCCATCCATCCCTGATTTCCTCTACCTCTCCCACTCTCTCTCTCTCTCTCTGTATCTCCCTCTCTCCCAATGTCTCTCTTTCATAGTCCTCTACGTGATTTGCTTAAAGGAGTACTAAATAAAAACAACGAATGTCGAGATTGACCACAAGCCTCGGAATCAGACTTAAGAGTGAATAAATACATGAATGTGTTCCCGTGTGAGTTTATGGGGGAAGTGTGGCCGAGAGACAGCGCGTCCGGTTTTGCGTATCGTACGACCTATTTTTTGTTTGCGGGTCAGATGTATGTCCCAGAGTCTACCCAGCTCAGTGGGTAACTGACATAATTTGGGGGCAAAGTAAAAAGCGGCTTGACTATGTGCTGGATATACAATCCTTTAGAAGACCGTCGCCACGGAAACTGATGAACGCTGCTTTTTTTTTCCGGCCCTATTGATCAATTAGGTCTAACGGGATTACATAAATGGATTTTATACATTTCGACTCGTGTTCAAAAACCCAGCACTCAAAAAACCATTCTTGCACAGCCGTTTACTATATAGAAGAAACTATGGGGTTTTAACTGGTTGCTCAGATAAAGGATTATACTCTTTTCAAATAACTTCTGTGGTTGTTTTTTTTTTACTCTTGCTGGCGTTAGAGCGTTAAATAAGTTTGTCTAAACTAGTCATAAAAACCTACGATACTGCTTCTTGAGATACAAACACATTTTTTTGTAAATGAAGGAGTAGACTCATACCCGGAGATAAGCACTGCATAGAAAGAGCGCCTGTAACATTTATGATAATAACTATAGCAGGCCAAATAGCATATACTGTATAGGGGTCGGCAACCTACGAAATTCGAGAGACTTGGCACGCAGAGCGATCTTAAATGGCTCGACTACCCAAAACAAGTTTCTGCTACAGAAGGATGACTTTTAATGGCTGTTGGCACGCTGAATGAATTAGAAATCCTACTTTGGAACCACTATTATCAAAAGGGTTCTCAGACGCCTACAATAACGCATTTCACGGTTGTTTTTAGCGTATTGTGTATAACCTAAATTCTGTGACAAAAAAAAAGACATGATTTCATAGCGCACGCCAATAAGTCCAAGAGCGAATCATTGATGTGCTGTCAACATAGTCAATTTCTGCTCACTGTCAGTCCCTTTACACTTTGATTATGTGTACCGCTTGCACTGACAAAAAGAGTATTGATCTAATCCATTGAACTATCCATTTCATTTATTCGATGGCGAATCGATATTATTGATCCTTATAGAAAAGTGTTAGTTCTAGTGTATGGGGAGTGTGGGGGGCGCTGAGGCTACTCTCCTCACTTCATCAGTTCGTTGACAAAATCCCTGCTCTCAAATGGTTGCCATTAAGGCATGATTAGAAACTCTGAATAGATATTAAGCTAGGTGTCCGTGTGGAGATATAAATTCCAAAAGGGTCAGAGTTTTTCTTCAGCATTTTCTATTTAGATTTTGCTATTTGTTGGTGCAATATTTCTGACATTTTCATGCAATATTTCTGACCACTTCCGGACAATATTTATGACATTTTCATGCAATATTTCTAACCACTTCCGGACAATATTTCTGACATTTTCATGCAATATTTCTGACCACTTCCGGACAATATTTCTGACATTTTCATGCAATATTTCTGACATTTTCATGCAATATTTCTGACATTTCCATGCAATATTTCTGACCACTTCCGGACAATATTTCTGACATTTTCATGCAACATTTCTGACCACTTCCGGACAATATTTCTGACATTTTCATGCAATATTTCTGACCACTTCCGGACAATATTTCTGACATTTTCATGCAATATTTCTGACATTTTCATGCAATATTTCTGACATTTCCATGCAATATTTCTGACCACTTCCGGACAATATTTCTGACATTTTCATGCAACATTTCTGACCACTTCCGGACAATATTTCTGACATTTTCATGCAATATTTCTGACCACTTCCGGACAATATTTCTGACATTTTCATGCAATATTTCTTACCACTTCCGGACACTATTTCTGACATTTCCATGCAATATTTCTGACCACTTCCGGACAATATTTCTGACATTTTCATGCAATATTTCTGACCACTTCCGGACACTATTTCTGACATTTTTATGCAATATTTCTGACCACTTCCGGACACTATTTCTGACATTTTTATGCAATATTTCTGACCACTTCCGGACACTATTTCTGACATTTTCATGCAATATTTCTGACCACTTCCGGGCAATTTTTCTGACATTTTCATGCAATATTTCTGACCACTTCCGGGCAATATTTCTGACATTTTCATGCAATATTTCTGACCACTTCCGTTGTACCCATGCTGACGTAACTTTATAATGTGGGTTCGGCCAAGCCCTGTCATTCTACGGGAATTGTGTTGGCAACAAAATCATATATCATTAAAGGGACTAATGTTCAGGACCACTAAACGAATACGTTCTCACTCATGCACAAACACACAAATAGGCAAGCTAACCCGTAACTAAAACACACACAAAACAAACACTGGCCATTCCCAAAACATAGACCCACACAATTCCTAAACTGCTGTTCAAACACATTTATACATACACAGACATGCGCAAACATACACAAATAATAAACACCAAATAATAACCTGAACATATATTTAAAAAAACAAACAAACAAACATAGATACACAGAGCCGAAGTGTATATAACACACCCATCTACACAGTCGGGCCCTTACAGACACGTCGACCGCCACAAAGTCACACACACACACACACACACACACAAACTCACGTACCACTGTACTACTTTACTCATTTATCGCTCCCCCTTCATTTTCTCGCCCTGGATACCCCTTCTCCCCCCCCCCCCAATCATTGATCGATAATTGGTACAATTGTAAACGTGTTCGTCCTTAATTGCGCCCTCCCTCTCCCCCACCCCGCTCTCCACCTCCCCACCCTCTATTTCTCTCTCTCCCTCTACAACTGAATCAGATCAACAACCGAGAAAGAATTTTAAAAAATGGATGAAACGAACCGAAAAACGTGTCATTTATAGTGAGAGAAAATAGTCCAAGGCGTTAGCGCCCTACCTCCCCCCCCCCCCAACACCTCCTCTACCACTCCTCTCCTTTCTTCTCACTCTCAATGGCTCACAACACGTTCCTCCCCGCCCCCCCCCCTCCACTCGCCAAAACCGCCACTTCCCGTAAGCATCAATGAAAACTACCCAAAATCCAGAAAGCCAGATCAAATCAGGGGCACGGTCTCACCCTTAATATTGCATAACGGATTGGCCTGGATTTAAGTTAATCTCCTTGCAAAAGTTTTGTGATTTCACAAGTCTGCCTTGTGTTAATTGGCTCGGCATACGTTCTCATTGCTGTTACAGTACGGTCTGTTTCCGTTTATAGAGAGATCGGAGAAACTGTTCCATTGGATCAATACGGACTAAATATTTCACCAAACGATCATTCATATGTGCGTTTTACCGCCCACAAAAGTGTTACTATATTTAGATTTGTAGATCCGCAATTAATTTACAACAAAACCAAAAAGAAAGAATGAGTGTGTATTAATGCGTCTACTTGTCCGGCAACCTGTTGATTTATCTAACTACTTGTCTAGCTATCCAACTACCATCTATCTGTCAACTATCTATCATTTATCTATCATCTATATATAATCTATCTATCTCGCTATCTAGCTAGGCAAATCTATCTATCTATTGCAATACGTTTCTAACTCACTATCTATCTATCTACCTGTTTATCTATCTATTTTTAATAATAATAACAAACATAAATATAAGCTCAGAGCGCATTTAACATTGAGCAACAAACAGCCAAGAACACGAATATAATTCTCTAGACTAAAAAGGATATAAAGCTAAATTGATAATCTTGAAACTTTACAAACATAGGACAAAGCCAATAAATCTAGCATTAACCGACTTAACAAAAAGGTAAATCTGTGGGGGGGTCTAAAAATCTTGAACGCATGTAATATTTTTTTAATGTGTAAATATGTATCTATCAAATGTGCAACTATCTGCCTACCTAGGCCTATCTATCCATCTCGCTATCCTAGGCTATGCATATACGTGTCTATCTACCAATCTATCTATTTAAACAAGCATATCTCCTGTCTCCATATATACCACTGTTTTTTTTTAAATATATTTTCACTCTGTAAATCTTTCTCTCTCTCTTTCTATCTCAAATTTTGCACTCTCACTCTTTCTACCACTCCGTCCCACTCCTCTTTCACTCCCACTAGGTCTATCCTTCTCCCTCTTTCTCTCTTCTATTCCGTTCTCTCTCTCTCTCTCTCTCAATCTGTTTCACACACATACATTCACTAACAAACAGAAACACACACTCCCTGATAATCACATTATAGACTTGTGAAATAAATTATGATTTTTTCTTTCCACCCTGGCTGTCAGATTCGCTTCTAACAAAATTCTCTAAAAAAAAAAATATAAAATAAATTCCCTGAAAATGTGTTTAATTTTTTTTATCTCTCATTTCTTCAAAATGAAAGTTGGAATTAAAAAACAACAACCACCAAAAGATCTACAACTAAAAAGAGAAAGAAACAAAAAGAATAAACAACGCCAGTTAAATTTTAGTTGGTAATAAAACAGTTTTTTGGGATTCTTGAAGTTTCCACCTTAAGTAACAATCATCAGATAAAGGGTTTAGTTATTCTAAGTTCTTCAAAGTTCTTTTTAATACTTCTAAGTCCTTCTAAGTTCTTGAAAGTTCTTCTAAGTTCTTCAAAGTTCTTTTTAGTTCTTCTAAGTTATTCTCACTCATACATTCTTTCAATTCTGAGCTAAATTTAGCATCACACTAATACCTGTCGATAACTTAGCTCTTGGATTATTAAACAAATTTTAAAAGAAAACCATCTTTAGATTGTAGGAGAGTCTTTAAAAATTTTCGCAGACTCTCCATGGAACTCCAGAATTTCTTCAACATCTTTTGGCATCAACTCTCCACTGCTCCTTTTCGTGGCTTCTATTCGCGGGCTGTCAATGACAACCGAAAGCACTTTAAAATAAGTAGATCCAGAATGAAAAAAAAAATTGTTAAAAATGTATCAAAGAGAAGTTGGAGAAATAAAGAATTTGAAAAAAAAAACACGTTTTAATAGAAATTTGTTTTCGACATTTGTCACGCCAATTGATGAACTATCTTTGACAGATCTCTTGGTGCTGATTTTCATTTTATGCTAAATTCTTATTTTTTTTAAAGATAAAATTTTATTTTAAACATTAAGGAGTTTGACAGTTTTAATTATCCGAATGGCTTCTCACAATAGTTATACATCGGGTAGCGTTAAAATTGTTAGCTTCCAGATGGATTATGTTTAAAAAAAAATTAGGTTATCTAATTTGTGTTAAATTTGTGTTGTTTTTATTAAACCTTGAGTGCTGAGTCTGTAGAGCTGATGTCTCCGAGTTTACGAACTACATTATCGATTTATACAGCGGATAAGTGTAGATTCTATTTATTCTGTTTTCTACTTTTTTATTTTATTTTAAGACACGGTCACACATTATTTTTCGAACTACATTTGTCTCTGATGTATCTTTATGTCTATCTGTATGTCAATGTGATCATTAGATCGATCTTTTTAACTGTCTATATGTCTATCTATCTGTTTAACTGTCTGTCTATCTATCTATTTATATATATCTATGTATCTATCTTACTATCCAACTTTATATATATAAATATATAGCTCTGCCTTTTTATTACTGTTTCTCTAATTGTCTGTCTAATTACCTGTCAACCTACTAATATAACTATCAATGTATGTGTCCGTCTTTCTATTAATGCCTCTACCTATCTGTCTATCTGTCTGTATATCTGTCGAATGGTATAGCTATGTCTATCGATTTATTTTTGTAATATCAATCTCTAATTTCTATCCGTAATCTATCTATATTTCTATCCATCAATATATCAATTAATCTAAATTTCTACCAATCTATCATTTATATATATGGAACTATATATCTTAAAGTCGTCTATCTATCCATCTATCTAAATCTATTGGTCTCTCTCTCTCTCTATATATATATTTATAAGCACGATACACCCTTTGACGCAGGCAAGCTGTAGTCGGGTAGCTTTTAACCGTCCGAGGGCTGCTCGGCTTGAAGCAGGCAATAGTTATCCAAGGGAGCTAATAAAGCCCCTCCTACCACCAAGAGTAGTCCCTGGAGTTCCAACCTACGCCAATCGGCTTGGAACTTATAACCTACGCCAATCGGCTAGGAACTTATAACCTACGCCAATCGGCTAGGAACTTATAACCTACGCCAATCGGCTAGGAACTTATAACCTACGCCAATCGGCTAGGAACTTATAACCTACGCCAATCGGCTAGGAACTTATAACCTACGCCAATCGGCTAGGAACTTATAACCTACGCCAATCGGCTAGGAACTTATAACCTACGCCAATCGGCTAGGAACTTATAACCTACGCCAATCGGCTAGGAACTTATAACCTACGCCAATCGGCTAGGAACTTATAACCTACGCCAATCGGCTAGGAACTTATAACCTACGCCAATCGGCTAGGAACTTATAACCTACGCCAATCGGCTAGGAACTTATAACCTACGCCAATCGGCTAGGAACTTATAACCTACGCCAATCGGCTAGGAACTTATAACCTACGCCAATCGGCTAGGAACTTATAACCTACGCCAATCGGCTAGGAACTTATAACCTACGCCAATCGGCTAGGAACTTATAACCTACGCCAATCGGCTAGGAACTTATAACCTACGCCAATCGGCTAGGAACTTATAACCTACGCCAATCGGCTAGGAACTTATAACCTACGCCAATCGGCTAGGAACTTATAACCGGTGACTATTACTCCATGTTTCTGTGACATTCTTGTCGCAATGAAGTGACCTCTTCATTTATTAGGGAAAAGCCTGTAGCAAGGGGGTTTAGTTTGTGGGCAGCAGGGCGTGTCCGCACGCCGTCGGGCCATGCCTGCCTCCCATCTAGGGGGCCAAAACCTCCTCCGAGATCCTGGCAGTTCAGCCTGGAGCTTCGCAGCCCCAGTGTACATCTGCCACCACTAGGAGGTACCGCATAGGACTTGTTGTGGAGAGGCTGTATACTATATACTGGCGAATGAGACTTTCTAATTGCACTCATTTTACAGTTACACTGCTAGCCAGAGTTGACAGCTGAGATAGCGCTGCCACACTAGACGCATCGCACAACCATTTAGCAGACCCCACGCAGACCATCAATTAAGAAATCTCCTGGGTTAATTCGCTGATATCATGGTCTTTCACATTTCTAATAGAGAAGGATGGAGTGTCCATTAACTCATTAAAAAGCTGTAAAGTGGGAAATGTTGGATATATAGATTCACAATTACCCAATCACTCCACATATCTTACACTCACACACAGATAAACACTACACACACATTAATACACACACAGATACACATGCAGATGCACATACAGATAAACACACACATATATAAACAGACTCAAACTTTTATCTGTAATCTAAATCTTGTGTTTCGTATTTTTTATTACAACTTTTCAATGCACTCAACAAAATTTGAAATTTTTCTTTACCTTTGCCTCCGCCCTCCTCCCTCCCCACCCCCCAAAGATAATAATAAAAAAGACAAAATCAATGACAGAGATATGGAGAACCAAACAAACTAAATATGTCTTTCTCACTTTTTAGATGATTGCTTATGAGTAAGCCAGGAGGGAGAGAACGGGGGAGGGGGGGGGGGAGGAAATGTTCAAAATTGAACCGTTTTCTCGATTGGTTGTAATATCCAAGATGGCGGATATAAAAAAAAAGATTTATACGAAACATTGAACGAGTCTAATTTTAAGAAGCAATTTTTCTTGGAATTTTCGTATTGCCTTGTTTTTGTATATAATTTGATGCAAGATGTACAAAAGAAAAATACAGGAGACGTTTTAAAAAACGTAAAATATTTACAGTTGAAATGTTGGTTTTGTTTTCTTTATTTAATTTTGTGCTCCGTCTTTTTATTTAAAAAATGTGAGATGCTGTAGGGATGTGCTTGTTAATTTATAACCGTTTACACACGATATCTAGCGTTGGCTCTGGGTGTTTAAATATGTTGCTTTTCATTTGCACTCGACCTAAAGGCTCTCAACCGTCCTACTCCATGTCTCTTGGTAGTAAGTAAAGTATCCCGTCGGACCGAATTGATCCATGGGGCCGGTGAAGCAGCGTTCACCCGTTTCTGTGGCAACGGCCTACTAATTGACTGTGTGGCCATCACTATACACAGCCGCCTTTGCATTACCCACAACTAAGGTCAGTTAGCCTACCCATCAGAGCTGGGCAGTCTTAGGGACACCCCCAGACCCGGGAAAAAATCTTAGCCTTCACCAGAATTCGAACTCGAACCCTAGGACCTTCAGTATAACTAGAAGAATGCATTTATTTTTCTTCTTTTAGTTAAACGTTCTTGCTCACTCTAACAATTATTTCACCACTTCCAATTTCTTCTCTTGCATTCTTCTGTGAATGTTTACATTCTCCGTAGATTCATTATTTCATTGTCTTCCTGTTTTCTTACTTCTTTACTTGTTGTTTGTACGTCTTAATTAATTTAGGTCAATGGGGCATTTATTTCTAAGACTTCTTTACATTAACAGATGTAATTGCGTTCATTCACCCCGGAAACAAGACACTTATTGGGTTTTTCCGAAGGTGTTATATGTTTATATTAGGGATGTTAAAAAGTTTTTTCTTTAAAACCGGTTTTCGGTTCTATAATACCGGTTTAAAACCAGATTTCGGTCTCCCTCCCCGTTGTCCCCCCCCCCGCGCAATGTCACAAGTCACAGGCCAGAAAAGCCAAATGTGCGTAGTTTTGTAGGTATATTTGAAAAATAGTTCAAACTCAATTAGTGTTTGCAGGGCATTCAAGGGGTTGATTTGTGTGAATACAATTATATGATTTTTTACACTTTACCATAAAATTCTTTAGAACTAAAAAAAAATCTGGGCTTATTGCTTAAAACCATAGACTATAATATACATGGACCGCTTGCTTTAGTTTTTTCTGCTCTTATCTTCTTGTTTTGTAATTCCCGATTCTAAATAAAGTAGTTGCGATACAAGTTCCGTTTTATTAAATCGCATTTTTTCGACTTTAAATGAATACTTGTTCTACTATTATTCCTATTATAATTGACTATAATAAGATGGACCGCTTGCTCTATTTTTAGAGCTTATATTCTTTTTCCGTGCGCATACAACACTGATCTATAAATGTTTCCGCTGTATACAACTTTCGATTTTAATTTTTCTTCAGAAAATCATAGCGATTAAATAAAACGGAACTAGTATAGTGTCATATATTGGTAGTTCCAAGTATTGGAACACACAATGCTTATTCCCCCCTCTTTTTCTCCCTACTCAAGATTTTGTGGGCGGAGTTTAGTCTTTCCAATTCCTCGACTTTTAGTACGAAGGCGAAAGATTCTTGGTAATTTTGGGATTCAGTGTTGACCTCAAATTCTCGGAGTGGCTAGGAATGGTTGATTATTTCTACATGGGGGAGTTCCTATCATTTTTTTTATGAGTTTTGTAATGATACCATTATTTTCACCCCTCCTAGTAATAGGTCTGTCCCCGGCACAACTTTAATAGTATTTAATGATTTGTTTAGTCTGAAAGGCAGTGAGTTTCGAGATAATTTCTTTTGAGGACGTTTGTGTTTGCACTATTTTATTCTAACTGTACATAATCTTCATATTGTATATATATTAACATATCACCTGAATTAAATTATCAACAACATTTACACTAAAGCTTCCTCGTTAAGTTACTATTCTATTGTGTTGTTTACAATACTATAATATTTATTTACTACTCTAACGTCAAGGGAAGGAACTGTTAGAACGCAAATCCTAAGTATGTGCCCAGGACTATAAGGAGAGTTCGTGTAATACTGAAACATAAATAATAATAACTAAAGTCTACCCTAGGACCAACGAGAATTATCAACCATATCTACACGGCTCTGGCCACAAGGGGATTGTGGACGTAACAATAGAAACTACTTTATAGCAACTACTTTATTAAGAATCGGGAATTCAGAAAATCAGTGTTTCGAGTCATCATAGAGCAGAAATACTAAAGCAAGCGGTCCATGTATATTATAGTCTATGATGAAAACCAATAGTGATAATCAAATGCCCAATGATCGATAACCATAATATTAACAAGCATATGAAGAGGATGACGATGTTAATCCAGGGTGCTTCGTACGCAGATGCTTACGAAATACATTGGCACTACCACCGCCCCGGATTATCTGTTGGGAACATAGTTCCAGCCATCGTCAAAGACGTTTTTTTCAAAATTTTCCCACACAAAGGATTGATTTATTCTCATAGCCATATCGAAACTGTAACTTAACATTTGGTTTGATGTTGCTTTTATCGCAAGCCATAGATCTAGTTTGTATTTGGAAAAAATGAAACACAATATCTAAGACTAAATAATGTTAACAAGACATTTCAAGAATCGTTTTGTGCGAATCCAACATAATTTATTTAAAATATTTCCACAGAACCAAAAAAGAAAAGGCTGTGCTACTTGAAGTAATGATTACTTTCCAACCAAGAAACCGAAATCGTGTTTTGAAAATCTAAACCGGTTTTCGGTTTCAAAACCGGAATCCGGTATTCGGGTTTTCGTTTAACATCCCTAGTGTATATGCGGTGCGGGTGGACTGGCACAAAACGGAAATTCCCGTAACATTGGGGTGTTATATTTTTTAAAGCGATAAATAAATCTAACAATATGAGTAGTGGGAATGATTCTATCTATCTATCTATCTATCTATCTATCTATCTGTCTATATTTATCTGTTTATCTATCTACCTGTTTATATACCTAGGTTTATATACCTACCAACTACCATGAAACTACCATGAAAGCTTGCAAACATACAGCATTATACAGCATACACCCACAAAAACAATGTGATGTAAATGTGACTGAGTAAACAAAAAAAAAATATCATGTCTGCACTTGTGCTCCTGTGTGTTATTGTTTTAATAAAAGTTCCCTTCGCACCAAACTGACCATAAGGCTGGTGCAACAGTTGTTCGTCAGTTTCTGTGTCCACGGAATACTAGGGGATGTGTGGCTAGAACAATGTTTGTTTTTAATGATTTGGATTGGTTTTTTTTTTCTACCTGGTTTGCACCAATATCAGGGCAGAGTGAACATTCTCTCGTTTTTGAGTGTGGTCTTAAATCAATATCAGGGCAGAGTGAACATTCTCTCGTTTTTGAGTGTGGTCTTAAATCAATATCAGGGCAGAGTGAACATTCTCTCGTTTTTGAGTGTGGTCTTAAATCAATATCAGGGCAGAGTGAACATTCTCTCGTTTTTTAGTGTGGTCTTAAATCAATATCAGGGCAGAGTGAACATTCTCTCGTTTTTTAGTTTTGTCTTTATGGCAGGTGAAGTTTAAAACTCCCATGCTTCACAACTGTATGAAATGTTGTTGTCGCTTTTGTTGCTGGTGGTGTTATTGTTGTTTGTCTGATTACATGCAACTGTTGCTACCTCATTCAGTTTTTTGCACGCCATTTCATCAGTTTTAATTTTTTTTTCGTAGCTCTTGTATTGTATTTGTATTCACTTTTTAAAAAAAAACTAACTTCGAACACCTGCTGTTATTCAGCTTAAATTTTAACAACTACTGTTTTTATTTTTACTTCTTCTGTTTTTGTTTTGTTTTGTTTTGTGTGAGTCTGGTGTATATCTGTCTGTTTCTATCTAAACAAATTCAATGAGTTAGTTGTAACATTGTCATGCAAATAAATTCATTATTTTTTGTTACTAGTCGACCCGTGGGATACATTGTGTCCATTGAAAAGTTATATATAAATATTCATTCATTAAAATTGCAGGATTTACGAAAAGGTATTAACAGCGAGACATCGCACAATAAACTTCCGTAATATCAAACACAATACATCGGTTTGTATCTTTATTTCGATTTCCGCCCTTTGATTTCACTATGTTCGATATAATTGTTACTTTTAATAAATTTTTGCATTTTCAGAAAGTCACAAGTTAGAGCTTGTAACTCCATTATAGTTTTCATATATTTTCATATATTAGAACATACCGATTTATTTACAATTATCAAATGCAGCAATTCGGTCAGTAAAATTTCTAGTAAATTATTTTTTTTCCTTTGACCTAATAGATTATTGCAGCTTTTTTTTCAAACTACCGGGTCACGAACCGTTACGGGATCACAAAAAAAAAAAAATCACCGGGTCATAGACTAATGAAGAAGAAATATTTGAAACCTAGATCAGAGTTTCCTGATATACTCGCTATAGACATATATTATTAACATATTTCGCTACAATCGATAATCGCTTATGATATTTGAACACGGTTTCAGCTACAACATCCCACAAGTAATACACTACACTGGCAGCAATAGTTTATGTGGAAGCACATAATATCTTTAGTATGGGGTATGGTGGCCGAGCGTCATCGCGTTCGGCTGGCTTACCGAAGGTCCATGGTTCGAATCCTAGTGAAGGCTAGAATTTGTCCCAGGGTCTAGAGGATGTCCGCTGAATCTACCCAGTTCTGATGGGTAAATGATTTTAGTTGGTGGGGGGGGGGAGGTAATGTAAAGACGGCTGGTCATTGTACTGGCCACACAATTCTCCCAGTATGCCGTGGCCACAGAAACAGGTGAATTCTGCTTCACCGCCCCATGTATCAAATTGGTTTGACGGGAATAAGTCTGTGTTAATTTATAGATGCCTTGAATGTGTTCAGATTTTAACTCTACATATCCATGTACAACGTTTACACATGTCATTCCAATTAAATTAATCACGTCGAGAATTGTGTTTTTATAACGGCCTGTCCATTATATCACTCAAGATTATTAATTATTTTTTTTTATGAATGGCTAATGGAATTTTTTTAAATTTTAAATTAACTTTTGCCTTTTCCAATTAAATGTTAAAATCTTTTTTACAAATTTACTGCTGTCCAGTTCAATCCAATGCAGTTCAGTTCAGTCTAATTCTGTTTAATGTAGTCTAGTTCATTCCAGTTCAGTCTAGTTCTGTTTAATGTAGTCTAGCTCAATCCAATTCAGTCTAGTTCTGTCCAGCTAAGGTTGCAGTGTAGTCTAGTTTATTCCAGTTCAGTTTAGTTCTGTTTAATGTAGTCTAGTTCAATCCAATTCAGTCTAGTTCTGTCCAGCTAAGGTTGCAATGTAGTCTAGTTCTTTCCAGTTCAGTCTAATTCTGTTTAATGTAGTCTAGTTCATTCCAGTTCAGTCTAGTTTTGTTTAATGTAGTCTAGTTTTATCCAATTCAGTCTAGTTCTGTCCAGCTAAGGTTGCATTGCAGTTTAAGACTGTCCAGTGTAGTCTAGTTCTGTCCAGTGCAGTCTAGTTCAGTCGTTAAGACGAGTTTAGTCTTGTTCAGTGCAGTTAAAGCGAGTTCAGTCTAGTTTAGTCCAGTTAAGGCGAGTTCAGTCTAGTTCAGTCCTTTCATTATTATAAAAAATGCTATTCATCTTATATATTACAGATGCTCCTTCTTCAAAGAAGATTATTGCGTCATACGCTCTAGTCTAGTCTTGCATTTTTATTGGTGTTTTAAATGATGTTAAGTTACTGGTTTTCCTGGTTAGTTTAGGTAACCCATTCCATACCCGAATAGAAATAGTACTTATTTGAATGCTGTTGAATAAAAGACAATTAAGGAATTATTTCAGTACAGTATATCGAGTTCATTCAGCTATTGTATTTACTATCAATTGCTTCTAATTTTAATCATACTTTTCTCATGTTAGTATTTTTAAAAAGGTATTTAAAAAAAACTACGAACTGATCGGAACACGTCTTATGTGAACTGGGTGAGTTACTAGTGAACGCTGCTTCGTCGGCCCGATGGATCAATTTGTTCTGACAGGGTTACTTTACTTATGTTGAGTAACCAGATGCCAAGCTCCAACTGACGAGAGTAACACCAATAGTTAAATCACTAAATCTAGAAACACTTAAGAACAGAAGGGCAAAGAGTAAAGTAGTAATAATACATAAGGCATTAAAGTGTAATCTAGAAATACAACCCAATAACAACTTGTCGCAATGCTCAGATAAACATAAAGACAAAAATACTTTCTTTAACCCTTATGCGAGAACAAATGCATAAAGTATTCTTTCAGAGTGGCGACCAGGCATAGAATGGTTTGCTTAAACCAGTAACAATACATAACTTCAGAGTAAACGAGTAAAACAAATGTTATCAACAGAATAAACCTGTAACAATTGTTATCAACAGAGTAAACCAGTAACAATTGTTATCAACAGAGTAAACCAGTAACAATTGTTATCAACAGAGTAAACCAGTAACAATTGTTATCAACAGAGTAAACCAGTAACAATTGTTATCAACAGAGTAAACCAGTAACAATTGTTATCAACAGAGTAAACCAGTAACAATTGTTATCAACAGAGTAAACCAGTAACAATTGTTATCAACAGAGTAAACCAGTAACAATTGTTATCAACAGAGTAAACCAGTAACAATTGTTATCAACAGAGTAAACCAGTAACAATTAAAATACTTCAACATTTTAGTTTTTCTGATAATTGATCATCAGCCACACCAATTTATCTCAACATTTTTCTTTTTGTAACATTGTGCCAAATTCAGCCTTTTTTTTTTACCCAAGGGTGTATAGTTGTCAACAAAGCCAGCAGATGGCTTCACTACGATTACCTCCCTTCAACTATGTATTTATATTTTTATAACTTTATCAATGGTTGTCTTCCCTTTAACTAAGTCTGAAAGTTACAATGAATTCAATTGTGTGCATAGTTTTGTTAGCATTGCCACAGACAACAGCAGAAGTTATAAAAGCTATTCAATGCTAATGAGGCGAAATAATACAACAACCCCGCCAGCCTTACGGGCGTTTACACTAATTATCAAAGTTCCACATTCTGCCAGACTTCTGGCTTCAGCAGCTGACGTCACTTAGGTCAGCTGGTCAGTTTATCTACGTTCTCCTTAATTAATATCCCCAAAAAAATAAAAATAAACCGACCGGACGAATTCAACACCTGCCAACTGTACCACGGAGTACTCTATAGGGATGTCTAGTAAATTTGAATAAACAACAAGAACATTTTCAGCTTGTTGTTTTGTTTTTATTTTGTTAAAGAGAGAAGAGAGAGAAAGACAGAACGAGAGAGATCAGTAGGTAGATGGATAGCTAGATAGGTGTATAGATAGGTAGATTGATAGATAGATAAATGGAGAGAGAAAGAGAGAGACAGAGATGGTGAGAGAGAGGGTGGTAGGTAGATAGATAGAAATATAGTTAAATATATATAGAGAGAGACCGAGAGAGTGAGAGAGAAAGCGAGGCTAGCAGATACATAGATATGGAGATAAATAGAAAGATAGATATATAGAGAGACTGTGACAGAGAGAGAGACAGGTAGATAGATAGGTAGATAGATAGAAAGATATGTAGATGGAGAGAGAGAGACAGAGACAGTTAGAGTGAGAGAGAAAGCGAGGCTAGCAGATACATAGATATGGAGATAAATAGAAAGATAGATATATAGAGAGACTGTGACAGAGAGAGAGACAGGTAGATAGATAGTTAGATAAAAAGATAGATGAGAGACAGAGAAAGACAGAGAAAGAGAGTACGAGAGAGAGAGAGAGTACTAACGTTTGTATAAAATTGTATTTGTAGTCAGAATAACATAGAAACTATTATACTCATTACGCCAAAACATAACACAGTTTCATTTAGGACAATAACTTGTTGATGAATTTAGCAAATAACACTGGAATATTAAGTGCATTGTGATTATTCATTAACGGCGCCATGTTGATTTATTTAGTGCAGAAGGGTGATTTAAATTGGTGTATGACAATGATGAATTACTTGTGTGCCTGGCAACAATTAAATTTTAGTGCAGACGAGGATTATATTAGTGCATGGAGAAGACAGAGCTAGGGCGTACCAGTGGCTAATTTTAATGTCTAGCAGTTAGCAAGTTATGTAGTCATGAAATAATAATTTAGTTTATTGCAATGATTAATTTGGTCATGGATTAACATGATTACGTAATACTATAGGGTGGTTGAAAAGTCTGTAGCGGACTTAAGAAATACACGATCGGAAAAATAGAACGCCCCCCCCCCCCCTTAGCATTGTGTTGAGCACACAATCTCTTTAGTAGGCCAAGGTCCAATAAGGAATGCTGAACGTCTCATGTGACTAAAGACAAACTGCACAAGGTGCTAAATAAATATTGCTAAATACTGTAAATGTGCATAGTCATTAACGCTAAAAGTGTTGTGTCTAGAGATAGCTAAGACAGACACAAGCACGACCATTGTTCCAGCGAGAAGTATCAGACAGAGCAAGACTCTAGTCTCTCGAAACGGGTTGTCTATCTGCACTCGATGATATTGGCTGGGATTTTGGTGAGTAGAGGTGACTGTGTGGGGGAGAGGGTGTGGGTTCAATGCTCGCTTTATGTCCTGATGGAGCGCGCCCCCCCCCTCCGTGAAAGAATGGGGGTATTACATTGTTCTTATTTCCCCGTCGATACGACGTGGTGTGCCCGCTGGGGAGATCTTACGTTTTTTTTTTAAAGAATTATCAGCACGATGTAGAGTGACCAGAAGCTGACAACATAATGTGAGATAATATAACCTTATTATTCATAAAAATACCAAAAAGACAGACAATACTATTATTTGAATCAAAATATATTGATTGTGAATCATAACCAATTTTCGCCATTCTTACCATTACCATCATATTGTGACCTGCTTAACAACTAGTATTATAGATAAATGGGCAGATAGATAGAAAGTCAGATATGAAATACATAGACAGATATATTGATACTAAAATGAACGAGATGGATAGAACAAGAAAATAATGAAAAGTAATGCAAGTATCATGGCGATGCAATAATTCCCATTTAAAAATACAAATCATCCTGAACATGTGAAACGAAACAATAATCTCACTCCACCTTTGTTTTTCTTCTTTTAATTTTTGAGCTCACAAACTAAAAAAACTAATCCCAAGAGAAAACCGGAAATCAAACATACATACCGTAGCAAACAGGAAGTTGAAATATGCTAATTCAGCCTTAGAAACAAAAACAAACAAACAACGCCGACAGAGATCTCAAAACGAAAAAGATCAAAAGAAAAAGTTTCTAACAATTGCTAATGAATACAGTGATGACAATATTGAAAGGCATTTAGAAGAGAAAGTTGTTTATACAGTTGCTACTATATAAAGTTGTAGTACAACATATGTTGATGATTAATTTTGCTTATGTCATTTTTTTTTAGGGTGAGGGAGGGGGGGGGGAGATGGAAAAAATCATTTGCGCTAACTGCCCAAGGTGTCAATTGTGCAGGCTTTTGTTATGTTCAGGGATATCGAATTGGGCGTAAAACAAAAGGCTGTTAGCGCGTGCATGTGTTATAGACATGGTATAATAGCCCTCGGACTCAAGTCTCGGTGTTTGATAGCTATGCAGTTACTTTAAAAGGTGCTTATTTTTATTTTGTTTTCATCTTTGTTTTTTTTTCTAAAAATCAAAACTTTATATAGAATTTTGGATACAAAGAGATGAGATAAAATAAACGTTCTTGTAGAAGGTGTGTTGGGTTTAGGTCACGTGAGATCTGCTGGAGTCGACCTGCGGGAATTCTGGTCAATATAAGACTGTTTGATTGAAACCTATAGACTCCTATTTGTTTTTAGCTTACATAAGCCTCATGATGCGTGTCCGTCGTTTAGCTTACTTAAGCCTCATGATGCGTGTCCGTCGTTTAGCTTACTTAAGCCTCATGATGCGTGTCCGTCGTTTAGCTTACTTAAGCCTCATGATGCGTGTCCGTCGTTTAGCTTACTTAAGCCTCATGATGCGTGTCCGTCGTTTAGCTTACTTAAGCCTCATGATGCGTGTCCGTCGTTTAGCTTACTTAAGCCTCATGATGCGTGTCCGTCGTTTAGCTTACATAAGCCTCATGATGCGTGTCCGTCGTTTAGCTTACATAAGCCTCATGATGCGTGTCCGTCGTTTAGCTTACATAAGCCTCATGATGCGTGTCCGTCGTTTAGCTTACATAAGCCTCATGATGCGTGTCCGTCGTTTAGCTTACATAAGCCTCATGATGCGTGTCCGTCGTTTAGCTTACATAAGCCTCATGATGCGTGTCCGTCGTTTAGCTTACATAAGCCTCATGATGCGTGTCCGTCGTTTAGCTTACATAAGCCTCATGATGCGTGTCCGTCGTTTAGCTTACATAAGCCTCATGATGCGTGTCCGTCGTTTAGCTTACATAAGCCTCATGATGCGTGTCCGTCGCTTAGCTTACATAAGCCTCATGATGCGTGTCCGTCGTTTAGCTTACATAAGCCTCATGATGCGTGTCCGTCGTTTAGCTTACATAAGCCTCATGATGCGTGTCCGTCGTTTAGCTTACATAAGCCTCATGATGCGTGTCCGTCGTTTAGCTTACATAAGCCTCATGATGCGTGTCCGTCGTTTAGCTTACATAAGCCTCATGATGCGTGTCCGTCGTTTAGCTTACATAAGCCTCATGATGCGTGTCCGTCGTTTAGCTTACATAAGCCTCATGATGCGTGTCCGTCGTTTAGCTTACATAAGCCTCATGATGCGTGTCCGTCGTTTAGCTTACATAAGCCTCATGATGCGTGTCCGTCGTTTAGCTTACATAAGCCTCATGATGCGTGTCCGTCGTTTAGCTTACATAAGCCTCATGATGCGTGTCCGTCGTTTAGCTTACATAAGCCTCATGATGCGTGTCCGTCGTTTAGCTTACATAAGCCTCATGATGCGTGTCCGTCGTTTAGCTTACATAAGCCTCATGATGCGTGTCCGTCGTTTAGCTTACATAAGCCTCATGATGCGTGTCCGTCGTTTAGCTTACATAAGCCTCATGATGCGTGTCCGTCGTTTAGCTTACATAAGCCTCATGATGCGTGTCCGTCGTTTAGCTTACATAAGCCTCATGATGCGTGTCCGTCGTTTAGCTTACATAAGCCTCATGATGCGTGTCCGTCGTTTAGCTTACATAAGCCTCATGATGCGTGTCCGTCGTTTAGCTTACATAAGCCTCATGATGCGTGTCCGTCGTTTAGCTTACATAGGCCTCATGATGCGTGTCCGTCGTTTAGCTTACATAAGCCTCATGATGCGTGTCCGTCGTTTAGCTTACATAAGCCTCATGATGCGTGTCCGTCGTTTAGCTTACATAAGCCTCATGATGCGTGTCCGTCGTTTAGCTTACATAAGCCTCATGATGCGTGTCCGTCGTTTAGCTTACATAAGCCTCATGATGCGTGTCCGTCGTTTAGCTTACATAGGCCTCATGATGCGTGTCCGTCGTTTAGCTTACATAGGCCTCATGATGCGTGTCCGTCGTTTTCGATGAGGACAATCCTATGTCAGAGTAGGTTGACATGGATGACTTGCGCGTGATTTGGATTTAAATGAGAAAGAGTTGCGCAGCGTCATCCTCACTCTCTCGTCCAGCAAGACGTGGTCAAGACGACTGGATTAGAGACTAAATGCAGTGGATGACCAGGGCCTTTACGTTCCACCACACATTGCTGGCTATCGCTTTTTAGCTCGTTGATCAGCTAGTGATTCATCCGCGCTGTCCGTCGAATTCCAGTCTTCACAGGAGACAAGCCTGACTCACCAGGGTTTTAAGGCCCTTTTTGGTTACCCTCATCTGGTTTGGCCGGCCAGTCGAAGCCGTTTCCCGGGGTGTGGCCGCTGCGCATGCTACAGCTACTTGGAGCCACAGATGAGAGCTGGGTGCCAGGTGGGGACCAAAGGTGTGTGAACTGTTCCCAGAGGAACACGACATGTCCTCCACACTAGAGGTGCTACTCCTCTCAGAGCACCCCATATACCCTAATAGCAGACACAAAGGCAGAAAATCGATCTATCTGGTGAGAAAAATACTTTACTTTCTTACTAATTACTTCAAAAAAAAAATAACAAAAAAATTAGGACAATATTTCAACCAGCTAAAATTTTTGACGTTAAATGAGGACGACCCCTAAAATTAGAGTTGAATAAATAACATTTAAATGAAAACTGTTCATAAGAGAATTAGACTCCTAGTTGCTGCACCGATCAGTGAATCGCTTGGGAATCGATTCTTTTAACGATGACAATCTAAAGGCTTCGATGAAGAGTTTAGATCTCTGCTGTGAGCCAATGTTTGTAAAGTTGATGACATTCAGGACGAATCTGGTTTTAGATTTGTCGAGTGATAACCAAACACATTAGCTCCGATTCATGCAAACAACTCAGTAGACGTTTTATAAGACATTCAGTTTTCTTTTATCTGATTGAAATTTTTATTTTTTTGGGGGCCTAGTTCTTTCTTTTATTTTTTCTTTCTATCTTTGTGTTTCTTTCTTTGTCTCCGCCTATCATTTCTTAATGTATTTCCTAATCTGTCTTTGAATAAAATTATTTTTCTTCAAAACAAAGTGTATTATTTTTCAGAAGTAAATGTTTTAAACTATGTACTTTGTTAAAGTAATCACGTCGGACCAGAGTGATCCATATGGCCGGTGAAGCAGCTTTTACCAGTTTCTGTGGCCACGGCAGACTAGGGGATTGTGGGGCCAGCATAATACCCAGCCGCCTTTTACTTTTACCCTCACTAAAGTCAGGTACCCATCAGAGCTGGGTAGACTCAGGGAAAACCCTCCAGACAAGGAAACAGATCCTTGCCTTCACCGGGATTCGAACCCAGGATCTTTGTAACGCCAGACGAACGCGCTGCCATGCCCGGCCACCGTACCCCCCCCCATATTAAACAATGTATTCGACAAAAATGTTTGTGTGTAGCCAGTACATTTTCAAGAAGGAATCTCATCATATAACAAGAAATCCTCATTGCCATTTTTCTCAGTCAATAGCATCGGCTAACAACAAGAGGCCTTTCTAGAATATCCTTGTATTTGGTAAGTTTCTTTAGCTATCTCCAGGTTTTGTCCAATCATAAATTCGAATGCTTGCAGCTCATGTCTCCAGGTCATTTTTGGCTTGCCTTCTTTTTTCCCCACCTTGATGGGAGGAGGGGACAGGCGTTTAAAGTCAGCGCTTGACCAGGTATGCTATGTCTGAGCTTTATAGGGATGTGACCAATACACCTTCATTTCTTATGTGCGGACAATACATATCCAGAGAGCTTTGATGTTAGCATCCTTCAGCCAGAGTACAAGAAACATCTTATCTTATACATTACAGTACATTCTAAAAAGAAGATTTGTGCGTCCTATTCTCATTTGTGGTTTGAGTCTAGCCCTTGCATTTTTATTTTTATTTTTTTATTTTTATTTTTTACAGTTTCTGGTTTTCCTGTTGATTTTTTAGGCAACCCATTCTATGCCCGGACACCCATCAGGAAGATATACTGATATGCATCTTTTCTCGCATAAGGGATAAGGAAAGTTTTTTTTTGTCCTCGTGTTTATCTGAGCATTGCAACTGATTATTATTGTTTTGTAATTTTTAATAAGAGTTTAATGCCTTATGTATTATTACTACTTTAGTCTTTGCCCTTCTGTCATCCAGTGTTTCTTGGTTTAGTGATTTGACTATTGGCGTTACTCTTGTCAGTTGTGAATATTTGCCAGGTATGAACCTTTCAGCTCTTTTCTGTCGGATACAGGGATAGAACACGCGACGTGTCGGTTGACAGTCCGGTGAACTAACCGCAGGACCAGCCGGCACTTGGGTTACATTCTGTATTAATTTCTTTATTTTCTATATAACTTTCACATCAATTAACGAGCTCTCGTTCTGAAATTCTGAGAAATTGACCAACAAAACTTCAATTGATTATCTGAAATTCGTATTAAATGATTCAAGTAGATTTCTAAGATTATCCGACTCTGAGAAATTAAAACATCTATACAAAAAGTGGATAATTTCATGGCTGCTGATAAAATGATGAGTGATGATTCCCTAAGATCAAAATACCATCATTGCTTATGCATAGCTCATCTAATGCTTTCTGAATATTTGAAAGAAAACACAACGGGCCACAGAGATTCTTACTCCTATAGAACTAGTTATGGGTCTCGTCCCCGCAATCTAATCCCCAAATTATGATTGCCCCCCCTCCCCCCACAATTCCCAATCAAGTCATAAATTAGACCGGCATGATGATTAATAAATCGAGGAGACCAAGATTTCAACAAATCAGAAAGAAGAAAGAAAGAAAACATTAAAAAAAACTTTCCCGCCACTCAGAGGATCACTCACCTCTATAATAACAATTTCGTCTATTCACGTCAAAAGGGGGAGAGAATTATAATAAGAAAAAAATGAATATGGAAAGTATAAAACAAAATGGCGGTTGGCCAGCACAATGAAGATTTTTCTTCATAAGATGCCCAAATTAGGCGGTGGGGCGAAATGGGGGGGGGGGGAACGTTTTTCCTTCACAAATAAACTGAAAGGAAAAATGCTTGAGGAAGTAGTCATTCGAGGAAATGATGGGTGGAAATAAATTACCTCCCTTTCATGGCTATATCTAAATAGAAAGGGAGACAGTGTAGGAAATATTTGTTATTTTTTTTTTGTAATCATTTCTTTGGCTTTCTTTCAGTTTTCGCCTAGTGGTGGAAGATAAATTAATACTATTGAAAGATAATTTTAGTCTGAATAAGATTAATAGCTTTGAAATATAGTTTTAGTCTGAATAAGATAAATAGCTTTGAAATATAGTTTTAGTCTGAATAAGATAAATAGCTTTGAAATATAGTTTTAGTCTGAATAAGATAAATAGATTTGAAATATAGTTTTAGTCTGAATAAGATATGAAATATAGTTTTAGTCTCAATAATATAAATAGCTTTGAAATAAAGTTCTAGATTTAGTCTCTCTGAGATAAATAGCTTTAAAATATAGATGTATTCTCTCTGAGATAAATAGCTTTGGTATTTATATGTAGTCTCTCTAAGATAAATAGCTATGAAATAGAGTTTTAGACTCAATAATATAAATAGCTTTGAAATATAGTTTTAGTCTCAATAATATAAATAGCTTTGAAATAAAGTTCTAGATTTAGTCTCTCTGAGATAAATAGCTTTGGTATTTATATGTAGTCTCTCTAAGATAAATAGCTTTGAAATATAGTTTTAGTCTCAATGAAGTTGATTGGTAGGATATTAGTGAGAGGAATGCACTAACAGTGATTAAATATTTAATATATTTCCTTATAAGATTGAGGATATATTAAATGTGTGTAGTTGGTCGGCGTCGAGTATCGATTTAATCCCGATAGATGTACCCTGCAAGTTCACTAATGAGTTATTGTGCCTGAGCTAAATGCAACCTGCTGATAGAATATCTCCCTGAATTCACACGCTGTTGTATTCTGTTTGCTGCCTTGTTTCTTTAAACAAACGACCCAGTACATGCTTGGATTGATTATGTTTAAAAACAAACAACAACACAGACTTTAAATAGAGTTTATTGTCTTCGTGTTAAATATTTTGAAATCGCTATTGAGAATGCATGTCTTCCTATCTTAATACTTTACCGATGTGACGCCCACAGAAGGAGAGCGACACTCCCTAAACATTAGAAGTGTTTTAAACCCATGCATGTTTAATGAAAGATCTATCTTATCTTATGTGTTTGGAGACAATCCTTCAATACAGAAGATTATAATGCGTCCTACGCATGTTGATTAGCTCAGGGAACCCATTCCATAAAAAAAAAGAACAGTTCTTCTTTACACATTCGTCGAGAGGATTGAGTGTATTATTTCAAAATGAAGAAGACCCTGTGTTGCACTTTTTTTTCTTCAGTGTTTCTAAGTAAAGTAAAATAATTGCGTGGAATGTTTAGCAGCGTTCATCAGTGTTTTTGTGACCAGGGGATTGTATGTCCGTCACAATGCTGTGCCGAGTTTACTAAAGCACCAACAAATGTCAGGTACCTATCAGAGTTGGGCATACTCAAGGACACCCCTTCCAGAGATCAGATTAAATCATAGACTTAACCAGGATTCAAACACGGGGGTCTTCAGTATGCCAGTCGAACGCGCCTCCCTTCGACCAACGTGACTAATTGCGTGTTTCTAGATTGTATGAATTACTTTATGGTGTAATGCCCTGGTAGGCGTTGATATTCACTTGAAGTAAAGCTTACAGCTTGTTCAAGAATTTGGTTCTTTAATTATCACTAATGGCATAAATGCGGCTGTTGGCGTCAAGGACTTTAGCAAGTCATCCTTAGCACAATAACTTATGACTAATTCCCTATAATATGTGACTTTGTCCAAATGACCTACGAACTTTCATAACCAATGTCTAAACTCCAATGTTTGTGTTTCATCATTGATGTCCATCTGTTGATCTCCACTGTCCACTTCCGATGACATGACCTTCAAAACATAATTAATCACAGAGCTTAGAACAGATCACGTGCTCCAGCTTAACGGCCTAAGCTCAACGTATAGTCTTACCTTCAGTTCAGTGATAGTTAATCCCACAAGGGATTAGAACTCTACGCCAAGTTAAACTCACCCAACTGTTAAACAGCACATTCACATACCAATTGAAAAACATCAATTTCTTTAGCTGTGGCTTTTCTTATCTAATATCATATCGTCGTTCCTTTTATAAAGAAGATTATTGCGTCCTAAACGCATCCGTGGTCTGAATCTAGTCTTTATTTATTTTTAAAATGATGTTGCTAATACGTTAATAAGTTTTACAGATGTTCCTTCTAGATAGAAGATTATTACGTCCACTAGGCCCGAACATTCCTACAGGGCAACAGGGATCGGTCGGCGGCAGGGATAGAAACCCGCGACGTGTCGGTTGACAGTCCGATAAACTAACCGCAGGACCGGCCTGGTTTTCCTGGTTTGTTCAGGCGACCCATTCCATCCCCGGATGCCAATCAGGAAAAAAGATTACGTTCGTGCAAAAGGGATGAAAAAAAAAGTTTTTTTTTTTCTTTATGTTTATCTGAGCATTGCAACAGGTTGTTATTGGCTTGTATATCTAAATTTAATGTTCTTTATTATTACTACTTGACTCTTTGCCCGTATAACCGCTACATTGAAGCCCTGAACTAGACTCAAGTTGTTTACATTTCTGGCAGGTAATATATCATGCAAAATAAGAGCATTCGTTTTTTGTAGCGCTGCCGTGTAAACATCTGTGTTTTTCTAACAGATCACAAATCTCCTCCGTATGTTGTAAAAATAAAAAAAACATCTGGAAGTATTTTTTTAAAAAGAAATACCCGCTTACTTGTTTAATTGAAACTAGAAAAATATTAAAAACTGTGCAATTACAACAACAAAAAAAATTTCAGCTTTGAGAATATGAAACCATTGTGTTCACAATTTCTAGGCAGACGTGAGTTGGTTCATGTTAGGGATTTAGCACACGTTTCCATATTAACCCTTCCCGTACCGACCTACTTCTATCTATGCTGCCTTCAGTTCCGCTATATACGCGCCCGGGACTGTAAGGGTTAATTTTTAAATGCATTTCAATGTTATCTCTATTCTGCGGGGATTCATTGGGCGGTGAAGGAGCGTTCACCGGTTTCTGTGACCGCCTTTTCTTTACCCAAACTAATGTCAGGTACCCAAACAGAGCTGGGTAGACTTTTCAGGGACACCCTCCAGATCTGAGAACACTTCCTAGCCTTCAGCAAGGATTCGAACCCAGGTCCTTCGGTACCCCAGCCGAACGCGCCCTTCTCTTGACAATGTCACAAAACAATTCGCAAGCAAACACTATTATATGCAGTTTACGGTATACATATGCATAGATTATGTGTATTTATAGTCGTAACATTATTATAATATATCGGACAACACGAGTATGTAACTATTAGAAGCTCTAAAAAACTATTTTGCAGTATAACTCTTGCGTCCCGGGTGTAACGATGGTGGCTAGTCTCATTCAGGATCTCTTGATAACAAAGGGTACTGTCTCCGCAGTACGCTCACTACACTTCTCTACCCACCTGCGGAAATTCGCCCTCGGATCATTTATCGTGGTGGCTCGCTCGTATACCTGCACTGTCGCCCGGTAGCACAAATTCCAGACTGTAGCCCTGGACATCCAGGCACCAGGGCGGGGTTGAGACGGGCTGTTGCTTCCTCCTTATTCAGACTCGGGCCCTCTCGGCAGTGCAATGATCCTCAGTTTAAAGTTTAAACAGACGGTAAACAAGAATGTGATTTCTCAAGTGAAGTCATGGGTATAACTTGTTTTAAACTTTGGGATTGTTAAATTCAAGTTTGGTTTAGGTATAACAATTTAGGTAAACAATTTAGATAAACAATTTAGGTAAACAATTTAAGCAAACATTTGGGTAAACAATTTAGGTAAACAATTTAGATAAACAATGTGCAATTTCTCGTTTTCTCCTCTTAACATTTTTAAATCTTCGATACAAAAATAAGTTTTGACTGATGTATAGTTGAATTTAGTTTATGAACATTCTTGTTGAAATAAACAAAAATCAAATATTTTAAACCTTAAAAGAACGTAAGGAATGTAATTAAACAAAAAATAAATGATCCCGTCGGACCGAATTGTTTCATAGTGAGGCAGCGTCGTCCAGTTTCTGTGGTCACGGCATACTAGGTGATTGTGTGGCCAGCACTCTATGCAGGTATTAATCCTAAATAAATATTTACATAAGATGAAAACAACTCACAGACACTGCGCAGTTCATCACAAGTATTGGACTTATAGTCTGAATCATACAACATACTATTTTCCAGTGTGAACAAGAAGACCCAGTGCGGTAAACACAAATTTTAATCATTGGCCAATAATAAAATGTAGAAGGACCCAGAAAGACACCTATTATAGTCGTATGAAAACCATTAAATGAATTTTGTACGCTATACTGCGGAGAGACATCGTATATAAACAGATGATGTCTTTTCCTCGATTAACAGTACAGATGAAAGATGCGATGTTGCATAGCTGGACATTTGATAGAATGTTTCCTCATCGGATACGCGCCCGCGTGTGTGTGATAAATTTCAGCTCGATAGGATGACGGTTATTAGGTCAATTAGCTTTCTGAAGTTGTAACTGGATGCCATCCAGAAAGTAAAAAAAGCGAAGTTATTATAAGTGTTTAAAAAAAACACCTTTATTTAGAAGTTAAAAACTTTAAAAAAAATCTAGTTAAAAATAACTGAAATTGAGTTTTAAAGTACACAATATTGAAATAGGTATATTGTTGTATAAGTTTAGCCACTGACATAACTGTTCTTGTTAGAGTTATGGACTTTGTTACGACTCGTTGGGTCTAAATACATCTTGTATAGCTTGGAAAGTCGGGTTTATAGTCTCTACGTCTCTTTCCTAATGGTTCTAACTTGATTTAGATAAGATCTTTTTGTTTTACTTCACTGCGTTCAGTCGACATTCAAAGATGACCAATAGTTCAATCAGCAAGTTAGACTTTAATCTCGGTATCGAATATAAATATAACTATATAGATCTACAGGCGAAAAAAAAACATAATGGATCAAAACATTTGATCACAGCAAGAGCATCAAAAGAAGTGACTTAGTTTTTTAAGTTGAACAGCCAGAGAAGTAACCAACCATGGAGGAATTCTACGGGCAGACTCAAAAACGTCATTATAATAGGCTGGTTTTTCACGTGCGGTTACTCGGATGGAGTTCAGCTTTTACTGCAAGCAATGCTATCGCGTTTCAACACAGTTTATTTAAATAAAATATATATTTTTATTTTATAATTATTACTTTCCATTTTTCTTAGACTTTTAGAAATCTCCAGTTAATATAACGTACATCTGTGAATATCTCTCTCTCTATATATATAAATATATATCTATAAATAGATAGATAGATAGAGATTTATATTAAAACTGAATTCATCAATTTTTTTTAAAGGTTACAATTCAATATATAGCTCAAACATAAATAAATTCGTCATGCAAGTTTTAAATAGAATTTCCCAAACAACATATTAAAAAATTTATACAACAACACACACACAAAAACGTGTTAAAATATTTCAAATGACGTCATTCAATCTAAAAGCCTCGTTAACTTTCTAGACACAAAATATTTTCTGATCAAACACAAATAATCTCTAACTCATAAAATAAAACAAAAAAGAACAAGATTTATACAAAATCTACGAAATCCCTTGCCGTAAGCATTGTAAACATTTTTTCGGGCATTGTTATTTTTCTTTCTTTTTTGTGTGCGTTGTTTGTTTGTTAATACCTGTTGCCTGAATAAATAAAGACGTAACAAAAGAATGGACCTTTGTGTGTCTAAGAAAACACCAAAATAAATCTAACGACGGTGGAATAATTAAATGGTTTTGCCCGAGGGTGCGTGTTTTAGTTAGTGTAAATTTTCCCGCCCTTGCTGTAAGCTCCTACAAGTTTATCAATCGTACGCTGCGGTAGCGAAAAACCAGAATGTTAAGCTTACGCGTGCCACACCTGGGGGCGTAAGTTTGAGGTGTAAATGTAAGTAAACCCAAAAAAAAAAAATACGTGTTTATAGATTAACACAGAGCGTTCCTGCAAATAAATAAAGTCTGTTTAAATCGAATGAACGTGTGTGTATATATTATGCGTGTCTGCCGGAGTCCGTAAGTCTACACTATCGGGCATCGTTTGAATACAATCAGGGCGGATGTGCGTTGTGCTTTCCACGAAATACCCTTGTACAAAATCAGATTTAGAAACTGATTGTTTGTTTCGCTAAATGTGTGTGTGTATTCTTATGATAGTGTGTGTGTGCGTGTTGTATGTGTGTATCCCGTCGGACCAAATTGATCCATGGGGCCGGTGGAGCATTCCACGGCATACTGGGGGACTGTGTGGTCAGCACAATGCCCAGCCGCTTTTTTACTATACCCTAAATTAAGGTCAAGATACCCATCAGAGCTGGGGTAGACTCAAGGACACCCTCCAGACCCGCGGACCAATCTTAGTCTTCGAACCCAGGACCTTTGGGTATGCAAGCCGAACGCTATTCCCTCGGCCACCTTGCCCACATATTTGTGTACATAGGGTGACCTAGAAATAAAATGTTAGAAAGAAAACAGTTGAAGTAATTTCAAAACTAAATATTCCCTTGATGGGAAAAACTCGTTCTCAAGAGCACGAACTCTTCAGAAAACTACAATAATAGATGAGTTCTGTCCCCTTGTCGAAAACCTAATCTGTGAATGACAAACAATGGTTCGGGCCAATCAGAGAAAGCATGTCCTCGGGCCGGAAGTAGAATTTGCTCCAATGAGACAATATTGACCACGATCCTGAGATACACCCATGGTGGAGATGGAATGTGTGTGGGGTGGGGGGGGGGAGGGAATCCAGAAGAAAACACAAATTAAAATTTTTAAAAAAATATATAAAAAATAGAACCGTTGCCGGGACCTTTCGAAGTGTACAGCCACTGGCGTTAAGTGCTGCTCCTGATAAAGTGTTTGTGTGTTTGGGGTGTGTGTGTGGGGGTGTGTGTGAAGTATTAGCAGATCACCATATACTTATGAGTGCGACAAGAGCCCACGTTCCCCTCTCTGCCCCATCCACTTACTTGCACTAAACATCCTTAGGGCACCTGCACATGGTGCTCTCACTGACTATTTGAGATAGGGGAGGTTTTTGGAAGTGGCGATTGTACTTCCGTATTGAATAGGTGCCGACACCTTTCTCCTTCCCTCCCCCCTCCCTCCCCACTTTCCACGGGCGTCACGTTACGTCACTAGTCCCTGAGCCCTCCACGTTAGCTCCCCCCTTTCCCCACTTCACTATTTGTATTAAAATATAACATAAGAACAAAATTCAACCGTTGAATCTAGTCTTATCTGCAGATCTATAATGTCGCAACGTTCAGATAAACGTAAGGACAAAGCAAAAACACTTTCCTTATCCCTCATGCGAGAACAAATGCATATAAGTACTTTATCTTCGTGGGTGGCATTCCGACATGGAATGGGTTGCCTGAACAAACCAGGAAAACCAGTAACTTAACAACATTTAAAACATTAATAAAGATGACAGACTAGACTCGGACCACGGATAAACGTAGGACACAAGAATCTTCTTTATAAAAGGAGCGTCTGTAATATATAAGATGTCTCTTAGAAAGAAAGGCATAACTTTGATAAAGGGTTGTTCAGAGTGTGCGCACACGAAGATCCTGTCCGAGACCTTCCGCCATGCGGAATGCACGCATCATAACTGAAGGGCACGGTCTACCCGCTCTGTGGAATTCGACATCGAATCATAATTGCTCGTGTAGCAGATTATAATAGGCCCAGACATCGAGGGCCCGGGCTTTGGCGAGAGGCGAATATGGAATCACACCCAGAAAACTAAAGCAGGCTGAAGTCGGAGACCACGACGGGACCAACTGGCACAAAACTCGTCGGCACGCTATCCTCAAAATAATGGTGGGATCACAGGTATTGGACTTGCTGTCTAAATCCTCCAGAATCATAACTTTTGAGAACGAAGAAAAAGCAGAAGAAGAATGCTAATGTTCTCCATTGAGCATCGACGAGTTACGATGAGTGAAAATCTTTTTGTCCTTGAGCAAGGGAGGTGCACAAGACCTTTAGGCTTTTGAAGGCATTAATGGGCGGGGGGAGGGGGGTTGAAGAGCAGGCCCAGAGAGGTGCTGAGACTTTAAGATTGCACAATCAGAGAAAGAAGTGGACGTTACAGGATGTGCAGAAGACACCTGTGGCCGTTAATCGCCTCCGACAACCCATTTTCCATGGGTGGTAACTCCTTGGTGGTGCACTTGAGTCGAGCTGTCTGCCCTTTTAAGTGTCATAATTGCCGCTGTTTTGAAAATGAGACTCTTGGCATAGGCGTCGCCCAACTGTTTCAAAATATGCATCAGAATATTGTGTTTGTTATTATATATGGGACCAAAGTAAGCAAATGTGAAGTTCTATTTTTTTGAGCCTTTATTTCTAGAAATCAGTGGTCACTCGACTTGTTGTGGTGATTTGTGTAGATTGAGAACCGTTTGAGTTTGTTTTGATTGGTGTCTAAGTCTGAAGGGGGGGGGGGGGTTTCGCCGCTGAGACCAACACATTATGTGTGCACCTGACATCGTTCGTGTAAGGTAATGCAAGCTCGAGATTTGTATGGGCCACACACTCCCAGATCACTTCAAGTGACCACATTGCCAGATTAAGCAAAGAAAAAGGTTTAAGAAAAAGGTAGAGTGTGTGAGAGAGATAGAGAGAGGCAGGGAGATAGAGAGAGACAGGGAGATAGAGAGAGGCAGGGAGATAGAGAGAGGCAGGGAGATAGAGAGAGGCAGGGAGATAGAGAGAGGCAGAGAGTTAGAGAGAGGCAGGGAGATAGAGAGAGACAGGGAGATAGAGAGAGGCAGGGAGATAGAGAGAGGCAGGGAGATAGAGAGAGGCAGGGAGATAGAGAGAGGCAGGGAGATAGAGAGAGACAGGGAGATAGAGAGAGGCAGGGAGATAGAGAGAGACAGGGAGATAGAGAGAGACAGGGAGATAGAGAGAGGCAGGGAGATAGAGAGAGACAGGGAGATAGAGAGAGGCAGGTAGAGAGAGACAGGGAGATAGAGAGAGACAGGGAGATAGAGAGAGACAGGGAGATAGAGAGAGACAGGGAGATAGAGAGAGGCAGGGAGATAGAGAGAGGCAGGGAGATAGAGAGAGGCAGGGAGATAGAGAGAGACAGGGAGATAGAGAGAGGCAGGGAGATAGAGAGAGACAGGGAGATAGAGAGAGACAGGGAGATAGAGAGAGGCAGGGAGATAGAGAGAGGCAGGGAGATAGAGAGAGGCAGGGAGATAGAGAGAGGCAGGGAGATAGAGAGAGACAGGGAGATAGAGAGAGGCAGGGAGATAGAGAGAGGCAGGGAGATAGAGAGAGGCAGGGAGATAGAGAGAGGCAGGGAGATAGAGAGAGAGAGGGAGATTGAGAGAGTCAGGGAGATAGAGAGAGACAGGGAGATAGCGAGAGACAGGGAGATAGAGAGAGACAGGGAGATAGAGAGAGACAGGGAGATAGAGAGAGGCAGGGAGATAGAGAGAGACAGGGAGATAGAGAGAGACAGGGAGATAGAGAGAGGCAGGGAGATAGAGAGAGGCAGGGAGATAGAGAGGGGCAGGGAGATAGAGAGAGGCAGGGAGATAGAGAGAGACAGGGAGATAGAGAGAGGCAGGGAGATAGAGAGAGGTAGGGAGATAGAGAGAGACAGGGAGATAGAGAGAGGCAGGGAGATAGAGAGAGGCAGTAAGAGAGAGGCTGGGAGATAGAGAGAGACAGGGAGATAGAGAGAGACGGGGAGATAGAGAGAGACAGGGAGATAGAGAGAGACAGGGAGATAGAGAGAGGCAGGGAGATAGAGAGAGGCAGGGAGATAGAGAGAGACAGGGAGATAGAGAGACAGGGAGATAGAGAGAGACAGGGAGATAGAGAGAGACAGGGAGATAGAGAGAGACAGGGTGATAGAGAGAGACAGGGAGATAGAGAGAGACAGGGAGATAGAGAGAGGCTGGGAGATAGAGAGAGACAGGGAGATAGAGAGAGGCAGGGACATAGAGAGAGACAGGGAGATAGAGAGAGGCAGGGACATAGAGAGAGGCAGGGAGATAGAGAGAGACAGGGACATAGAGAGAGACAGGGAGATAGAGAGAGACAGGGAGATACAGTGAGAAGGAGAGAGAGTGTATGATTCAGAGAGTGAGGGCGAGAGAAATCGAGAGATACAAAGAGAAATAGCAAAAATATGAATGGAAGCAGAGAGAAAGTGGCAGATAGAGAGAGCAACAGAGAGGCAGACACAGTGATGAGGAAAATAGACAGAGAGAACAGAGGCAGTTTGCAGAAAGTAGGGAGAATATAGCGATTTAATCAGGCAAAGAGTGGGTGAGAATAAATGAAGAGTTAGCCGGAAAGAGAGAGAGAAAGAGAGAGTGTGACAGAGACAGAGATGCAAATAAAGAGGCCAAAAGGGTGAGAGAGAGAGAGAGTGACACAGACAACAATAGACGTAGAGAGAGAGGCAAAGATATTGAAAGAGGCAGAAAGATAGAGAGAACCAGATTTAAAAATCTACAGCTAAGAAACCAAGAGGCAGACAGAGAGAGAGACAGAGAGAGAGAGACAGAGAGAGAGAGAGAGAGATCCATATAAAGAGAGTAGATGTAGGAAACTAGTTCTTAAAATAACCTTCAACACGAGAACTTAAAAGCATTCCTGACACTTGAAACAGCCCATTGAAAAAACTAAATGAAGTGCATGTAAGCACTTACATATATTTGTATATCTCCATTACATTTTAAAAACTTGGATCACAAAAGACAAACATTAAGCACGAATTTGCAAAATGAAAGGAAACAATTTATAAAAGCATTAAGAATATAAGTTAGCAGTTTCATTAGAAAAAACAAACACATTTTGTCAACAAATTTTAATGCCTGTTCTTAAGAGCGAAATTTTTCATTAGTTTTAAGTTTAAAAACCTAATGTATCTTTCTTTGCATTAACAATCGTATTTCTTTTTACAATCAGAACAAAATTTTAGCATGATCTCCCATCTGTTTGAATGTTATAAGCAATCCCAGCAGACATCACAACTGTCGTTACAATGACCTAACCTTTGCCCTTTCAATGGACCTAACGGTTGACTACCTTTCTATCTCAATGACCTAAAGACTGCATAACCTGATTTCTCCCATAGACCTATCGATAGCCCAGAACTTTTCTCCTATATACCTAACACTCGTTCTTACCCATTTCTCCTATAGACCTAACAATTGTTCTTACCCATTTCTCCTATAGACCTAACAATTGTTCTTACCCATTTCTCCTATAGACCTAACAATTGTTCTTACCCATTTCTCTTATAGACCTAACAATTGTTCTTACCCATTTCTCTTATAGACCTAACAATTGTTCTTCCTCATTTCTCCTATAGACCTAACAATTGTTCTTACCCATTTCTCCTATAGACCTAACAATTGTTCTTACCCATTTCTCCTATAGACCTAACAATTGTTCTTACCCATTTCTCATATAGACCTACCGTTTGCTATCCCATCACTCTCTTTGCCCTAACGTTTGACCCCTATACACCTGTTCTAATTATTGTATTACATTTTCAAAACTTGACAAAAATTGCCCAAGAAGTGCTGATTGTTTTAATAAGTAAACAAACAAAAAAAAGTAAACATTTCAATAGTGCAGATTTTACTAGCGATAAATTTTTTTTAAATTAAATGTTCCCAGCACAAACCAAAGATAGATAGTTTGTATGTTTGTATGTTTGTTTGTTGACTTTTTATATACATTCAATCGCTAATGGCTTTCTACTGCTCTCTAATTGTGTTTACAATTTAGTCTGTTTAGATTTTAGATTGATACATCGACGAACAATCCCTCCTACATTGTAGTTTTGTTAACCCGAATTGTTTGAATTTGTTTAACACATTAGATACACTTTAAATACACACACACACACACACACACTCACACACAAACTACATAAACACAATTAACACTCACAATCAATACAGAACAACTGCCATGGAGTGTTTTTATACAAGAGATGATCAGAATAGATTGAATAGATCTAAACACAAATAAATAGAAGATGTTTTCATTTAGAAAATTTTTAATTGCGCAATTTTTTACTACGTTGTGGTCTAGTGCAGGGGTCGGCAACCCAAACGTGGCACGCAGGTCGATTTTCAATGTCTCGGGAGAGACCTCCAAAAGGTGTTTTATTATTGATGATAAAAAAACACAATATTTTTTGGTAATATATATATTGTGTGAAATCAATTTTAAAACATTTAACGATATATACTTTCCTTTACAAAGGCATATATTAAGATAGATAGTTGGGCTTTTTCAGAAGTACACCGAAGCACTCAAGACTTTCAAATTATTTGTTTACACTCAATCAAGCATAACTGGCTGGATCTTACTACGACCTTCTTAGATGTAGATGTTTTTTGTTTTTTTTATTAAGTATAGGGATATTGGCGATTTTAAAACGTAGCCAGTTGAATTTTAAACATTTAAGTTTAAGGCAATGGGCATCGAAATGTGCCAATTAGCTTAAGGGGTCGTCCTTTAATTATGTCAACATAATTGACTTAGCTATGCTTAAAATCGCATGTCGGACGGCCATCTTGAAAAGATGTCTGTACCTCAGAAAATACTCTGTTCACCGGGAAAAACTGCTAAATAGTAACCTATATCTTTATTATGTATTATATACAATTGAAAGACCTGAAATTATAATATTTTTGGTTTTATGGCACTCTAAAATATTTTTTTTCTCATTGGCCCAAAGTCACCCCTGGATGGCCATGTTCACCCCATCTTACGGGTATTACATTTCTTTTTTGTGTTCATCTTGTTAGTTTATAGATCTATGTATGGGTGGAAACTGAGGTAATTGTTAGCAAGACAAAGTGACCGACCAATTGTAGCGAGACATGGTGGATGAAATAACAAAAAAACACAAACACACCAACAAACTGGCAACGTTCAGAAGCCCAGTTTTTTGCCACTCAGTACATCTAAATTAGGCGCCAGAGACTGGCATTCGTTATGTAAGCATTGTAAGCGATGGCTGGGATTGGCAATACAACTAAAAACAACAATTGACCCTCGCAGAGACTATAATTAATGTTTCCAAAGCATTGAAAGAAGTGTATTGTGTGAATCCAACATGGATATTTTAAATATATTTCCTTCTGAAAAATAATTCGTGGCCCACCACATAAAGTCCGAAATACAGGGTGGCCACAAAGTCCCTGGTCATTGTTCATAACTGATGTTCATATTTTACATTTCTATTTATTTGACATTTGCAAATTTATCAACATATTTATAGCAAATAGGTCAATGTACGGTACTTTTGTCTTTTTATTTGTATGCATACATTCAAAAAATGACCGACACAAGTAACTACACCATTGAAGAAAGACTCTTAGCTGCTGTTTGGGTACATGATTGACTGTTAAAAAAAAAGAACAATGACTGACGTCTCCGCCAAATTCCAGGAGCGTTTCAAGAAGACTGCGTCAAAAAAGGACACATTATTGGCATAGGAGTAGAAAACATTTGCATCTGGACTGTGCTGGATGCCCCTCGCTCTGGCATCCCTTCCTCCCGAATGGATCACATGGAAATCATCCATAAGTCAGTTTCTAATTCCCCAAAGAGTCGTAAACGGTCTGCTGAATTGCAAATTCCCTGCTCCACACCCCAAAACGTACTCAAAACTAACCTAAGCATGTCAGCATTCAGGCCAATTTCCTTTGGAAATCTCGGTTTCCCGGTTCCTGGATGTTCCTGGATGAGAATTTCCCTGACTGCTGGATTGGACGTGGATCACAGCATCAATGGCCAGCTCGCAGTGCTGACCTCTCATCATGCGACAATGCCTTGTGGGGAATGTTGAAAGAAGACACCAGAAAAACACGTTACAACAACACAGAACAACTTAAAGCTGCAATCCGTGCTTCATTGAACTCGATTGTCCCTGATGTTCTGCAACGCTTTTCAGATTGCACTTGGAGACGCATTCGTCTGTGTGCTGAGAATGACGTGTATACACAGACACATTGTATCCATGACAGTGTGATCATAAGCTAGCACATGTTTGTTTCAATGAATTTCATTGATTAGCGAAGAACCCTTCTTTTCCTCTACAAGTATCATGTACAGTTTTGTACATTATAACGCTGATTTCCGTGGGTACATGCATAAAAGTGGAGTGACCAGGGACATTGTGGCCACGCCCCTGTACTTAGCCTACCTGTCATTTAATTTTAGCATCCCCAATTCTTGTTGGCGGCCTATGTCCCCGGGGGGGGGGGGGGGGGGGCGAAAGGCATAAGTAAGTAAGTAAGTAATTCTGATAAATAGAATAATATATTGTTGCTGTCTACGTTATTATCGGTAAAAAAAAAAATTTGGTCGATTTGAAAACTAAACTTTACAGCTCATACAGGAGTCTTTAAGAAAATCGATCATTCTTTTCTTGTACAAATGATCAGTTGTTTATGAATTATATTCTTTAGGGGTAAATACTATGTTTAATACTGTACGCCTACAAAACATAGTATATTACAAAAGCCGGACATTTTAAAGGTTTTTAGCTTTGCATGCCGGACGGAGGACAAGTCTTTAAAAGGAGGACATGTCCTGATTTTACCGGACCTCTGGCAACCCTAGACAGGGAAGGCAACTATACCGTGTGTAAGTTTATAATTTGTGTATGCAAGAAGGAGTAGTGAACACATGGTTAAAATAGAAGGCTAATTTACAACTGGTGCACAATGTCACCCTAAACTATTTAACAATTAAAATTGTACCAAAAGCTCATTAGTGAAACGTAAAATTAGAAAAGATTAAATATTTAATAGAAAATAAACAAAAAGATAAGAAATGTTGTTAAAATCCTTGGATTGGAAAAAAAATGTGGGAGGGGCGAATGGGGAGGGGTAGGAACCAAGTTTCACCCCCTTTGTGCCAGCCTATGATAGTCAATTTGAAATATATTAAACAATATTAATACAATGAATTATAGTAGAATAGACCTTTCCGTTTCAAATCCATTTTAAACATAAAAGCCAGCGTATAAAATTTAGTTTCTTGTTTTTGACGTAATTATATTGGGGGGGGGGGTCTCTGAAAGTTTAACAGTTGTTGACAAGGGGGAGGGGGGAGGTACAAATCGCCCAAAAATTGTTGACGTAATTAATGGACGTCCCCTAAAAGATAAACTCCTTAAGGTTGAATGGGCTAATAATTAATGCAGGAAATGTTTATTTACAACTGAATAACGTAATTTAATTTAATACCTCTAATATTTAAATCTTTTAATGAATATCATAATGCTAGTTTATGTAAAGAAATAATAATTAGTCAGAAATATTTGTTATATTTGAAAACATAACTTGTTTTCTTCACTATTGAATCAAATTCAGAAGCATTTTAATTAAAGGGAGATAATTAGCCCAATTTATTTGCGCTAATATGTTGTTTTTTTTTAATTTTTATTTTGTAAAAGATTAAAAGTTCTACAACTTATAACTTTATTATGAACAGACAGTAAAAAAAAGTTGAAAATTGTATAAATATTGTATGACAAAAAATTATATGCACATTTTCTGAACATTACATTAACTACCCAGTTTGTATGATTACTTTGTATCAATTCCGCTCTACGATAGTCTCGCAAACTATGCACTAGATTTGTAACTTATAAAAAAAAAAAACAACTACATAAATTATCTAAATTTGTTTAAATACTCTATGTTGTCTTCTATCCTTTAGAATTGTAAAAATTGCAATTAATGTCTTCTATCCTTCCTCTTAATGTACAAATATATGAATGTTATTGTACATGTAAAAAGTGTCAATAAACATTGTTGAAAAAAAATGAGTAGCCTAAATCTCAGTTATGCTGAGATCAAACATCAAATACTTTATATCTATTACTAGAATAATTTCTTGACAACTCAATTTAAATGTTATAACTATTAATGTGTAAGTTAAGTTATGAAATTTTGTATTAGCATGGATTTTGGTCAAAGCTGATAATAACAAACAGTAAATTTGTTATTAAATATATAAAAAAAAAAAATTTAAAAAAAAAAAAACATAGCTGAGAACAAAATATTAAAATAAATATTAGCAGTTGATAGATCATTATCTTGACAACCAAATGATAATCTTTATAAAATAGATTACCATAAATGTGAACGTTTGGTAATACAATTTTGTATTTGGTATAAATGCTAATAATAAAGATGATAATCACATGCCGGGTAAACATTGTTTTTTAAATTAAATATAAAGTGTTTTAAAGTTTTCTGTATAGAGTTCTTTTGCTTTTGGCCTTGGTCTTGATACGGATTTAAATTACCTACTTGTCTTATAAGGAAACAAGTATAATAGAGCAGGTTGACTTTTAGGATGTTGGCACGCTGAATGATTTAGAAACCCTAGTTTGGCACAGCATTAGCAAAAGGTTGCCGACCCCTGGTCTAGTGGGTAGTGCAGTAGGACTGCTACTGAATGTCCTTGGTTTAAATCCGGGTTAAGGGGAGGCCTTTTTTTTTAACCCTAAGACTTCTCAGTTCTGATGGCTACCTGAAACTTGTTGGTGTTGAAGTTGTCAAGGTAAGTCGGTTGTGCTGGCGACACAATTTCATTGTATGCTGTGGCAACAGAGAGGCTAGTGATGCTACTTTAACATAGCCATATACAAGCATCATCATGGTTTGAAAAGGATTTAAATAAAATAAGTTTATGTAAATGAACACGGTCAACGGCAAGCCATACCCATGTTGTTGAATGTTTCAAGATATTTAGAAAGCCAAAGTCATCACAAATTAGAGCAGGAAAACATAAATTGCCATAGTAAATAGTATCATAATATATTATAATTAAACTCTAATTTAGTTCTGGAAGATACAAACCGGGGCTCACCTTATAAAGAGTATCAGTGTTCAAGGCGAGGATATTATCTTATCTTATATATTACAGACGTTCCTTCTAGATAGAAGATTATTACGTCCACTAGGTCCAAAACTCCTGCAGGGCGATAAGGATCGGTCGGTGGCAGGGATAGAACCCGCGACGTGTCAGTTGATTTTTGGTTGACAGTCCGGTGAACTAACCGCTGGACCATCCGGCTTCACATTAAGCTAATACATAAAGTATGTTGGTACATTTATCTATTTATCTATTTATCTATTTATCTATTTATCTATTTATCTATTTATCTATTTATCTATTTATCTATTTATCTATTTATCTATTTATCTATTTATCTATTTATCTATTTATCTATTTATCTATTTATCTATTTAACTATTTATCTATTTCGCTTTTTAACTCATCTGTCTGGCTATTTAACTATCTGTGTAACAATCCAACCATCTTCCTTATCCGTATGTCTATCTGTCTGCCAGTCTGTCTATCTGTCTGCCAGTATGTATATCGTCTCATGTATAAATCTATCAATGCCACTATTTACTCCAATGTACTTGATGGCAGCCGCCAGAAAGCTTGATTCCCAAAGAGACTGTTTGTAATAAATACGAAACGGCGCGGACAGTGAAAATTTAATGAGTGCAAGATTAATGGCCCCCCCCCTTTTAAAAACTCCAGCCCACAGGGACCACAAAAAAAAAACAGTTAAAAGAACACAAACTTTCAACCCCCAATATGCGTAGGAATTTCATTTACAAATTCCATTCCATTTTCTGGAATAACATTTTTTTTGTAGTTGTCGTTTAAACCAGATAAAAACCGTTTTTCTTTAGAGCTATGCCTGAAAGGTTTAAAAAACAAAATAGTTTCTTTCTCTTCAATGGAGAGATCTAAGTGAAATGATCTAACAAAGAGGGGAAGTAACTTGATCTATAGATCTAGCGGTGGTAGTGAACAATGCGTCTGCTCTTAGTTGTTTGGTAAATGTTTAGTTCATCCAACGCCGTTGGTTTTAGAGTTTGTAACCATCCTTTTGCAGTCCAGACACAGGGAAGATAACTCTAACAGACGCGAATCGTGAAATCGTACCAAAGGGACATCAAAATAATTGTGTAGAAATAACAAAAGGTCTTTGTCATTGTTTTTAAGGCTTTTTCTTAGCCCTTAAATTAAAGTGTATTTTTTTGTGTATGTTTTCTTGTTTTACTTAAATGTAATTTATTGCTAAACTGTCTCTTGATACGATAAATATTTATTTGATTTTATTGTCAATTGAAGTTTGCTTGGTTAATGTGTTTGCTTATATTGGTATTTTTTAATGACCTTAGATTACTCCAATATCTATTATTGCTGAAATATTGTAAAAAAATGTCAATTGTTTAAATGGATGCTCTTTTTAAATGGGGCACGGTAGCCGACCGGCAGTGCGTTCGACTGGCGATCTGAAGGTCCTGGGTTCGAATTCTGGTAGATGCTAGAATTTTTTATCAGAACTTGAAGGTGTCCCTGAGTCAACTTAGCTCTGATGGGTACCCAACATTAATTGGCGTAAGGTAAAGGCGGCTGGGCATTGTGCTGGTCACACATCCGCTAATATGCCAAGACCACATAAATTGGTGAACGCTGCTTTTAAAGTTTTAAATAAGATCATTTTTTTTTCATTTCTTACGCCATTTTCAGCATATTAAACAGACGACCTATCTAATATACTTCAGACGGCTACTTCCTTACAGATACTTATTACGTCCTGCAATTCTCCTTGGTTTAAGTCTAGTCCTGAATTCGGATGAAAGTTTAAAATGATGTCATGTTTTGTTTTAAAATAGTTTTCCTGGTTAAATTGGGCAGCTTATTTCCATGCATTTATGTGTCGCACGGGAAGAAAACTACCTAAACGCGTTCGTTCTTGCATATGGAAACTTGTTTATCTATAATGTAATAGATTATTGTAATGTAAATCAATTTTTAGACGTTACGGCATATTCTAAAAGCAAAACGACTTTGTGTTATATCTGTGATATCTGTTTTATTTTGACTGGAGGTGGGGATATGTTTCAATATGCTGGCCCAGCGGTTAGTTCACCGGACTGTCAACCAAAAAACCAACGAACACGTCGCGGGTTCTATCCCTGCCACCGACGGATCCCTGCCGCCCTGCAGGAGTTTTTGGCCTAGTGGACGTAATAATCCTCTCTAGAAGGAACGTCTGTAAATTTATAAGATATAAGATGAGACTACCTTGGAATGAAATCTGCAAAAAGGTTCGATAAGTGTCCTAACGTAGCGATATATATATATATAAAGAGACTTTATAGAGTCTAATAATAGCCGATCATCAATAAACTGATCCCAGGCAGTAGCCCACATTTGTCTTCTTAATGTAGACATAAGAGTATCGGTGGTCAGCTGTGACGCCCATGTATAGATTTCGCTGCTTATACCCCAACCCTTACGGTGCCACCTGATGCAGACGCCTCCCTTGCACAGATGAAGTTACGCCCTTGTGACATACCTGTACAAAAATAAAAGGGAAAAAATAGCACCAAAATGGCGGAAGTATAAAAAAAAGTGACATCACGATTTCACCCAATGGCGACGAGCTCAACTGCTTCCGTTAAATTCCTCAACTCAAAAACTAACAACCAAGTAAAAAAAAAAATCGCTTAAAAGTCTGATAATGAGTTTTGGCGATTTCAAAGCAATTTATATGCCTCCCCCTTTTGAACCAAGTGTTGTTCCCTTCCATTAAAGTAGGGGCTGATGGGAAGGTTGACCTTTTTGCTCGCATGGCCAGAGTACACTGACCTATGTGTACTAACAGAAGTTTATTACGACACAATATTGGTACCGGAAGGAAATTATCCAGATCTATATTTTGTTTGTTTCTGGTGACATGTTATATGGATAGAAGTCTGAAAGATGGATAGATAGAGAGAGAGAGAGAGAGTGAGAGAGAGGAAAGATAGACAGAGGGAAAGAGCTAGTGAGGTGAGAGAGAGAAAGAGATAGAGAATATGTTTTAGAGAGTGGGCTAGAGTGAAAGAAAGAGAGAGAGATAGAAAATGAGAGAGAGGAATAGCGAGAATGGGAGAGACAGAAAGAATGATAAGGAAAGAGATAAATATAGTGAGATAGACAGAAAGAATGATAAGGAAAGAGATAAATATAGTGAGATAGACAGAAAGATAGAGACAATGGGAAAGAGAGAAAACGAAAGAGAGAGAAAGAGAGAAAGAGAGAGAGAAGAAAATTAAAGACAGCAAAAACAAAAGAAGGGGAAATAGAGAGATATATAAAAAAGTAGAGAAAAAATTGAAGCGCTTGTGTGTGAGAGAGAGAGAGAGAGAGAGAGAGAGAGAGAGACAGAGAGACAGATACATACAGAATGAGAAATAACATGTGAGTGAGGGAGAGAAAGAGAGAGAGAGAGAATGATTTAGTGGGAGAGAATGAAAGCAAGAATGATACAGAAAATGTAAGAAATTGCATAAGAAAAAAAAGGCTGTTGAGGTGAGTAAAATGAAGAGACACATTTTCTCCTAGAATTTGAGAGAGTGACAAAGACAGAGAGAGAGAAGAGAGATAGAGATATATTTAAAAATCGATATACAGAAATATAAGTCAGGACGTAAAATTGTATTTATTTCATGAGTCCTCTCCCCTTTCAAAAACAACAATGTCTTCAGAGTTAACCAAGGGAAATAACTATAAACATTAACTCTAACAACCAGTAATACACTTTCTACACGACTTGAAATACAATAATATGTCTGGACTCTATTTACCAGAAATTATTTTAATAGCCTTAATTTGTGTACAATATATATTACACCAAAAGGTTGTATATTAAGATAATAAGTAAATATTTTGGATATAAATCCTGATCAAACTTGTAATAATAATTCACAGTCTTAAGTACTTCACCTTCACCTATCCCTGAACCCGTGAGTGGGTCTTTGGGGCACCATCGTTGACTGTTCACATATTGACGCCATTTGTTCCGGTCCTGTGATGCCCTTTGGGAGTCGATGAACGACAGGCCGGTCCACTCCTTGATGTTGTCTTCCCATCTCTTCTTTTGCCTGCCTTCTTTTCTTCCTCCCTGGACTGTGTCCTGCATTATAGTCTTTGAAAGACCTCCAGATCTTGCTACGTGACCATACCATCTCAGCTTTTTCTTCTTAATTGAGGTGAGAAGGTCCTCGTATGGACCGATGACAGTAGCTATTTCATTGCGGACCACTTCGTTTTTGATATGCTCTGTATAGGAGATGTTCAATATCTTGCGGTAACATCTCATCTCTAGCGCACTGATTCTTCTTTGGAGATCTGCAGTTAGTGTCCAAGCTTCGCATCCATGCAAGAAGACCGACGTTGCCAGAGAGCGCATAAATCGAATCTTTGATCTGAAAGAGATTTTTTTGCTTTGCCAGATGTGTTTAAGATTACTCAGCGCTGCGGTTGTCTGGGCCATCCTGGCAAGAATTTCTGGCTTTGAACCTTCGTCGGATATTATGGCCCCTATATATTTAAAGGCGGAGACCTCTTCGCTTTTTTGCCCGTTTATCCGAATTTTACATGTGAATGTTCTATTTGCCATGACCTTGGTCTTTTCTGCATTGATTTCCATACCATACGCCTCTGCTGTTTTCTCTAGTTTTGCAGTGAATTCTTTTAATTCATCCTCGCTGCCAGCTAGGCCGTCACTGTCATCGGCGAAGCGTAAGTTGGTTATAATTCGCCCGCCAGTGCTGACTGTTCCGACGTGGTCTTCTAGTACATCTGGCATAATCCTTTCAAGGAAGAGGTTGAAGAGGATGGGGGAAAGTAGACATCATTGTCTAACACCAACAGTGGTTTTGAACCAATCTCCCTGCTTGTTGTTGAAGAGTACTGCGCTAGTTGCTCTGTTGTACAGGTTCTTGATGACTTCAATGAGGTTTGCATTAATGTTGAATTTGTGCATAGTCGCCCATAGTGCCGCATGCCACACTCTGTCGAACGCTTTTTTTAAAGTCTATGAAGACATGATAGAGGTCGCTCTGCTGTTGGAGATGTCTTTCACAGAGCACTCGCAGGTTAAAGATTTGCTCCGTTGTGCTTCTTCCTGCTCTGAAGCCTGCCTGCTCTTCAGCAATTGTTTGTTCTGCTTTATATTAAGTACTTAGATGTAGTTATATACATAACAACTACGTCTGAATAACAACATTTTGAAAAAGTGAGTCTACAAATAAAACTAGATATAACCTTAAATAAATACATTTTATAAAGAAATAATAAATAAACTTGGAGGTATACTAAAAGTCACCCAGTCTTTCGGACTGTTGGGGTGCCGAAGATAACATGATCACCACCCTCCTCAATAAAAGCTGTGATCTGAGAGGCCTACCGAAAGTTTATCTCCACCTTCGACCGAAACCGAAAGATAAACCGAAATTGATATACACAAGATTTAAAAAAAAGACTGCACAGTAATCCCCCACTCCATTTTTTTTAACATTCTTTGGGGGTAATTAAATCATACGTTTATTATTAACTTCAATTGTCAACTTCACACAGATTAATTCGCAAAAAGTTAAATGAAATTATCAATCAGCAGAGTAATAGAAGCATCACTAGCTGAATTTTGAAAGTTAAAATAGATATTCGGCTGATGACCGAAAGTATATATTAACAGTTTCGGCCGAAACCAAAAGCAAACCGAAAGTTAACTTTTTTTTGCTTCGGCCAAAACGGAAACTACACCGAAAGAGGCCCAAATTTCGGCTCCGAAACCGAATTTTTGTCTACCTATAACATGAACACATATACCGAACAAGGGAAACACCATTAGTGCAACACCAAATCCTGAAACACCAAAAAAGCCATCTCAGGAAAAAAACATCTTTTTAAAGATTCTGTTGGTTGAAATACCAGACGCCATTTGAGAACCTTCGACACGATGACAAGCCTCAAGGTCAAATTATAGTTGCCTTTAAAAACTTAGCATTATTGCAAACAAAAAGATAAATCATTTTCAATTGCTTTTAACACTCGCAACTTCTAAATTAAAAAAAAAGAATCGAAATTTAAATGGTAACCGCTATGCTCAATTATTTCCAAAATCCTCCATGTTTAAAAAAAAAAAAATGAAGTTACTCCTGATATGTTCGCTGCCAATGCAATACCACCCTCCCCATCCCTCCCATTGCTTCTTGCTTTCTACCGTCTGAGAACCACTCCGCCATCTTTAGCTTGCCATCAACAAGTGCTCCTTGAAGACGTCCAAACATTAGGACAGTTCTTCCACTTTCGCGGGGTTTTTTTTTCCGCGCGTGTTTAGAGTTGTCTTAGCTTGACTTTTGGTGAAGGAGTTCTCTATCTTTGGCTCTTCGTTTGTTTGGAGTTTAAAGTTTCATTATCAACACACACACACACACACACACACACACACACACACACATACACACACACACACACACACACACACACAAACAAGAAGGTATTGAAAAAGTCTGGTACAAAAAGAAAGTGGCAAAGTTTAGAAAAAAAAAAAGTAAATGCGTATCTTGAGAAATAAATTTAAATAAAAACTTAGTGTCAGCCGGCTCCTATAATATTTCTGGAAGAATGATCCTAAAATGTGTAATGAGAGATATCTTATCTTTTTATCTTATAATCTTTTCTTATCATTATAATAAGTTACCGACGCTCCTTCTAAACAGAAGATTATTGTGTCTTTCATTTTGAGTCCTGTTTTAAATGCTAATTTACAGGTTTTAACTGGTTTGTTCTGGCAATCTAGTCCATACTCTGATTCCCTTCGTGAGGAAAGAGTACTTATATGCATTTGTTCTCATATAAAGGTTAAGAAAAGTGTTTCTATAATTATGTTTATCTCAGTATTGTAACATATTTTTTATTGTGTTAAGTTAGAATTTAATGCCTTATGTATTTTTTTACTGAAATAGCCAGTGCTTTTTTTGTGACGGTACGCACCGGTACGGCATACCGGCACCTTTTTCAATGTGTTGTATTTTAACGCTTATTATTAATTTATTATATTATTAATTTGTTAAAATGTAATTATTTTTAAAAATTGCACGCAATAAGAATTAAAATAAAACATGCGAAACTGCTTTAAAAGTTAGGCAATCCATCACTGAGTACCGGCACCTATTTTTTTTTTTTAAAAAGCACTGAAATAGATATATAGTTTTTTTTGGCCTTTATTAAACAAGCCCACGAATTAGCCATTGGAGATGCTTCAAGAAGACTTCAAGAAAACTAGATTCTTTTTCGAGTTCCTGTACTGTGGGTCCTATCAAACAACGATAAGACGGCGCGTGATGTAGCACGAATCCCACTTCTGTACCCATGGGCCACAAATGCGGTTAAGTGTTGAAACCACCAGTACGCTTGCATCAGGAGCATCAGGGTGGGCCAATGAGCTAATTGGGTGGGCCAATGAGCTAATTGGGTGGGCCAATGAACTAATTGGGTGGGCCATTGAACTAATTGGGTGGGCCAATGAACTAATTGGGTGGGCCAATGAACTAATTGGGTGGGCCAATGAACTAATTGGGTGGGCCAATGAACTAATTGGGTGGGCCAATGAACTAATTGGGTGGGCCAATGAACTAATTTGGTGGGCCAATGAACTAATTGGGTGGGCCAAGAACTACTTGGGTGGGCCAATGAACTCATTGGGTGGGCCAATTAACTAATTGGGTGGGTCAATGAACTAATTGGGTGGGCCAATGAACTAATTGGGTGGGCCAATGAACTAATTGGGTGGGCCAGTGAACTAATTGGGTGGGCCAATGAACTAATTGGGTGGGCCAATGAACTAATTGGGTTGGCCAATGACCTTATTGGGTTGGCCAATGAACTAATTGGGTGGGCCAATGAACTAATTGGGTGGGCTAATGAACTAATTGGGTGGGCCAATGAACTAATTGGGTGGGCCAATGAACTAATTGGGTGGGCCAATGAACTAATTGGGTGGGCTAATGAACTAATTGGGTGGGCCAATGATTTAATTGGGTGGGCCAATGAACTAATTGGGTGGGCCAATGAACTAATTGGGTGGGCCAATGAACTAATTGGGTGGGCCAATGAACTAATTGGGTGGCCAATGAACTAATTGGGTGGGCCAATGAACTAATTGGGTGGGCCAATGAACTAATTGGGTTGGCCAATGAACTAATCGGGTGGGCCAATGAACTAATTGGGTGGACCAATGAACTAATTGGGTGGGCCAATGAACTAATTGGGTGGGCCAATGAACTAATTGGGTTGGCTAATGAACTAATTGGGTGGGCCAATGAACTAATTGGGTGGGCCAATGAACTAATTGGGTGGGCCAATGAACTAATTGGGTGGGCCAATGAACTAATTGGGTGGGCCAATGAACTAATTGGGTGGGCCAATGAACTAATTGGGTGGGCCAATGAACTAATTGGGTTGGCTAATGAACTAATTGGGTGGGCCAATGAACTAATTGGGTGGGCTAATGAACTAATTGGGTGGGCCAATGAACTAATTTGGTGGGCCAATGAACTAATTGGGTGGGCCAAGAACTATTTGGGTGGGCCAATGAACTCATTGGGTGGGCCAATTAACTAATTGGGTGGGTCAATGAACTAATTGGGTGGGCCAATGAACTAATTGGGTGGGCCAATGAACTAATTGGGTGGGCCAGTGAACTAATTGGGTGGGCCAATGAACTAATTGGGTGGGCCAATGAACTAATTGGGTTGGCCAATGACCTTATTGGGTTGGCCAATGAACTAATTGGGTGGGCCAATGAACTAATTGGGTGGGCTAATGAACTAATTGGGTGGGCCAATGAACTAATTGGGTGGGCCAATGAACTAATTGGGTGGGCCAATGAACTAATTGGGTGGGCTAATGAACTAATTGGGTGGGCCAATGATTTAATTGGGTGGGCCAATGAACTAATTGGGTGGGCCAATGAACTAATTGGGTGGGCCAATGAACTAATTGGGTGGGCCAATGAACTAATTGGGTGGCCAATGAACTAATTGGGTGGGCCAATGAACTAATTGGGTGGGCCAATGAACTAATTGGGTTGGCCAATGAACTAATCGGGTGGGCCAATGAACTAATTGGGTGGACCAATGAACTAATTGGGTGGGCCAATGAACTAATTGGGTGGGCCAATGAACTAATTGGGTTGGCTAATGAACTAATTGGGTGGGCCAATGAACTAATTGGGTGGGCCAATGAACTAATTGGGTGGGCCAATGAACTAATTGGGTGGGCCAATGAACTAATTGGGTGGGCCAATGAACTAATTGGGTGGGCCAATGAACTAATTGGGTGGGCCAATGAACTAATTGGGTTGGCTAATGAACTAATTGGGTGGGCCAATGAACTAATTGGGTGGGCTAATGAACTAATTGGGTGGGCCAATGAACTAATTGGGTGGGCTAAGGAATCCGAGACTCATTGCACCGCCTAGAGGAGAGGCCCCCAATGGTTTGTGGGGAGGACGCATTGAGCGCAGCGATCCTGTCGCAACTCCGCTCTGTGTGCCTGGATGCCCATAGCTGTAGTGTGGGATTTGCGGTACCGGGACACATTGCAGGTATACGGGCGAGCCACCACGATAATGGCGCCCCAAAGTTTCTCCCCCCTTCACCTGAACATCGTTACGTCCTGGACGTAAGATCCGAAAGGCTCGTCCGTTTATTTAAATGCAGCTATAGTGGTCTCAGTAATCCATACGTGTACATTCGCCTACGGTACCATCCTAAGTTTTACCTCCCCATGTTAGTGCCTTATCTCCAGGCCTATGAGAACCATTACATCATAACTTATCTTCTTCTTTGTTTCCCATTGTTTGTTTATTTGTTTGTTTGTTTGTGTTTGTTTACTACAACATCCACCTCTGGATAAAAAAAAAAACAGCCACATCTACAGCAACAACAAAAAGACGGGAAGTTTTCTGGACGATTAACTTTAATCTTAATTTAGTTTTCTCTTGTTGTTGCTGTTAATTTTTGTGTTGGTGTTGTTGTGTCCACTGCGTCGTCGCCCCCCCCCCCCGCCCCTCCCCCTCACCCTCGGGCATACGCCATTAATCAAGCTGCGTAACTACCATACACTACAACGGCAGCCTCCTCGAATACGTTAGAATCTTAGAAGTCGAGTGTGTCTAATGACACGGAGAGGGGTAGGTAGAGGGGGGGACAGACTCAAGGGTGCCGCGGAAATCATCCCTCACCTCCCTCCCTCCTCCCCCACCATCCCCTCCCTGCCCGGGTGTCCCAGTTAAGGAACCGAGATATCGACGAGATTAGCTGAAGCAAATAATGTGTATTCTTTTAATAATGTATTGACTTTCTTTTTCTCTTTCTCTCTCTCTCTCACTGTCTCTCCCTCACTCTCTCTCTCTCTCTCTCTCTTTATATCTCTTTCTTGGTCATACTTCTCTATTTCTCTATCAATATTTCTTTCTCTATCCATAAATTACTTTTTTCTCTTTCTCTATGTTTCTCTATTTCAATTTTCATCACCTCATTCTTTCTCCATATTTCTTCTCTCTCTTTCTTTTTGTCACTAATAAGTCTCCCATTTTCTCTCTCTAATTCCCTCCCTTTCTCTCTTGTTTCTTTTGTCTACCTTCTTTTTTTCTCCATTTTTGTGTCTTTCTTTTTTTCTTTTCCCTTCTTTCTTAATATTCTCTTGTTCGATCTGTCTCTCTATCTCTCTGTCTCTCTATCTCTCTGTCTCTCTGTCTCTCTATCTCTCTGTCTCCTTCTTTTTCTCTATTTCTTTTTTTTCCACTAACTTTCTCTAAACTTCCTTTGTATTTTTTTTCTATTTCTCTTCTTCTCTTTCTTTCTCTCTCACTTTATCCTATTTCTCTTTCTGTCTTTGATATTATTTCTTTTATTCTCTCTTTCTCTCTCTTATTATGTCTTAAGCTCTTTTTCTTTTTTTTTCTCCATCTTACTCTCTATTTCTCTTTCTGCTAAAATCATGTTGATCGCAGCCAATGCATTAGACATAAAGTCATGTATTTCGCCCTCTCCTGTCCCCTCTTTTCTAGCTATAATTAGCTTAAACGCCCTCGCTCCTCATCCCTGCGTTTTGTTGATGTTGGTTTGTTTGTAATTAGGATCATAACAAAGTAATGTTCGTCTGAACTAACGTTCAGAGTACGATATAGGAGTAGAGATAGAGTAGAGATAGAGTAGAGATAGAGTAGAGATAGAGTAGAGATAGAGTAGAGATAGAGTAGAGATAGAGTAGAGATAGAGTAGAGATAGAGTAGAGATAGAGTAGTGATAGAGTAGAGATAGAGTAGAGATAGAGTAGAGATAGAGTAGAGATAGAGATAGAGTAGAGATAGAGTAGAGATAGAGTAGAAATAGAGTAGAGATAGAGTAGAGATAGAGTAGAGCTAGAGTAGAGATAGAGTAGTTATAGAGTAAAGCTAGAGAAGAGATAGAGTAGAGATAGACTAGAGATAGAGTAGAGATAGAGTAGAAATAGAGTAGAAATAGAGTAGTGATAGAGTAGAGATAGAGAAGAGATAGAGCAGAGTAGAGATAGAGTACTAGAGTAGAAATAGAGTAGAGATAGAGTAGAGATAGAGTAGAGATAGAGTAGAGATAGAGTAGAGATAGAGTAGAAATAGAGTAGTGATAGAGTAGAGATAGAGAAGAGTTAGAGTAGAGTAGAGATAGAGTAGAGATAGAGTAGAAATAGAGTAGTGATAGAGTAGAGATAGAGTAGAAATAGAGTAGAGAAAGAGTAGTGATAGAGTAGAGATAGAGTAGAAATAGAGTAGAGATAGAGTAGAAATAGAGTAGTGATAGAGTATTTGCCAGAGACAGGTCCAGTGGGGGAGAATTGTTGACCTTCAATGGCTGGAAGTAGGAGAAGGCAACCCTGCAACACTTCGCTGACGAGAAGCAGCGCACCAGAAGGAAGGGAAGGGACCAGCCAATGACTGATGCTACCTTCTTGTGCCAAAAGTGCAATAGAGACTGTCACTCGCGCGTGGGATTGTACAGCCACAGCAGAAGCTGTAAGGCCAGGAGCGCACACTCCCCCCTCCCTCAAGGGCATTTCAAATTCCGTCGTCTCGCGAGACTAATGAAAACCAACGGCACTTGTCTAACATTTTCAGAAATTACGTCATATAAAATTGTGAATTCAACTTTAAATATATTGTTCCGTTAACTATGTGATGTATCTGTCGCGATTCTGGATTCACGACTCTTTTTTAACATTTTATCGCAAACTAAAAGTTCCCGTTGCGCCACCACACTCATTGTAGTATCGAACTTGAAAGTAAAAAAAGAAAAGCGTTATCGTCAGCATCACTCGGATAATATCAAAATGCATTATCGAGACAGTTCTAAACACATTATTTCATTATTCAAACTTTTGCGCTCTGAGCTTGCATTATGTTTGTTGGCAGCGCTATACTAATGTCATTATTATTATTATTATTATTATTATTATTATTATTATTACTTGCTATGAGTTGCTATACACATATAACAATACTCTCCTGGAGTCAATTCTAGAGGTTTGTACTTTAAATGTTCTATAAATAAAAAATTCTAAACGCTGTATCTTTTAATAATAAATATTGTATAATGCGTGTCTTTTACAAATTGTTTCGTTGCCATGGTAACGATACTGCGATGGGGAAAAAAAAGGAAATGTTTACACTTATCGCTTCCTGCCAGTTTCCTGCCTACACAAGTTATCTTTTATTCACTCCCCTTCATTCGTTTTAAATTTCCCTTTTAAACGCCTTTATAAATAATTTGTCCGGAGTTGATGCTCTTGTTTTTTTTTTTTTTTTTTTTTTTTTTTTTTACAATGTAGCCTGGGGCTGCTAGTATTACATCATAAGTTACAACTCATGCATTGATTTTTACGTCTGAGAAGATCATATGTATGTGGCTACATGTTATCTTCAACTCCAAACCCCCCAAAAAAAGTAAAGCTGTATTATGTCAATTTATACAATATATTTTTTTAGAATAGATTCAGATGGTGTTATTATTTATAAAGATGTTTTATTTGTCTTTTAATGTAACGTTGGCACGGTGGCGTAGCGTTCCGGCCGCGCGTTCGGGCTGCAGTACCGGAAGGCCCTGGGCTCGGCAACCTACGCAGCGCGGCCAGACTTGGCACGCAGAACGATTTTCAATGGCACGCGGATGAAAAAGAAACTATTAAAGTATCTTTTATTATAAATTGAGTGCTAAAGCTGGGTGACTTTTATGCTGGTGGCACTCTGAATGAATTGGAAATCCCAATTGGGCGTATTATTATCAAGAGGTTGCCAACCCCTATCCTAGTTTACAAAGGAGCGTCTGTAAATCATAAGATAAGACGATAAGATAGTACAATCCCATGGGGAAACTTAATCTACTTAGCGTTGCATTTGCCAAATTTTGTCTTGAAATTTTCCAAGCTAATTGAAGCGACACCAATTAGATAGAATAGTGGGTTTTTTTATGTCACCATTGACATGTCTTAACGATAATACATGCATGTTTAACTTAAAAGGTCGATGCATTCCAACACTTCCGGTCTGATTCGTTAATTTAATAACAAAACGAGCCTTTTGTGCTGCGTCCCTGGCTGTTCTGTGAGTGAGAAAGGATATAGGAAAATAAAATAATTTCCAAAAGATGTTGCCGAAAGAAAACTATTGGTTTTGGACCTCAGAGGTGAGGAATCAATTATTTTAAATGTACGATTTTATTTTTTTATTATTCATTTACATATATGTTTCTGGAAGTAAACCGCACATGTATGCATTGAAATCTGACTTATATTTTGTTTAGTTTAAGGTAGGCTAATTATAAACTAAATTTTTTAAATTAAACTTAACTCGACCAACACGTCGAATATTAATTATGGCATACACACTTTTCATCTTACCAACGGATTCCTCCTAAATTAATCTTGTAACTTTTGTATATTTCTAAAAGCTATACTTGAAAAAGCCAAAAAGATTATTTATTTTTTCCGGAAATAAACCGGAAGTTTATGTATGCATCGGGCCTCATTAAGACTTGTCAATCGTTTCTATCATAAAATTATGGAAAAAAAAGGAGAAAACATTAAATTCGAGAATTTTCATTAGGGCTACTTGTGGAAATATTTTTAAAAGCTAAAAGTTAAACGTTAATAAAAGTTTAATGTTAGTCCATAATTATTTACGGTGTGTAAATATGAATACCTTTAAAAGGTGTATGACCTCTTTTCTAGTTCTCCTTCTTTCATTCCAAGAAAAAGATATTCTTTCTCCCACAACGAGATTTCTTATTTCTGTTCTCTTGTGCTTCACATGTTTGTTCTATTTTTAGATCGCGACCTGGACAACACCAGTGAATTGACGTCATCAGGTGAAGAGGTCATCTGGAGGTCAGTGACATCACACGACGGTTGTTAATTTATTTTTTTACATGGAACGGGAGGAAAAAACGTGAGTGAGAGAGGGCGGGAGAATAAAAGATTGACTGAGTGAGTAGCAGAGAGATTCGGAGATTGGAAGAGTGATTGAGTGAGAGAGAGTGTATGCTAGAGAGTGAATGGGAGAAAGAGAGAGAGACGGACGTTGAAATTATATACAAATAAAGCGAGAGAGAGAGACAAAAGTCGAAACAATATTTAAAAGCGATAGAGAGTGAGAGAGAGAGAGAGAGAGAGTGTGAGAGAGAGAGAGAGAGTGAGAGAGAGTGAGAGAGTGAGAGAGAGAGTGAGAGAGAGAGTGAGAGATGGAATTAGAATCAATTAAAAATTATAGATAGAGAGAACCGAAAGTCACGATAATTTGAAAATAGAGAGAATGAGAGAGAGCGAGACAGAGAGAGGAAAGTCGAATCAATTTTAAAATAGCGAGAAAGAGAGAGAGAGAAATAGAGCGAGTGAGAGAGTAGGATAGAGAGACAAAAGTCGAAACAATATAAAAGAGAGAGAGAGCTAGAAATGGAAGAAAAAAAAAGTTATACATTGATAAAGGTATAATCAAAGGTTTGCAAAATGGAAAGAAATAATGGTAGAAGAAAATAGCCAACAAAAGATAAAAAGATAGAGAGAGAGAGAGAAAGGAAAGAGAAAAACAAGCGAAAGAGAGATTATCTAATTTATCTGAATAGAGATTAATCCATTACTCAGGGCTAATCCACAGTTACCAGCCATGGAGATAAGCGAAGGACGCGGCATTAACAAACTCCTTCCACCGCCCCAGACACACGCCCCTACCCCAACCCTCCTTCACTGATCCTCTAAAAAGGGCATGATGTGAAGTCACTATCAGCCATTAGAGAAATTACATCTATTCTCAAGATACGAAATAAAAAATGTTGCCAATAGATTCCATCTTTTCTATTTTTTCGTTTCCAACAATAGTCCTTTCGAAAAACATAGTTACAACAACAGCTAAAATATGCTGGGAAAGTATCTTGACGGAAACTGTTACAAGTCCAGAAAATGTGTCCTAGCAATTAAAAACAAATGTGCCTGATTTTGTCATCACAAAAACGGTTTCCGGGCTTAATCTATTTGATTTTATATAGATCAGTGATGCACAGTGAAGTAGCGGAAACAAACTAGACGCCATTTTAATCCTCTTTCATTGCACAGTAGGCTACATGCGAGTAACATAATTCAAATTAGGACACAACACATACAATGAGAACAAACTTATATACGATGTTAAACAAAAAAAAGAAATTATTTGGCAAATGTAGTTCAACTTGAAGATTTGTGATATCTGTACTGGTAGTGCTGAAGAATCACGTCTGACCGAATTGATCCATGGGGCATTTTACACCAAGTTTCTGGTGCCTCGCTAGACTAGAAGAATTACGCGACCAGCACAATGCCCAGCCGCATTTACTTTACAGAAACTAAAGTCAGGTACCTATCAGAGCTTGGTAGACTCAGGGAACACCGCTCAGGCACGAGAACAAATCCTAGCCTTCACCAGGATTCGAACCCAGGACCTTCAGTATTCCAGTCACAGTGTCTCGTAGTGAAGCTGAAGAACGAGAGTGTGAAATACTACACATTTTCTTGGAAAGAAATTAAAGAGCTATTTCGCTTCCATCCCAGTTCTATGAATAATGTAAATATTTTAATCTGTTGTTAAGTTTAATTTAAAATTTAATGCATTAAAGTGCATGTTCGCTCATTGAGAAGTGACGGTCACTTGAAATGTATTTATTTATAGGTCAGTGTTAACGAGATGTACTTTAAAAAAATCAAAGATGGCGTATGAAAATGGCGAATGATTAGAATCAATAATTTAGCTTTCGTGCTTTGTATATTATTTGTATAGATCAGTGACCTCTCCCTTTCACTATTTCACCCGTCTATCTATCTATCTTTTTTTTATATCATTATATATATATATAAATATATATATATTTAGATCTATCTCTCTTTAGATATAATATATATATAAATATATATATATACAGATCTATCTCTTTCTCTTTAAATATACTATACATATATAAACAGATCTATCTCTTTCTCTTTAAATATAATATATATATATAATATACAGATCTATCTCTTTCTCTTTAAATATAATATATATATACAGATCTATCTCTTTCTCTTTAAATATACTATATATACAGATCTATCTCTTTCTCTTTAAATATAATATATATATATATATATATATACAGATCTATCTCTTTCTCTTTAAATATAATATATATATACAGATCTATCTCTTTCTCTTTAAATATAATATATATATACAGATCTATCTCTTTCTCTTTAAATATACTATATATATATATATATACAGATCTATCTCTTTCTCTTTAAATATACTATCTATACATATATATATATACAGATCTATCTCTTTCTCTTTAAATATAATATATATATACAGATCTATCTCTTTCTCTTTAAATATAATATATATATATACAGATCTATCTCTTTCTCTTTAAATATACTATATATATATATATATATACAGATCTATCTCTTTCTCTTTAAATATAATATATATATATACAGATCTATCTCTTTCTCTTTAAATATACTAGATATATATATATACAGATCTATCTCTTTCTCTTTAAATATACTATCTATATATATATATATATACAGATCTATCTCTTTCTCTTTAAATATAATATATATAGACAGATCTATCTCTTTCTCTTTAAATATACTATATATATATATATATATATACAGATCTTTCTCTTTCTCTTTAAATATAATATATATATATATATATATACAGATCTATCTCTTTCTCTTTAAATATAATATATATATACAGATCTATCTCTTTCTCTTTAAATATACTATATATATATATATATACAGATCTATCTCTTTCTCTTTAAATATAATATATATATATATATATATATATATATATATATATATATACAGATCTATCTCTTTCTCTTTAAATATAAGATAGATATATATATATATACAGATCTATCTCTTTCTCTTTAAATATACTATGTATATATATATACAGATCTATCTCTTTCTCTTTAAATATACTATATATATATATATATAGATCTATCTCTTTCTCTTTAAATATACTATAAATATATATACACAGATCTATCTCTTTCTCTTTAAATATACTATATATATATACAGATCTATATCTTTCTCTTTAAATATACTATAAATATATAAATACAGATCTATCTCTTTCTCTTTAAATATACTATAAATATATATATATACAGATCTATCTCTTTCTCTTTAAATATACTATAAATATATATATATACAGATCTATCTCTTTCTCTTTAAATATACTATATATATATATACAGATCTATCTCTTTCTCTTTAAATATACTATATATATATATATATATATATATATATATATATATATATATATATACAGATCTATCTCTTTCTCTTTAAATATACTATATATATATATATATACAGATCTATCTCTTTCTCTTTAAATATACTTTATACATATACAGATCTATCTCTTTCTCTTCAAATATACTATATATATATATATATACAGATCTATCTCTTTCTCTTTAAATATACTATATATATATGTATACAGATCTATCTCTTTCTCTTTAAATATACTATATATATATATACAGATCTATCTCTTTCTCTTTAAATATACTATACACATATACAGATCTATCTCTTTCTCTTCAAATATACTATATATATATATATACAGATCTATCTCTTTCTCTTTAAATATACTATATATATATATATATATACAGATCTATCTCTTTCTCTTTAAATATAATATATATATAAATAAGTAAGTAAAGTACCCTTTGGACAATATTGATCTTAAAGCCCGTGAAGCAGCTTTCCCAGTTTCTCTGGCCACGGCATACTAGGTGATTCCGTGGCCAGCACGATGCACAGCCACGTTTACTTTACCCCGACTAATGTCAGGTATTCATTAGAGCTTGCTAGACTCAGGGACACCCTCCAGTCCCGGGGAAAAAAAACTAGCCTTCACCAAGATGCGAAGGGTGCCCCATACTATATACCGTATATATATATATATGCCTATATATTACTTTACAATAAATACAAAGTTAACGTGCTATTAATAAATAGGCCAATCTAGATGTGAAGCAACTACGAGCCAACATTAATTGTTCACGCACTAGTGCAATGACTTCCTTGCTGACAGAGTTCTAAATCTACTGCCTGGCACTTTAAAGAATCTGAGGCCATCTAGTAACCCTACGCATTTTCATTCATGATGAATCTTAAACAATGGGCCAATCTGTGTCAGTCCCATCCCACCTTGCTTTCTGGTATGTATCCACGGCATAAGCCCACGTCATTCTTTGGACTAGAATAAGTGGTATCTGTCTCAACTCATCTAAAGATAGACATTAGAAGGAAAGCGAAAACAAGGAAACGGCGAAGATGAAGTTCCGGTAATTCCCTGTGGCTATTTATAGATCGGACAATACCGCGGCTTTGTGCGGCCGAGGTTTTTTTGTGTGGCGAGTTGAACGTTGAAGGTGTAGCCATAACTAACATTCCCTCGCCCCCTCCCCAGTTTCCCATCACCCCACCCCTCAAACGAGTGACGCAGTTTTTGGCGTGATTGTTTCCACATTGCCCACATTGCCACACGGCACGTAAAACGTAGGTAGTGTCATTTATCTGGTAATTATCTCGTATTATGCCGACCGTGGCTATTTTTCTTTGATATTTAAATAAGTGGCCTACTCACACACGAAATATTGCCAACTATATTTCAGGGATCAGGATTTTTCTCTGAAAATATTTATATACTGCGTTTTCTATGATTGTCTTATCTTATACATTACAAACGCTCCTTCTATAAAGAAGATTATTGCGTCCTACGCTCATCCGTGGTCCTAGTCTAGTCTTGCATTTTTATTGATGTTTTAAATGATGTTAAGTTACTGGTTTTCCTGGTTTGTTCAGGCTACCCATTCCATAACAGAATGCCACTCGGAAAGAAAGAGTACTTATTTGCATTTGTTCTCGTATAAGGGAAAGTGTTTTGTCTTTATGTTTATCTGGGCATTGTAACAGAATGTTATTGGGTTGTATTTCTAAATTAGAATTCAATGCCTTATGTATTATTACTACTTTACTCTTTGCCCTTCTGACCTCTAGTGTGTCTAGACTCAGTGATTTGACTAATGGTGTTACTCTTGTCGGTTGTCAATATTCGCTAGTAATGAACTTTGCAGCTCTTCTAAATTCGTTTTTTTAAAATGTTTTCTTTAGTTAATGGGTCCCATACAGATGCTGCATATTCTAGTATAGATCTAACTAATAGCATTTCACTTATATATTCCTCTTACATTGTAAAAGTTTCTTTTTTTGAATCCTAATGTTTTTTTTAAAATAATTTTTTCAAATTTTAATCACTTCGTCAATATGAGGATTCCATGATAACGTATCTGTTAGGTTGTTCAAATTCAGTTTGTTATTTTCAGTGTGATAATTCTTCATTACAATCCTATTACACTTACTACCTACTAATATACTATTTTTCTTCTTCGTATTACTGTGGACACCCCGTTAAGTCCACAATTTAACTACAGATAAAATTTAAAACATCGCAAACAAGAATTACAAACAGATGACAGAGTTTCACTTTATGTATTTAGTCCAGCCCTTCAGTGAAGATTTGAAAGCTGGCACAGAAGGGGCAGTGATGGAGGCCTGGTCTAGTGTGTTCCACACTACTGTACCCATGGGCCTCAAAGCGGCGTAGTGTGTAAACCGCCAGTAATTTCTTTGAAACACCGGCGGGCTAACGCATGGGGGACAGCCCCCGCAGCATGTCCGAGATCCATTGCACTGCCGAGAGGCCACCGGGTCTCGGTGGGGAGGAAGCAATGGATGCTGCAACCCCAGTCTCACGACCCACCCGGTGCCTGGATGCCTGTGCCTATAGTACAGGATTTGTGCTACCGGGTGACAATGCAGATATACGGGAGAGCCACCACGATAATGATCCTTAGGGGAACCGCAGTGAACGGTCGCTGGCCTGCGGAATCCTTCCCTGTTACATGGCACGCCACGCCTTCGGCGTGCCGTGGGGTGGCTGGATCCCGGACAGGGTTTTAAATAACCCACTTCTAAAGCGTTACGCCCCGGCTTAAGAGCTTCGGCTCGTCCGGGTTTTGAGACTTTTTACAAGTGTGTTCCACAGTCTAATGGCTGACGGGGAAAAAACAATATGTGTAGACGTCGGTGCGTGCGTGTGGTACATGCAGTTAGAGCCGATGACCTCGGGTAGAGCGGGACACCTGTTGGATGCGATTTGTCTGTGTAGACATTTCCACGTGGTGGTTCATGATCTTGTACATAGTGGTGACCTTGTTTACTGCTCTACGATGCTGTAGGGGCTCGAGTTGGAGTTTGGCAACCGAAGCAGATCCGCTTGTTTTAAGGCCATAGTCCTGTAGGATACGACGTACCACTCGACGTAGTGTCATTTCCAACTTCTTTCATTTATTACACACTGACGATTCGTGGAAATCAGAAATTCTTTTGGAATTTTTTTTTTACTTAAATTTAATCGGCGAACAAAAACAACAGACATATTATGGCAGTTGGATAGGTTGAGATGGATTAAGCAATTGCAATATAGTTGAAAATCATAGATATTGTTACATATTGGTTATAATGCTTCTAGTTTTGAATTATAATTCATTTAATTACACCGGCTTACTCTCTCAGGCTTGCGTAACAATAATAGAAGACAGATTTATTAAATAAAACTTGATAATTTAATCCAGAACTTATTTACATAGTAGTCCGTACATGTTAAATAATTTCACCACACACTCAGTCTGCTACTGTGAAACTATTAAGCTATCCTAAGGTTGGCCTACATCCTTCTTGTTCAAGAATCCAGCCTTATTTGTGACCGTTCATTTATTTTACATCACCCAAGTCGCGTCCCTTGAAAAACCTACGTCATAATTCGCCTGTTCATTTGACGTCTCCAAATGTGCAATCTTTTGCGCACCAATATCTCTCTTTAAATCAATTAAAACCATCTCTACATGTTACAGATACATAAAATTGAGTTATGCGATACATTGATACATATTTTAGATGGTTTCATGGATAGATGAATCGGTATGGATGGATGTTTGACTGAGATAGTGGATTCTATTGGATGGTAATTCTAACTTTCAGAATCATAACAAGAAAACCATTCAACAAAATATACAATTTTATTTATTTTGCATCTTTTTCTTTTCTTTTATGTAATATTACTTTTTTTTAAAAAAGAATATCAACAATTTTAGGACTTAAATGTTTCCTAAAATGTTTTCAGTAATTAAAATGTATAAATTATATTTTAAACGCATGCGGGAGACGGGTGTTCAACTCTCATACACAGAGATAATGCTATCTTTTTGTTAAATAAAAAGACATGCATATATTTAACCTGATTACAATATTTATTTTAAATTACGTTCCTAAATGTTTTCAGTAAATAATGATTTTATTCAATGTATTTTTTCCCATGATCAACGCCGGGGAATTTAACTTGTTATAAAATATAAAAAACAACAACAATTCGCTTTAGTTAACGTTGGGAAACTTGCAATGCAAGGTCATCAGAACTATCCCTGATATATTCACCACTCACTTAACTGAACCCAAAAATAACTTTTTTGTAAGTCTACCTTGGGCAGGTATTTATTTTCGCTACACTTTCAAAAATCAAATAGAACATCATGTTTGGAGTAAATGGAAAGTGGGCAACAGAAATTAGATCAGACAAATACTTAGTTTACACAAGCAGAAGTCAACCAACATAAACACACACACACAAATATTCATCAGGGAACGGTTTAAATTAAAGTGTACAAGCCAGGGACAAGCTAGGGACAAGCCAGGAACAAGCCAGGAAAAAGCCAGGAACAAGCTAGGACAAGACATATTTGATGTAGGTAAATGTCAAGAAGACAAATGTTAACTGGTGGGCTAATTAGCCAACTGCTCAGCCAGGGCAGACAAGGGCTTTAGAAATATATCCACACAAGAGGAGTACTTCGCTTTAATAAAGGTATGCTGTTGTTATTTTTGTGTGTGTCCGCTCTAAACTATTAGCAAAGAAATTTAAAGAAATTATCCAATAGAAAAGAACACACAAGAAAATGACGTGGACATCTCAATACTCTAGAACACGGGTCGGCAAAGTATGGAACGTTTGCCAAACTGGGCACGCACAGCGATTTTCAATGGCACGCTGAAGACCCTACAAAAAATGAATTCAAGTCTTTTCTACAAGACATTGAGTGCAGTAGCAGAATGACTTTTTGGCTTTTGGCACGCTGAACACTTTTAAAAATCCTACTTTGGCACAGTGTCGTCTAATGTTTGCCGACCCATGCTCTAAAACACAATTCTTTTTTTCTTCAAATCAATACGAATAATCTCATGGGACAAGGTGAACGAGCGGCAGCGCGTTCGTTATTGCGTACCGAAAGTTCTGGGTTCAAATCCTAGTGAAGTCTAAGGATTTGTTCCCGGGACTTGGGAGGAAGGGGGGGGGGTCCCTGAGTCTACATAGCTCTTATTGGTACCTGACTTAAGTTGGCGTAAAGTAAAGTCAGCTAGGTATTGTGCTGGCCACACAATCCCCTTGTATGCCGTGGCCACATAAACTGGTGAGCGCTGCTTCACCGGCACCATGGATCAATTTGGTTCGACGAGATACTACTTTACATGATCAAAAAGAAAGGCGGGTCTTTAAAAGGTAGGCAATATGTGAATTAAGGAATACATACAAAGTATTAACAAAGCATTAACAAAGTATTAACAAAGTATTAACTTACAGAATTTACCATATTGGATGGTAGAATTGATTTATAAAATATCAAATATAACATAAAAAATGTACAAAATATTTCACAGATGACATTTAGAAAGTAAATTATACCTAATATAAAAACATTTGGAATATGTAATACAGTAAACCCTCGGTACTTTGTGGTTCGACATTCGCGTATTCACGGCTTCGCGGATTTTTTTTCGTTATATTATTAGATGAGAAAATATATTAAGGACTTTCTGGAAATTTTGAAAATAGTCGCGATATATAATATATTATATTTTTTTTATGGACACCTACTATTTTAATGCTAAACATTTGTTCCAGTGTACTGTATGTAAACACTGTAGATATATGTACATTACTGTAAAGTGTGGTTTGTTAAAAGTACGTAAAAGGAAGGCTTTAAAAGTCCCAATACACGTTAAATAAATACTGTAAATATGTTGTCCCTACTTCGCGGATTTTCAGCTATCGCGGCCGGTCTCGGAACCTATCAACAATAAACGAGAGTTCACTGTATACAGCTAAATATAAACATAAAATAGATCAGATAGAAAATACATTATAAATAACACATATAAATCTAAACATAAAAATAGAGAGCATAATATACAAATTCACAGATTCAGAATATAAAACACGTAAAAATTCTGATGCATTAATAAATACAAGTCAAGAACACTAACTCTAAGCGTCATCATCTAAACGATGGTTTTGTTAAATAACATAAAATGCTGCTTAAATTTGATGATTATTTGATTTGATTAAATATATAAATGTAATGTCTGATATTCTAATACATAAAAACTGTAATTTAAAAAAATTCATAGAGAAAAAAAATGCGATTTTATAACAATGCATAATACTAAAGCTTGATATACGGAATTATTTCCCTTAGAGATGCTTTAAATGTCGAACAGCCGTACGGGTTTTCCTGATCAAGTATATCTCTGTAGTCTGTTGCCAGAAACGGCAACCTACGACACGTGTCATTCGTGGCACGCGGAAGGAATTTCAATGGCACGTGGATAACCACCAAATGGCGGCAATTCAAATCTCTTCTACCAAAAATTGATAGCTAGAGCTAGGCTGACGTTAAGGATGTCAGTGCGCTGAATGAATTAGAAATCCTACTTAAGCACAATATGCCTACCCCTTGTCTGTTGCATCGTTTTTATTATCGTAGGTGTATATATACCCTAAAACAGTGCCGTTTTTTCTTTAGATATAATTTTGATATCGCTTTTTTTTTTTTTAACTTACGCACCTTTTATAAGGACACAATTTGTCCACTGGTCGACTGTACAATAAATAACAAAAAGCACTGAAAATTTGTTAAATTCCGGAAGAAAATGATTGTGATTTAAAATAGCACAAATATTCATGTGGAACGACGGCCCAGCCCGTTCAACTGGCGCTCTGAAGGTTCTGGGGATCGAATCCTGGAATAGACTAGGAATGGTTCCCGGGGTGTCCCTTGAGTGATCTTTAGTCTACCTAGATTATATGAATACCTGACATTAGTTGGGGTTAAGTAAAGGTGGCTAGGCATTGTGCTGGCCACACATCCCCAACTATGCCGTGGCCACAGAAACTGGTGAACGCCGGTTCACCTGCAGTAAGATGAATTTGGTCCAACGGGTACTTTACTTACTTAAAATAGATTCGCGTGTGTCCAAGAATATAAATTATTTAAAACTAATTGTCAATGAGTCTACTTAATACTATATCTATATCTGTGCTTATAACTATTTATAGATTTTAGTTGTTATTATCAAGGCATTATTTTGAACTTGATTTTTTTGTAATGTTATATTTGTGCCATTAAAATATAAAAACCGAAGAAATATATTTATAAACTCCATTATAATGGATTGACATTTTATATTTATATACGCTGAAATCTATATCAAGACTAGAATTAACATTTATCTTTATGACCTTTTATCTTTATAGTCTATGCTATATTAAAACCCTTTTGTTGTTATTCTACAAATAACACAAATAACACAACATGAAAAAACATGACAGGCAGATTGTGAAATAAATAAACAGCAATAAAACTTCTATTGCTCGACCATTTTAATCTTGACATTTGTTAATGCTTTTTTTCGGTATTTAGTTTAGTTCAAGTATTCACTTTAGTTGTATAATTAGCATATTAAAAATCAAGTAATTAGATTACTTTACCAAAAATAACATTTTGATGTGTTATTAAAGTAAGTAGTAAAGTAAAGTATCCCTTCGGACCATATTGATCCATTAAGGGCTGTGAAGTAACGTCCCCCAGTGCCCCTATGGCATACTAGGTGATTGTGTGGCCAGAACACTGCACAGCCGCCTTTTCTTTTTCCCCCAAACTAAGGTCAGGTACCCATCAGAGCTGGGTAGACTCAAGTGACACCATCCAAAACCGGGAATAAATCCTAGCCTTCCACAGAATTCGAACCCAGGACCTTCGTACGCCAGCCGAAAGTTCAGCCGCTCGACTTATGAACTAAGAATGTCAAGTTAAGTAAATTTTTCCCGGACGTACCAATTCGAGCCATAAGCCTTGAGAAGCAACGTTTTTTTTACACGGCTTTGGTCTTCTAGGGCAATGGTCGGCAACCTAAGGCACGCGTGCCAAACTTGGTTAAAGTCTAACTGGTTAAATCTTGCTACAACCTTCTTAGATGTAGATCTTTTTTTTTAAGTGGTGGGATATTGACGATTTTAAAATGCAGTAAGTGGAATTTTAAACATTTAAAAAACTAACCCATAAAAACCAAGTTTTTATTATACTCCCTTTCTTTGTAAACTTAGTTTACCATCATTTAATTAAATAATTGCGGTTACTTATTTCCTTGAACATTTGTCCGGCTTTAACAAAAACTAATTTTATAATACGACACGAATGTAAATATGAATTAATTTTTCCCTTCATTCACAAAGCTAGAGCGCAAAGTTTGATGACGTCATAAAATAATCTCAGCGCGACGAAAAACTATAAAAAGTTGGACCGGCATTTTCAACGTGAAACCAAAACCAACCGTTACATTTTCAAAAAAATGAAAATAGTATAATAAAGTTTTTTTAACTGAAAATTTGATAGAATGTATTGTTAGTCGCCAATAGTCTGCTGCCCAAGTTTCAGCACGATTGGACGACGGGAATCAGTCGAAAACTCGATGCAAACTTTAAATTTTACAAACAGAAGTTTTACAAGCAGACAGACAGTATGACCTAAGAGAAAGGGAGTACAAATTCTGGAAGTTAACTGCTTAGGAAAGTCGTCTGCTATTCTTAACTGCTGGACATTTGCCCTTATATTTAAAGCTTTTGGTACAACTTAACTCTTGTGAACAGATTTGATCGCACAGGAAAACAGTTTTAAAGCATACAAAAATGACAAAAAGGTCACCAACACTTGACCACTCAGAAATGACTAAATATGTGTCTGACATTAAACAATTTGCGAAGCGCATTCAAGAAAAAGGTGCATATACATTTATATAGACATTACATTAATTCTACAACAAATTTTATTATTATTTTTTTAGTAAATATTAGAGACTTATAGCACTATATTGTGTAAGTAAAGTATTAGTATTAGTACCCGTTGGATCGAGCCATAGTTCCGGTGAAGCAGCGTTCACCAGTTTCTGTGGCCACGGCATACTAGGTGACTGTGTGGCCAGATAAACAATGCACAGGCCCTTTTACTTCACCCCAACTAACATCAGGTACCCATCAGAGCTAAGGAGACTCAGTGACACCCTCCTGAACCCGGGAAAAAATCATAGCCTACACCAGGATTCAAACCCGGGAACTTCAGTACGCCAGCCGAATGCGCAGCCGAACGTCCATCGTTATTCCACTATATAATATACGTTCTCTAATTATTGATATAATTATTCATATTTAAACGATAAACTCCTTAAATAGAAAAACAATAAATGCAGGAATGTTTTATTTACAACTGTTTAACGTATATTTTGTTAATCCTCTAATAATTAAATCTTGTAATAAATACCATAATGTTTGATTTATATAAAGAAATAATAATGAATCAGTGTTCTGTTTTGTAAACATAACTTGTTTGGCATCAGTATTAATCAAATATGAATATTTTTTTTTAATCAAAGGAAGATAATAAGCCCTTTTTATTTACGATACTATTTCCAATACGTGTTTTTTTTATATATATAAAAGAATAAATGGCTAACAATTTATAACTTTGAAATGATCAAATTGTAAAAAATATTTGAATATTATATAAATATTATATGCCAAAAAAAGTTTATGTATTTTTTCAAACATTACATTAACTACTTATGTTGTATGATTACTACATATCTATTATTAATCACAATGATATTATAGTCAAAATTGTTTGAATAAATAATTAAAGGACATCTCAGTTTTAAACTGCGATAAAAAATAATTAATATCATTTGCACGTTTTAGATCCACATCTTCACTACCAAATGAGAATGTTTAGATAATAATTACCATAAATCTGAAAGTTTAGTAATAAAAATTAAATAGTGTGATTATAATAATAAAATACTGATAATCACAAACACGCTAATATTGTATAAAAATCTACAACGCTTTAACGATGTTCTCTATAAATAATCTCCTCTCCTTTTGGCCTTGGTCTTGCAACGGGTTGTATTAATTGTCCTAATAAAATAATAATTAAAAAGTAAAATAGAACAGGTTGACTTTTAGGCTGATGGCACGCTGAATGATTTAGAAATCCTAGCTTGGCACAATATCAAGAAAAGATTGCCGACACATGTTCTAGGGGATTTTGTGTGTCCAGCCGTCTTTACTTTTCTACAACGAATGTCAGAGCTGGGGGTAGACTCAGGCTGAATTTCTTCAACCCGGGAAATGATCCTGGCCTTTACCGTGATGCGAACCCGGGACCATCGGTACGACAACCCAACGTGCTTCCACTAGGCCGCGTGCCGAAAGCTCGGGCACACGTAACCAATGCCCCTATACTCAGGCTAGGGTAAACGTGACAAATGTCCCTAAATGCGGGCTTGGCACACGTTACAAATGTCCCCAAATGCGGGCTTGGTGCACGTGACAAATGTTCCTAAATGCGGGCTTGGTGCTCGTGACAAATGTCCCTGTTTGTGATAACTGAGACAGCAAGATAATTTACAATCTTATCTACACAATTTATGAAGTAAGTAGAACAGTAGTTTATTGTAAACGACATGCATTATGAAGTAAGCATTAACGTATTCATAACAAAAGTATTAGCGTCAGTCAACAAGGTTATTCTTTTGTGATGCATTATTTTTTAATTTACAGTCTGTCATACACCTCTTTCTATTCATCCTGTCACATGCCTCTATTCACTCATTCTGTCACCTACGTCACACGTTTTGAAGACTAAGACCCGAAAGGCCACCAACCACGCGGAACGGGCGTCATTGACCGACCATGATACACCCGCGGTGACGCGGACACAAAGACACCACTACTGCTGCAACAACAACAGAGATGCAAATGATTTTGCTCAATAATGCAACGAGCAACTGGCCCTGTCAGTCGATCATGCCGATTTTCTAGACTTGTGTCTAAATGTCAGCAAACAAAATGGTCGATAAATCATTCACTGCGCTAGACTACCTCAGACGTTTGAAAAGGTGGAGGGAGGGGAAAACACAATAAGATTGAAAAACTCATTGTATGGTTGCGCTTTTTTTTAAGATATATTTTGCAAACAGAAGAAAGAAAAAAGAACGCATGCGTATCGCAATTTCCGGATGTCATACCGTCGAAAAGTCACACAAGGCTGGAGTTGAGCAGAAAAGACGTCCACCTTCCCTCCTTCTCTTTGCATCGAAGAACACCAGAGCTCATATTTTGAACACACACGTGTAAATCCAGGTCTTTTGGTTATGCTAGAAATATTTCCCAAAGACAATGGAGTTTTGTTTTTCTTTCGATACGTTTGAAAGTAGTTTCGGGCTGTCTTCAAGTTTCTTTCTTGAGATCGTTTCGGTTATTGGAGTTTAACTTGGCTATATGTTCTGTCTAGAATTTTGTAACATTGTTGTAGAATATGATTGTGTTGGTCTGTTACCTGTGTGAATCTATTCACTCAATGTTATATAGTTACCTGTGTGAATCTATTCACTCAATGTTATATAGTTACCTGTGTGAATCTATTCACTCAATGTTATATAGTTACCTGTGTGAATCTATTCACTCAATGTTATATAGTTACCTGTGTGAATCTATTCACTCAATGTTATATAGTTACCTGTGTGAATCGATTTACTCAATGTTATATAGTCACCTCTGTGATTCGATTCACTCAATGTTATATAGTTACCTGTGTGAATATATATATATGGGTGTGTGTGTGTGGCGCACAGTGACCGATCGACAGCGCGCTCGGCTGGCGTACTGACGGTCCTGGGAACCTGGATTTAGTTTTTGGTAAAGTAAAGGTGTCTTGGCATTGATCTGGCCACACATCCTCTCGTATGCCGTGGCCACAGTAACTGATGAACGCTGCTTCACCTATGTTCTATGATCAATTTGGTTCCACGTGTAATTTACTATTCTCCATATCTATATCTTCGGGTGTATACAGTACAAATGTATAAATGGTGGCTGAGTATTACAGTATATATTTGTGTGTAAGCTTGTACAAATCACAGAGTCACTAATTATGTCTAACACATGGACAATAAGGTGAGACTCCGAACAAGAATTTCTCTTTCTGATTTTAATTATATATTTGTTTAAGATAAAAGGAATTGTACATGGATAGATCCATATGGATTAAGAGAAAGCGCAAACGGGCAAAACGAAGGAGAAGGAGATAGAAATAGATTGTCAGAGATAAGGAGAGAGAGAAAGAGAGAAAGAGAGAGAATTGTAATAAGCATAGAAACCTGGGGACTATGTAAAGGTAATAAACTTGGACAGCCAGAGTGAAAAAAACAACGTAGAAAGACTAAATCAGTGGTTAGCTACATAAAGTCTAAAACAGTGGTTAGCTACATAAAGTCTATTGTGACTTTTTTTCTTTCTCTGTTCAACACCAGAGTGAAAGTACCCAACCCGAAGAATTCTATTGTTCTGGGCAACACATTGAAGTCTCACACTGTCACACAAATCTTTTTGTTTACCTTGTATCTGTTTTAGGAAACAACGATGGGAAAAAAATTTGTAATACAAAAGGGATCGGATTTTCCCAATTTGGCGCAGCAGGAATTTCCTAGAGCTATTTAAAAAGTTGACACAATAGAGGAACGAAAAATTGAAATATTTACTTTATTTAAATTTTAAATAAGAAAAAAAATGTGAATATAAAAGTATTCTGGTACTGTTGTGTTAAAGTTAAAGTAGGCTTATTTCTTTTCAGAGCCTATTAGGCCTATACATGAATGTATAAATAGGAACTGTATTTTTACATTAAAAAGCAACTGTGCTGTCCACAAAATATCCTAGAGTAACGTATCGGAATGCCAGGGTTCGAGTCGCCAGTTAGTCTATACCTTTTTTTCTACAATATTTTTTTTATTTTCATTAATACTACTTTAAAAATAAGATTGCAAATCTACGAGAAACACCAGACAAATTTAGATTTTTGTTATATGAAAAGTCTTGGTAATTTTTTTTTCCCGATAACAATATTTATTTAAAATTACTTTCCAAAACGTCTTCAGTAAAAGAGAAATTATTAGATTTATAGATTTATGTTCATTGTAGTTTACAACATTGTTATCTGTAGCTCATACAGGCCTGTTTTATTTTCCCCCGCGCAACGCCGGGCGATTTAGCTTGTATTAAATAAAAAAAGAAACATACACATCTTCTTCAGCGTTCCATATTGGTGTGTCAAATTTGCAGTCCTGTTTCTCTGACTAACCGGGGATGTTGTTTATAAAGAATGGCTTTGGGGCCATAGAGCTTTTTCCTTCCATGGTGGCTCCCTGATGCCATGCCCTGGTCACGGGCCTCTGTGGAGTGGACACCATTGCAAAGGGGTTTATATGTGGTCAGCGTAAAGGCCTAGATATTGAACAAAAAGAAAAAGACCCCAAATATGATTTTTTGGTTTAGAAGGCCAACACCCTGAACCAATATTAACTTCGGGCCCTCCCCCAACCCCATCTAGGCAGACCTGCCTATGATCGTTGTTACTACACGTGTTACGTGTCGTGTAATTCCGCACTGGCGGCGCTGTAAACCCCCCCCCCCCACCACCACCACCACCACCACATATAGCACGAGCTCGCCCCCTCGTGATACGCCCCCCCTCAAGTCTTTTTATACTCACACCCTGCTTGCTCACTGGGGCGTTAAACTTTCGATCGCGCCCTCCTCCTCCCCTCCCATCCATCCCCACCTTTCAACGATCACACAACCCAAAAGACTAACAAAACAAAACCCCAAAAAATCAAAGTCGCGGACTGAAATAGTCAAAGCAAAAAAAAAGAACAACCACCCAGGTCTGAAAAGAAAATAACCAAGCAAAAGACAAAAAAAAACCCAGCAAATCAAATAAAAAACAACACAAAACAACCCAACTAGAGTCCAGAGAATAGAGAACTTCGGGAAATAGAATCTCCCGCAGGCGTTAATAAAGTCAATGTCAAAGGGAGGGAATCGATCGTTAGATACTTTGTTTCAATGACTGTATTGGTTGTTGGTTGCATACAATTGTTTGGTGGATAGCCGCCCTTTGTTGGTGTACGGCTTTATAGGTTTTCTCGTTGGTACAGCTTTCTACGAAATACAACCCAAATAACAACCTGTTGCAATGCTCAGATAAATATAAAGACAAAAACACTGTCCTAATCCCTTATTAAAGTAGTAAGTACCCGTCGGACCGAGTTGATCCATAGGTCCGATGAAGCAGCGTTCACCAGTTTCTGTGGCCACGGCATACTAGGTGATTGTGTGGCCAGCACTATGCACAGCCGCCTTTACTTTACCCCAACTAAGGTCAGGTACCCATCAGAGCTGGGTAGACTCAAGGACACCTAATCCCTTATACGAGAACAAATGCATGTAAGTACTCTTTCTTCCCGACTGGCATTTGGGCATGGAATGGGTTGCCTCAACAAAGTAGGAAAACCAGTAACTTAACATCATTTAAAACATTAAGCTGAAAGACTAGACTCGGACTACGGATGAGCGTAGGACGCAGTAATCTTCTTTATAGTACAAGTGTCTGTAATAATATGTAATATAATGAAATATAAGAATTGATGACAGGGGGGATAAGTCATTAAAAAAAGTAAATTAGCATGTTTTTAAATGTAGATGCAAAGAAATTCAAAACAAATTATTTTAAACAATTACCTCCCTTTAAATTGTTTAGACCACTACTGTTTTACTCTTATACTATACTAAGTCAGTTAATGCTTCGGTCTTTTGCCCAGTCTTATGTTTTATTGTTAAGTTTTCAAATTATCAATTAGCTCTAGATTTATATACTTTGGTCTAGCGACTTTGATCTTTGACTTTGACTATAATATAAGTTGGACCGCTTGCTCTATTTTTAGAGTTTAAGTGTTGTTTTTTCCGTGCGCAGCCTATAAAGCTGTCGTAAATGACTCCTAATTGTACCTAAGGTTTTCCGCTGTATACAATTTTTGATTTTAATCTTAATTTTCTATTGAGAAAATCAAATCGAATAACTAAACCGGAAGTCTAGAGGACTTGGTGCAATTGGAAATTCCAAAACAGTGTATTTCAAGTTATCAAATGGCAGAAATATTAAAGCAAGCGGTCCATCTTATTAAAGTCTTTGGTTGGATGTATCAAGTGCAATAAATATATCCTCTTTATAAAGTCTATTTAAAGAATACTTTGCTGCGCTAGTTTACAAACTATTTAACAATTGGGGGTCGCTACAGATGGATCAGTATACAGTACTCCTGATAAAAAGCTACACTCAGCAAAGAACATAGAACAGCCAATAGAGCTGTCATTATAAGCTGTCCGTATAAATGGATGTACAAGGTCATTCTGGAGGTTGTGCTGCACATTCAAAGCTAGCGATAACCCATAAAGCATAAAATAACAATGGCTTCTGGGCACGTAAAATCTTATCTCAAAGACAGGAGAAGCTAAACATCGAATGCAACAAGGCATAAAGACCAGTGTCCGAACATTCTACCCTGCAGTAATGGAGACCAGTGTCCGAACATTCTACCCTGCAGTAATGGAGACCAGTGTCCGAACATTCTACCCTGCAGTAATGGAGACCAGTGTCCGAACATTCTACCCTGCAGTAATGGAGACCAGTGTCCGAACATTCTACCCTGCAGTAATGGAGACCAGTGTCCGAACATTCTACACTGGAGTAATGGAGACCAGTGTCCGAACATTCTACACTGGAGTAATGGAGACCAGTGTCCGAACATTCTACCCTGCAGTAATGGAGACCAGTGTCCGAACATTCTACACTGGAGTAATGGAGACCAGTGTCCGAACATTCTACCCTGCAGTAATGGAGACCAGTGTCCGAACATTCTACCCTGCAGTAATGGAGACCAGTGTCCGAACATTCTACCCTGCAGTAATGGAGACCAGTGTCCGAACATTCTACCCTGCAGTAATGGAGACCAGTGTCCGAACATTCTACCCTGCAGTAATGGAGACCAGTGTCCGAACATTCTACACTGGAGTAATGGAGACCAGTGTCCGAACATTCTACACTGGAGTAATGGAGACCAGTGTCCGAACATTCTACCCTGCAGTAATGGAGACCAGTGTCCGAACATTCTACACTGGAGTAATGGAGACCAGTGTCCGAACATTCTACCCTGCAGTAATGGAGACCAGTGTCCGAACATTCTACACTGGAGTAATGGAGACCAGTGTCCGAACATTCTACCCTGCAGTAATGGAGACCAGTGTCCGAACATTCTACACTGGAGTAATGGAGACCAGTGTCCGAATATTCTACACTGGAGTAATGGAGACCAGTGTCCGAACATTCTACACTGGAGTAATGGAGACCAGTGTCCAAACATTCTACACTGGAGTAATGGAGACCAGTGTCCGAACATTCTACCCTGCAGTAATGGAGACCAGTGTCCGAACATTCTACACTGGAGTAATGGAGACCAGTGTCCGAACATTCTACCATGCAGTAATGGAGACCAGTGTCCGAACATTCTACACTGGAGTAATGGAGACCAGTGTCCGAATATTCTACACTGGAGTAATAAAGACCAGTGTCCGAACATTCTACACTGGAGTAATGAAGACCAGTGTCCGAACATTCTACACTGGAGTAATGGAGACCAGTGTCCGAACATTCTACACTGCAGTAATGGAGACCAGTGTCCGATCATTCTACACTGGAGTAATGGATACCAGTGTCCGAACATTCTACCCTGCAGTAATGGAGACCAGTGTCCGAACATTCTACCCTGCAGTAATGGAGACCAGTGTCCGAACATTCTACACTGGAGTAATGGAGACCAGTGAACAAATATTCTACCCCGGAGTAATGGAGACCAGTGTCCGAACATTCTACCCTGGAGTAATGGAGACCAGTGTCCGAATATTCTACCCTGCAGTAATGAAGACCAGTGTCCGAACATTCTACACTGGAGTAATGGAGACCAGTGTCCGAACATTCTACCCTGCAGTAATGGAGACCAGTGTCCGAACATTCTACACTGGAGTAATGGAGACCAGTGTCCGAACATTCTACACTGTAGTAATGGAGACCAGTGTCCGAACATTCTACACTGGAGTAATGGAGACCAGTGTCCGAATATTCTACACTGGAGTAATGGAGACCAGTGTCCGAATATTCTACCCTGGAGTAATGGAGACCAGTGTATGAACATTCTACCCTGGAGTAATGGAGACCAGTGTCCGAACATTCTACCCTGGAGTAATGGAGACCAGTGTCCGAACATTCTACACTGGAGTAATGGAGACCAGTGTCCGAACATTCTACACTGGAGTAATGGAGACCAGTGTCCGAACAACATTCTACACTGGAGTAATGGAGACCAGTGTCCGAATATTCTACCCTGGAGTAATGGAGACCAGTGTCCGAATATTCTACCCTGGAGTAATGGAGACCAGTGTCCGAACATTCTACACTGGAGTAATGGAGACCAGTGTCCGAATATTCTACCCTTGAATTATTGGAGACCAGTGTCCGAATATTCTACCCTGGAGTAATGGAGACCAGTGTCCGAACATTCTACCCTGGAGTAATGGAGATCAGTGTCCGAACATTCTACACTGGAGTAATGGAGACCAGTGTCCGAACATTCTACCCTGGAGTAATGGAGACCAGTGTCCGAACATTCTACACTGGAGTAATGGAGACCAGTGTCCGAATATTCTACCCTGGAGTAATGGAGACCAGTGTCCGAACATTCTACCCTGGAGTAATGGAGACCAGTGTCCGAACATTCTACCCTGGAGTAATGGAGACCAGTGTCCGAATATTTTACCCTGGAGTAATGGAGACCAGTGTTCGAACATTCTACACTGGAGTAATGGAGACCAGTGTCCGAACATTCTACCCTGGAGTAATGGAGACCAGTGTCTGAACATTCTACCCTGGAGTAATGGAGACCAGTGTCCGAACATTCTACACTGGAGTAATGGAGACCAGTGTCCGAACATTCTACCCTGGAGTAATGGAGACCAGTGTCCGAACATTCTACCCTGGAGTAATGGAGACCAGTGTCCGAACATTCTACACTGGAGTAATGGAGACCAGTGTCCGAACATTCTACACTGGAGTAATGGAGACCAGTGTCCGAACATTCTACACTGGAGTAATGGAGACCAGCGTCCGAACATTCTACCCTGGAGTAATGGAGACCAGTTTCCGAATATTCTACACTGGAGTAATGGAGACCAGTGTCCGAATATTCTACCCTGGAGTAATGGAGACCAGTGTCCGAATATTCTACACTGGAGTAATGGAGACCAGTGTATTAATATTCTACACTGGAGTAATGGAGACCAGTCGTTATCCGGGAAAAAAGACGCTAAGTTCATCGCAATAAACACCAATAACCACGATAACGAATAAAGTTATAATATATAACTTGTTATATGTGTACATAGCATGTAATAATAGTTTCTATATTGTATTTGAGATTTTATCGCTAGTTCGTGAAGAAGTTATATTTATTAGTATCTGGTTTTGGCGCAGAGAGTATTTGTGATAGTTTTTATTTATTATGACGTAATACACAATTATGCCTTCCAGTTCTCTCTTCTGTTTTCTAGTACGCCATTTCTTTTGCATTCGGAAAGCTTTGAGAAAATCCATTTCTAGTAATTTCTGCACCCAAAATCTATATAAGTAAGTATTAGTGCGAATTGTGTTGTTGATTATTATTTTTTTGCTTAGCCACAAGGAAGGTACTTATTAGTAACCAGGAAATTATTGTACATTAGTTCAAGCATTAAATTCTTCTTTGAACATACATCGAGTGGCTTGAGTTTTATTATTTCAAAGTGAACAATATCCCTAAACATACAAATGAAGACCAGTGGAGTCGTAACACTCTAAATTTTTATAATATGCATGAATTACCGGGGGAAAAACGTCATTGCATCGCATTGAACACACAATCCCATTGTGTACTATAACTCCGATTAAGAATAAACTTTATATATCTAAATTTATAAATGTATGAATGGAAAATGTAATATAGATATGTTTTTGATACTTGACGATAAGTAGGGTCGATGGGGAATCAGTTATTCTGTGATCCAAGAAATCCATATAGTCATCAGATTTGTGGACCACCTACTATAGTCTTGAAAAAAAAAGTTTAGAAGCGGAGCGAGAAAAAAAGAAGTAAATGCTAAATATTTCAACACCAATCCCGTGGTACTCATTCTGAAAACAAGTGTAGACGAGTACCCCAATCTAATTACAGAGTTCATTTACCAACAGAGAGAGAGAGAGAGAGAGAGAGAAAGAGAGAGAGAGAAAGAGGGAGAGAGAGGGAGAAAGAGACAGAGAGACAGAGAGACGCGATGTTGGTAGACGAAACGAGAGAGGTGGAGAGAGAAATGGAGAGCGAGAAATGGAGGAAAAGAAAAACATGGAGGGAAAAAGGTATGGAGATAATGACAGGGTGTATATATAATCTAATTCTATAAAGAAAACAAGGCAACCCCCAGCCCCTCCCAATTCCAGAGGTGTTAGCAGAGATAGGCGTCACGTGGTACAAGATGGTGACTTTTTAGCCACGTGACATGATTGGGAAATGGACTTTTTTTTTAGTAGAGCAGTTACTACCAGCTTAATTGTGGGGACGACTTAGAGTTATGCTAGTGAGCACAGCAATAAGGACGCTTTGTTTAAACGCTAGTTTGAAAGTCTGATTTATAGCGTCTGGGAGACACACACAGATACTCGTAGACACACTGACGCATGTTCGTCAAGACACCCCTCCAAGTTCAGAAAAAAAAATCATAGTCTTTACTAGGAATCGAACCGAAGACCGTCAGACGAGGACGCCAGCCGAACAAGTTGCCGCTCGACCACCTTGCCATAGAAGTTCATGTTTTCTGGCATCGAACAACAGCGCCCTCAGCATAACTATTTACTTTGTTTTCTTATCCCTCTGTAAAAACCAGCGCCATGGTCATCCAATTACTATATACATGTGGGGTGAGCCGATGGCCACCAGTCTCTGTCCAGTTTGATAGAAAACATTATATAATTGTGTCAGGACCAATATCACTCGGGGTAGATCAAATGGGCAGCACAGCCGCAGGGACACCCCCTGTCACCCCCCCCCCCTCACCACAATCCTCATCAGGGACGTCATCGAAACTTCCGGAACCTTGGGTCTGGTCAGGTTGCCCTTCATTTGAAAACAAAAACATATTATCTCAACGAATGTGTCCTCCTGGATTAGGTATGGATTACCCCGGGAAAGGAGTGGATTGTGAATGGATTAGATTAGCACCAATAGTGTTGCTTGTTGACATTTTACTGTGGATATATCCTGACTTGAAGAGTCGTGTATTATAATGTAGATGTATGGAAATGTATTTGTGGATGTAGGGAAATGTATTTGTGGATGTTCAGTTAGGATATAGTCCAGTGGTTCTCAACATTTCAGCATTTCTCACCTGGAGGTATCTTAGAATTATTTTTGATGGCTCGAGAGTATTGTTAATGGGACACGGTAGCCTAGCGGCAACGTGTTCGACTGGCGATCCGAATGTCCTGGGTTCAAATCCTGGTGGAAGCTAGACGTTTTTTCCCGGGACTTGAGGGTGTCCCTGAGTCTACACAGACTCTGAAGGGTACCTGAGATAAGTTGGGGTAAAGTAAAGGCGGCTGGGCATTGTGCTGGCCAAACATCCCCAAGTATGCCGTGGCTTCACCAGCCCCATGATCAGTTTGGTCTGACAGGGTACTTTACTTACGAGGGTATTTTTGAAAATTAACGACACTAATTATCTATACAGACTTAGTCTATATGATATTTTTAATAAAATCAAGTGACGATTGCCCATTTGGGATGTCTCGTGAGAACGCAATTTTAAAATAATTCAATTTTAACAAATTAATAATATAATAAATTAATAATAAACGTTAAAATACAAGAAAAGTAATAATTTTTTCCCCACATTGATAAAGGTGCCGGTACGCCGTACCGGTGCGTACCGTCACAAACAAAAAAGCACTGGGTCTATTAATCTGGGAAATGTGATACAAGTGGGGCCTTTGTTTTTTAAAGTTCGCCTTCCTCCCCGGTGGCAAAACCTGGCTACGCCACTGTATCTGTTATATATATATATATACACAAATATATACAGTTAGATAAATGAACTTATAAACTCATTATTTCAATATTTATCTCAGTTAACATGCTTTAGAGCCCCACTGTCTTACTTATATGTTCGGTCGGTTATTTTGTTTTAGTTGTTTGATTTGTGCTATGTTTGTCATGTTTTGAATCATCATTTAGTTTTGTATCTCTTGGCCTATAGATTGTATCTGCGTTCTTTAATTGTTACGTTAAATGTGCTCTGAGCTTACAGTATGTTTGTTGGCGGCGCTATACAAATGTCATCGTTATTATTATTATAAATGGTTTCATAGTTGGATACATACATGGATAAAAATGGATATAGAGATGAATAAATATATTGATTGATGGAGAAATAGATGGACAGATTTATATAATATTTATGTATGTGCTAAATTTGGCACCACAGTGAGGGTAAATACACAATAAAACAACGGCCCACCTCTGCGATACAGTCGGACAGAGTCAGCAGTGGCGGCCCACCTCTGCGATACAGTCGGACAGATTTAGTCAGCAGTGGAATAATATTTCCCGACACAGTATCATCATATTCAATTATTCTATTTTTGTGTTTCGTTATTTTGTTCCGTTTTCAGCTCCAATCGATAGTTTTTAATTAAGAGATTGCATCAGTCCATCACCAGCAATTGGGCGGGGATTCTATTGGTCAATTTTCTCCATGGTTACAATCATACCGACCGACCGACACCCGAGACTGGTTCATACTCATGACCAACACACATCAGTCATAAATGCATCCATAGACTTCACAACGTTCTCTTTCACACCTTCCTGAGAAGACCGTATGGGAGAGTAGGGATCGTGGGTGAGAGGGGAGTGCAGGAGTCTTCTTCTAGTCGAAAACATGTTGTTGTTTTTTTCTTATTTAGGGGGAAAAAAGTCAAAATACCTTTATGAAGTTTTACATTTTGTAAATTTTTTTTTTTTACAATTTCAGCGGTGTATATATTAAGTATTGCTTAGATTAAGTTTTGTTTAGATTCGGTTTTGTTTAGATTATGTTTAGTTTAGATTCGGTTTTGCTTAGAGATTCAGTTCTGACTATATTGAGTGCTCTATAGATTCAATGACGCCCACAAGCTAAGAACAGTTTACGTCATACTTGTCCTGCATAATGTTTAGTTCAAACTTATACAAGGAATTGACAAGTCTTAATGAGTCCTGACTTTTCATGAACTTCAGGACTTTTTCCGTCAATATTCATTAAATGATCTTTTTGGCCTTTTGCTGGTGTTTGACAATTTATTTCAACCTCTTCGAAAGTTCTGGTCTCTTTAGAAATATGCAAAGGCTAAAATACTAAATATGAATTACGAGGAATCCGTTTTTAAAATCAAAATTTAGTATACGTTAATTAAAAGTGGAGTATTCGTCACCTGCGTCGCTTTAAGTTACATAGCTTTGTTGATAAAATAAAGTAGTCAAGAGTAGCGGTTCTTGGCTATGAAAATAAACATGATCTATAGATACATAAGGACACAAAACTAAAATTCTTTTGCATCAAGCAATACGTTTGGGAAATAAAATATATGTAATTATTCACGTCTGTCATTCACAATCCATCGTTTTCTTTCGGCAACATCTTTTGGAAATAAAATAAAATGTAATGCTCTACATCAGGGGTCGGGAACTCTTTTTGTCTGAGAGAGCCATGGACAACACATTTTTTTAAAAGTAATTCTGTGAGAGCCATACATTATGTTTAAAACTAAAATTCGAGTAAATGTGTGCATTTTGTGTAATTTCAACACTCAAAAAGTACAATAATAATATCTCTGAATTCTTTTAAATAACATTGTTATGATGTTATGCAATTAACCCTTACAGTCCCGGTCGCGTATATAGCGGAACTGAAGGCAGCATAGATAGAAGTAGGTCGGTACAGGAAGGGTTAATATGTAAATCAATGGAGTCTAAAGAATATTTTTTTTATAATCGAACATTTGTCTGCGAGGCGGATGAAGCCATCAATAGAGCCACATCTGTCTCGCGAGCCACAGGTTCCCGACCCCTGCTCTACATCTTTTCTTACTCGCAGTACAGCCAGTAACGTAGCAAACAGACATGTTTTGATAGTAAATGAACGTAAAGGACCGGAAATGTTGTTACACGAAAAACTTTTTGGTTCACCATGCAGGCATAATATTGACTTGTCAATGGACGGTAGTATTTGGACTACAGCAGGGGGAAATACATCATTATTAAACAAGCAGTCTAGAATTATAAAAATACAAGCTAAATTGCCCGGCGTTGCCCTGGTGAAAATAAAACAGGCCTATATAAGGTACAGATATACATTTTTAAAAATCCAATGAACAAAAAGGTATAAATATAATAATTTAAAAAAAATATTTTTTTACTGAAGACTTTTTAGGGAAAGTAATTTAAAATAAATATTGTAATCGGATAAACAATATAGAAGTCTTTTTATTTAACAAAAATCTAAATTGCCATGTGATGCTCGTAGATTTTCAATCCATTTTTTTTAAATTAATATAAATTGAAATAAAAATGTAGAAAAAAAAGGTATTAGACTAACTGGAGAATCGAACTCGGTTCACCCGTATGGATTCCCGATACGTAAACCACTTAGCTATCGAAGTCACATGTCCGAAGTGAAAACGCAAAAGTATAAGACAATAAGGTCACATGTCTTTGTATTAACTGATATGATTGGTTTAACACACACACACAGTCTATTTTTTCTTCTATACAAGCCTTATATAAAAGATCATACTTTTGAATTTGTAACTTTAAGTCAGAGTAAGTAACTCAAACTATCGCACCGACCCTGTAAAATAGACTCACACGGGGTAACCACTCACTCCAATTGAAGATAGCCCCTGACCAACTAGCCGGACCGTAAAATTAAGTTTCAAGGAACTCCCCGCGCGTCCACTCTGTCGGTCAACGCGTCGAAAGGCTAGTTACCGGAGTCACGCAGTGGGCCATAATTTTCTCATCCATCAACGACCGGGCTTGGGCTTGTCCATCTTCTTTCCGACTCTTAGGACAGTTCCTCTCAGTTTAAGCTTGGTCCAGCATATAGCTATTCTAGTTCACCCTCGCCACATTTTCCCCCTCGCATACAGGCTCACTCTGAGCACGATTCAATGGACATCGTTAAAAAATTAGAAGCCTTTCCTAATTTGCATAAAATTTAGGAGCTGTATGCCTGTATCACGACTCAACGTGAATGTTTTCAGAACCGTTCAATGAAACAGAAGCTTGTTAAAAACCATCGTTCTGTTTTTAAACCCTCGTTTTATTTACAAAAAACTTTTTCTGTCTAAAACCCTCGACTCTAGCACAATCCGCTGGTTGGGTTTAAACCTGCGACCACTTCACGCCCTGTTCATCTTGAGTCTCATTAGAAACTGCCACCATGTCAGTACCATGCTCGACTCTCCCCTTCCCCCGCAGTTCCTACACCCCTCCCCCCACACACACACATCATTTCCCCATTGAAACACTTTCACTAGGGATCAGAGCGCCCCACCCCCTTCTTCCGCCCCTCCTCTTCCGCCCCCTTCTTCATGGTTCTCTATCGATCCTTGTCAATTTTTGAAAATTCCTTCAAAACTCCCCCCCCCCCCACCACCCCTCCGGTCCTCCGCTTTGTGTGAGAATTAACTTGGGTCAATGTGGATTACAACAGATTAGCGGGGGTTGGTTAAAGTACAGAATTGACGATGTGGGGTGAGGGGCCCGGGATCTGTATGTTGGGATGTGGGGATGGAGGCGCCCCCCGAATGCCATGCAGGCAAATAGATTCGATTTATTAGATAATAATAGCAACATGGAGATAACGTCCACTTGTGTCGTTCGAAAAATATTGAAAAGTTATTTTTTGTTTAAAGTCTAAATTGGAAATTGATTTGAATTGGTAAATGTATCGATACTTTCTCTCTATGACTTTGGAAGTAGTAAGACCGCTTTAAAATTTCTTATCGAATTCCAGCCAGAAGTACTCTTTCTTCTCGAGTGGCATCCGGGCGATGGAATGAAAAAACCATGAAAACCAGTAACTCCACATTTTTTAAAACACTAAATAGAAATGCATAACTGGACTCAAACCACGGATTGAGCGTAGGACGCAATAATCTTCTTTATAGAAGTAGCGTGTGTAATGTATAGGATAAGAAGATGTCAAAGATAATAAGAACTAAATATGTTACATGCCCTCTATTTAAATTTTTAAAAACGTATTAGCGAATCTAATTATATACAGGACCATGTAAAAAAAATAATTTCAAAGTAAAGATATCAGTTTTGATAAAAAAAAGTCTAGGACAATATTATCTTAACAGGAATAAAACATTTTAAACGAGATTTAGAACACAATAGTACATTGTCAGAATAAACATAATAAAACCAACAACAATAGGGCAGTTTAAAAATTCAAACACAAAACAATGACGTCCATTTTGTTTTAACTCAAACGGTTAAATAAGCCTGATTAATTATTCACCCAACTTTAATCTTCTGCCTGTTTGATGTTTGCCCGCCGCAAAGAATGGAAAGTTAGTTTGTCTTTCTGTCTCTGCTGATTCCTCTCAAATGTATAATGTAGCCCTGGCTCGACTTAACAACAAACAAACAAACAAACAAACAAAAACGAACAACGACCGTCTGTTATTTAGAAATGAATAAATAATTATTCTCTTTAGTATGGGGGGGGGGGCCAATGGCTTTTTGACATTATAGACGCAGACGAAAATGATAATAAAACAAAACAAATAAAAGTTCGAATGGAAAATTATTTACAACAAAAAAAAAAAACAGAAATTTATGCAATAGTTTCGAATAATATGAATGTGCAAAGTAAAGAGATATTTTTTTAAAAAAAGGTCAAAGTTAAAGGTCAAGGTTATTGTACAAGAAATGTTACAATTCAGGAAAGTTCTTTTTAGGTTAGTGACATTGTTTTCTTGAGTTTCAGTGTGCGTGGCGAGTTGATTGCGTGGCCAGTCCAAACGCCTGCCAATTAAAATCACTCTGCGTGCCAAGTGTGGCACGTTTTACCGTAGGTTGCCGAACCTTGACATAGAGTAATTGTAGTTCTATGTACTTTGTATTGCTTGGGTTTAAGGCGTTTCCACGTTTTTTTTACCCTGTCCATACGACGTAGTCTGCCCGCTGGGGAATTATCTTTATCATTCATTTCTACTTGCAGACAAAAGAATTTATGATACAACTAGTGTCATTATAATGCAGATATTAAATACAGACTTTTTTCTTGTATATATCTCTACCAGAACAATAATCTGAAACCAATTACAGAATGAGATTGCGCGTTCTCTTTCATCAGATTTCCATGAATGTACCCAGGGGTGGGGAGAGGGGCAGTTGCAGCTCTTCATTACGTGTGACTTACTTTCAAAAAAAATTTAATCGGGTTTAACATTCCGTAACTTAAAGAAAGATTAGGACTCGTAGTTCAAAATAAATTTGACGAGTACAATATTTGAATCGTACGTTCTCGCTTTTGGGGTCTTTGGTTAAATCGTAGGTCTTCGGTAAAATGTCAGGTCTTCGGTAAAATGTTAGGTCTTCGGTAAAATGTTATGACTTCGGTAAAATGTTAGGTCTTCATTAAAATGTTAAGTCTTCGGTAAAATGTCAGGTCTTCGGTAAAATGTCAGGTCTTCGGTAAAATGTTAGGTCATCGGTAAAATGTTAGGTCTTCCGTAAAATGTTAGGTCTTCTGTAAAATGTTAGGTCTTCTGTAAAATGTTAGGTCTTCTGTAAAATGTTAGGTCTACGGTAAAATGTTAGGTATTCGGTAAAATGTTATGTCTTCTGTAAAATGTTAGGTATTCTGTAAAATGTTAGGTCTTCGGTAAAATGTTATGTCTTCTGTAAAATGTTAGGTCTACGGTAAAATGTTAGGTATTCGGTAAAATGTTAGGTATTCGGTAAAATGTTTTGTCTTCTGTAAAATGTTAGGTCTTCTGTAAAAGGTCAGCTCTTTTGTAAAATGTTAGGTCTTCTGTAAAATGTTAGGTCTTCTGTAAAATGTTAGGTCTTCGGTAAAATGTTATGTCTTCTGTAAAATGTTATGTCTTCTGTAAAATGTTAGGTCTTCGGTAAAATGTTATGTCTTCTGTAAAATGTTATGTCTTCTGTAAAATGTTAGGTCTTCTGTAAAATGTTAGGTATTCGGTAAAATGTTAGGTATTCGGTAAAATGTTTTGTCTTCTGTAAAATGTTAGGTCTTCTGTAAAAGGTCAGCTCTTTTGTAAAATGTTAGGTCTTCTGTAAAATGTTAGGTATTCGGTAAAATGTTATGTCTTCTGTAAAATGTTAGGTCTTCTGTAAAATGTTAGGTCTTCGGTAAAATGTTATGTCTTCTGTAAAATGTAATGTTAGGTCTACGGTAAAATGTTAGGTCTTCAGTTAAATTGCAAATCTTCGGATAAATCAAAGAAATTCCATTAAATTGTAGGTCGTTTGTAAAATATTAGGTCTTTGTTTACATTGATTAAGGACGTTTACACTTCTACTTCACTCAGTATTTTTTAATATAACACTGAAGGCTTGAACAGAATAAAATTTAAGCTTAATTATACAATTGCATTTGAATGTCAGGGGTGTAAATGGCAGTTAGAAAAAAAATCTGAAAACGCCGGGGTCCAGCGCCCCTTTTGGGGGGGAGGGGCCCAGGGGGGAAAAGCCCCCCGGGACGAAAATGGTCTTTGTGTTTTAACACTTGAAAATTAACATATTTAAATTAAAGAATTTTCACTCAACTATAACATCAGTAGATAATATTCCATGGGAAATGCAACCCAGTAAAATAACAGAATGAAAGAATATTAACAGTGATAGTAAATAAAAACAACTTACCTTCAACTGTTTACTGAATTACATAATGTGTATACTGTATATATATTGTTATGGCCCTCTATATGATGACTATGATTACGACTCGTTAAATCGGATTCAATGAATATAGTTGTATCTTTATTAGAAGTCTCTAGATTCTGCTAATCTGTAGCCCAAGCTAGGGGTCCCTTGACTGACAGGTCTATGCAGCAATGTAGTTATATTCGTGATAATTATCTTCAACACCTTTCTCAACAATGATAGATCAAACAACTCCAGTTGTTGAATAAACAATTTTATTTAAATTGTAGACTCAATATAAACGATCAATAAACTTCATCAACTGATGGCAACATAAGTTTCAATACAATGGCATACAATATACAAATGAATATAGCGACTTCACTCGACAAACTTCCGAACTGAACTAACTTTAAGGAGGTCGGGACTTTCCAAAGAAAACTATCATCGAAGATTCTACAGGGTCTAAATACGCATTTTAACCTCTTTCTCTATAATTACTACGATCCAGAATTATCCTCCAATTTCCACGGGATTTGAACGAATTATTTTATTTAAACTGCCCTCAGGGCATAAAGGTCAAACCTTGGTCGCTTTGGACTCTGATACGCACTTGTTAAGAGGTCAATGCCTTACTACGTCATTCATTTATGACCGAGATTCGTAACATCCCCCTCCTTCTAAAGTTTTATAATTATTTCTTTTACATTTTAACTACTAAAAATGTTAATTTTAAGGAATAATTATAAAAGAAAATATTCCGGGGAAACAATACAGTTCAATTGGCTATCCCAATAATTCAATCGAACTGATAACAATAACATATAATATATGCAATATACGTTCATCTTAGCAAATGGCTTAACTACAGTCATTCAATCATTCAATTTTTAATTCAAAACAATGGACAATTAAATTGTTTATCTAAATCTTGTATACAAGAAAAATACATAATCATTCTTAATAGATATAATATAATACAAGTTAATAATTTCTATTACATTGAACATTCCACTGAAATAAAAACTCTCTCGTCCATTTAATTATAAACTAATATCTTTTACAATTTGTAATTATACAACAAAAGAAAAAATCACTTAATGTCTATTCAGACACGACTTATTTTTTTATAAGGAGAAAAAAAAAAAAACGCTCTGATAGAACACATACTAGACCTGACCTAATTACACGTTACAAAAATTATTGCTCGTGTAGACAGTATTTTTTTTTTTTTTTACATGCTGGTAGGCCGACTAACACATTAGACAACTGTCTGTGACGCGACCCAAAATGTAGGTCAATTCCGCACTCTCTCTCTCTATTCCTTTTTTCACCCTCTCATTCTCAATTGATTCTAATAATGTTGACATCGCTATGCAAATTTTCCCAATTACCGCTTAGGTAAAAAAAATTGCTACGCGATTAAATAGTTATCGTACTAAATGAGCATTATTTAACAACCATTATCTCAAAATTAAATTCATTTATGTTATTTTGAGAACATTAAACATAGTCTGTTCACGAATTAAAATAGTTTATAGCAAAAATCATTAAAAATATTTCAATTTCTCATTTTACCATGACCTTTCGACGTCCTTATTTTCTTTTTAAAAGAGTTCACATTGAAACATTCTATCTTTCATGCAGACATGGATTTACTTGAAACAAATTTGGTTAATTTACTTAATTAACTATCAATCAAAGCAGATTATTTTATCTTCATACAATCTTAGTACTACACAGTAAGTACTTATTTTCTTTAGATTACATCAAAGACATTTCAAATACAATATTATTGAAGTACAAAAGATTAAAGACTTTAAAAGAGCATAGACTATTCATTTTTTTTTTCAGACAGAAATCAGTTTAACAATTTATGTACAAAACAAACTGCTGGTTTTGACTGGTGTGGTGAAAACATTCCATCTCCATTTCCAGTTTGTACGGTGGAATCCATTGCTCTTTTCCATTTTCCATAAAGGTTTTATTCATAGCATAGATTCTAGGTTCTCCTGTTCCTCACAGTGTTCAGGTCTACCCAATCTTTTGCTTGTCAGTACAATTCATTCCATCTATTTTAACTCATACAGAAAAAAATAGATTAGTTTTACAATCTTGACATGAAATCCTTAATTAATCATACATTAGTTGAACATTGGTATGTCAACATTATAAATTCTCAACCATGAATTTTCAACCATTCTGGTTTACAGTGTCAAGTGGGTGGCACATATCCTAAATTTATACAAAACAAGGATAAGTTTTATTTTACATTAGTTTCACTTCTGGTCTGCTTTTCATGTAACAGTCCTAAAAGTGAAAAATCATATATAATACATTTCTTGGAATTCTTTTTAGTCATAGTTCTGCCTTGCTGCAACTATTTTTACCCTACATTATCATACATTCAATGATAATATTACAAATGAATAAATTCACATAGAAGAAATTTGCATACTTGACTCAGTGCAATTATTTCAACAACAGTACATGATAAAATAAATCCATAGTACAATCATAAAACATTTCTCAATACTTTAGTGATAGAAAATTCTCTTTTCTTAAAACCATTTACATCTTTTTCAATCAAATTATCCTCTCTGCCAAATGTTTCAATTATCATTTCCAGAGATTCTCAAACATATCTTATAATCAGTCCACATTTATAATGTCCTCTGATTTAGAAACCAATTCTGCGGATAAAACTGATCTTTTTCTCTTATAGCAATTATTTTAAATGCTCAACCTAAACAAGTTTGTTTAGAAATATCACACTATAATGATATTTACTCTAACAATACTTTTACTCATTCCTTTTTCTTCACAAGTAAGGGATTTAGTTTTAAAATAGTAAGTTTGGTAACTAACTATCAGTGAATCTGTCATTCAATTCATCCTGTACTCCAGGCATAAATTTTACAAATAAGAGTAACAATGTTAACAACATCAAGCTTATTCCAATTGTTTTCAGAAGGTAAGGCTTTATCATTTTCAAATGATATAATATTTTTGCCTTTCTTTCCTCACACAACAATGGCATCTGCATGTGAGCAGTGTACAATTTTTTTCTAACAAATACAGTTATGTCAGACAAAAAATTTATGTACTTATCTAGGTACTTGCTCAGCCCAAGGAGATCCAATTCGGTCTGCCATTCCTCTTGAAGTAGTTTGAGTGGTCCTCGGACAGTGGGTCCAAAGATTGGTCCATAGGCTCCTCGACTTTCCGGATGGGATTCAGTTGACATCTCCTGCTCCAGGCATAAGTTCTTTAGGACTGGATTGAAGAGTTCCGAGGCGAAGTTGGTCCTTTGATCTGTCGGTATGGATTGTGGTAACCCATAGCTTTCGGTAGTTTCGGTCCAGCTCTCCGCACTCGTTTCTTCAGTGATGCTCCTCAAATCTTCATCTGTACCGGCAACTGCAGGTTTGCATTGTTGTTTGTTCATGCTGTGGTCTATCTGTTCATAGACATCAGTAGTAGGATTTTCCTCCTCGTCGACAGCTTTCTCATGTAGCTGTAGCAACTCTGGGTCTACTTTCTGCTCAGCAATCATTTCATTTTGCGATGACTTCTTTGATTGTTCATTTCCTTTCGGACAATCATCAATCTTGGAGAAAATAGTAGTATCAAGTTCCACTTCTTCTTCCTCTTTCTTCTCTCGTGGGAGAATTTCTTCTTTCTTTTTCTTTTCTTGTGAGAGAATTTCTTCTTTCTTTTTCTGTGGTGTCATACCATTTATGACATCACCTACAGGATAAAGTTCTTTTTCTTTTCCTGTCTCCACCATAGGACTAGGGTCTGGATTCTCCTTTACAATCAGTTCAGGTCTCACCCTCCCTTTCGCCAAATCATTTGCTAGGATAACGGATATGCCCTCAAAAGGAAGTTTTGATATTACTCCAACTGTCACATAGCCTGTCACCAAGTCAGATGTGAGGTATATCTTATGTAGAGGTATTTCTTCTTTCCATTCAAAACCTCTCAATAGGACAGTCTGTCCTGTCAATGTATTATCATCCAATGGTAATACATCTTTAAGCAGCAGTGTTAATGATGCTCCTGTGTCTCGTAATATGTTTACGGACTTCAGTGGTCCTTCCTTTTGTAAGGCCACACAACCTTCACTAATGAACGGTTGAAAACTGCACAGGGTCTCTGTGTCAATTTTATTCTTCCCTTGACCATGACTTTCGGGTGTTGTTTCATCTTTCGATGACTTCAGACTCTTGTTCGAGTCAAAAATACTTTGGTCTACTTTTTCGTCTCTGTGGACTTGGACAATTAATCCAATAGTAGCCATTCTGTATTTATAATCAGGATATTTATCCTCATTATCTTCAGTTGTAGATTTCTCTACCTTCTGACTTTTGCTCTCAGGCAAATCCACCCTCAGTGTTTCTGGTTTAGAATAATCTTTCTTCGAATTCAGTTCGTTTGTATTTTCGCTTTCTTGTACATTCTGTATTGGTTTATGGCTTGCACACATGACCACTTTGTTAGGTCTTTTGTCGCTTCGTATACTCCAACAGTCTTCAATGCTATGTCCTGTTCTTTTACAAAAAGTACATTGGACGTTTTTGTTGACAGGTCTTTTATTAACATCATTTTGTTTCACAAAATGCTCTTTTTCACGATGTTTTTGTGGTGTGTTTTCTGCTTGCCGTTGTGCCCTATTAACATTCTTTTCACCAGCTGTCCTATGACACAGTGCATACTGTTCCGCTAAATCAGCAGCCTTATGTGGGTCAGTGATGTCACGCTCGGATAAATACATTCTTATATCCGGCCTCACTTTGTTAATAAAATCTTCTAACAGAATCATATCTTTCATTTCTTTTAATGTGGAGATATTTCTGGATTTTATCCACTGATCCATTAACTTTTCTTCTGCTCTAAGGAAGTCTAAGTGTGTTTGGTAAGGGGACATTGTGTACTGACGGAACCTTTTCCGATAACTTTCAGGTATTTGGTTATAGGCTTTTAGTACAGTGTCTTTAATGACTTCATAATCATTTAAATGCTCCTCTTTTAACAATAGAACACAATCTCTTGCCCTTCCCTGAGTAAAAGCTGTTCTGACTAATATTCCCCATTTATCTTCTGGGAACTTAAAATCTCTGCAAGAAATTTCAAAGGTCTGGAAGAAATTAGCTATTTCACTTTCTTTATCAATGTAGGTAGGGACTAGCTTTTTCCATCTGGCCATCTCTACATCATTATGAGATTCTTTTTTAGTAGCTCCTATCTTCGCCAGTTCTATTCTTTCCTGACTTTCTGTTTCTCTTTGACTTTTCTTATCTCTTTCCTGACTTTCTATTTCTAGACGTCTTTGTTCCATCTCCATTTCCATCCGTTTCATTTCTAACTGAAATCTAAACTGTTCTGACATAGATTTCGACGTCTGACCTTCAACTTGATATCCCTCCGCGCTTGATTCTACTTTCAACTTTCCACTCGCAATCAACACATCTTTTATCTGCTGTGTCAACACAGTCCTCGATGGTGTAGTTTCAGTAACTTCTATCTTTAAGATCTCAGCGATCTCTTTTAACTTCTTTATTGATAAAGTTTTCAGAACTTCTTCTTCTGGATTTTCAATAAATTCCATTCTTTAGTTAAGAGATTTATAAAATGTAAATTTCCAACTTACGTTTTTCCAATCGGAAGAATAATTTCAGCGTTCTTAGGCTTGCTCAGTAGGTCACTGCTCCAACACACAACACAACACAACTTGAATATATGCTTCACTATACAACTATCCCGGACGAGCCCCCAAACTGTTATGGCCCTCTATATGATGACTATGATTACGACTCGTTAAATCGGATTCAATGAATATAGTTGTATCTTTATTAGAAGTCTCTAGATTCTGCTAATCTGTAGCCCAAGCTAGGGGTTCCTTGACTGACAGGTCTATGCAGCAATGTAGTTATATTCGTGATAATTATCTTCAACACCTTTCTCAACAATGATAGATCAAACAACTCCAGTTGTTGAATAAACAATTTTATTTAAATTGTAGACTCAATATAAACGATCAATAAACTTCATCAACTGATGGCAACATAAGTTTCAATACAATGGCATACAATATACAAATGAATATAGCGACTTCACTCGTAAAACTTCCGAACTGAACTAACTTTAAGGAGGTCGGGACTTTCCAAAGAAAACTATCATCGAAGATTCTACAGGGTCTTAATACGCATTTTAACCTCTTTCTCTATAATTACTACGATCCAGAATTATCCTCCAATTTCCACGGGATTTGAACGAATTATTTTATTTAAACTGCCCTCAGGGCATAAAGGTCAAACCTTGGTCGCTTTGGACTCTGATACGCACTTGTTAAGAGGTCAATGCCTTACTACGTCATTCATTTATGACTGAGATTCGTAACAATATATATTGGCCTCCACATTTTTATGATCAGAGTAGTAATGTTTTTTTCTTTCAATTGAGCATTTACATTTTAAATCTTGTTTTATAATAAATGTACACGTTCAAAGTTACTGCATTTGGAATGCACATCATTTTATGTCTTTTTTTTATGCTCCATCAATAAAACACTATCACCAACATACTACAATTAGATTGACAGCATTGGTAAACATATTATACTCATACAATGTGATGTATTGTATGCAACAAATGTATGGGAGTGATTGGTAAACAATATTAAACAGAACTTCATTTTACATGAAAATATGTTCTAAAGCCACAAGCCAGTCTCTCTTTTTCTTATATGATTTTATAGAAAATACGTATTTTTTTATAATAATCATAATAATGCTAACATAAAACACACAAACACATGCACTAAAAAAAAATTAAATCTGATGTAACCCTGATCAGGGGGGCTAAGCAGGTACTCCACATCTGCCCTAAAAGTGTCCTGCCCTGGAGGTGTCCTGCAGGTTGGCAGAGGGAAGGATAGCCTTAAATCTACTGTTGATAGAGGATACGATCAACATAGTTGATCCTGCTAACCTGCTATACTATAGTTGATCCTGCTAACCTGCTATACTATAGTTGATCCTGCTAACCTGCTATACTATAGTTGATCCTGCTAACCTGCTATACTATAGTTGATCCTGCTAACCTGCTATACTATAGTTGATCCTGCTAACCTGCTATACTATAGTTGATCCTGCTAACCTGCTATACTATAGTTGATCCTGCTACCCAAAAAAAAACGAAAGAAAAAAAATTCTTTATATTCATCCTTTAATACCAACCACTCCCATTTGAATTTGTTTCTAGATGTTAAATCAATGCTATCAATATCAGAATTACGCTCAACAAATACAATTCCATTTCTGGAACTGGCACTACTGGCAACCATTTTTCTCAAGTCACTTTGTTTGATTAGATTATTAGAGTTATTTCTCTTAATCTATTTCCACACTTTTTTTTAGGCTATTCACCTAATTTTATCTCTGAAAAACTCTGAGCCTCTGAAATAATATGAATGGCAAGCTCCATACACAATCAGATTTTCAGATTTTTTGCTTCTGACAATGTGTTGTGGGAATAGCAAACTATGTTTCAGAGTGTAAATAAGACATTTTAATTGTGTAAGCAATACAGTGTGATTGTTAGTACTTTATATGCTTCCACTTTTTGCTAATCTGGACTTAAAACTATATAATTTTTTTTTCAGACTTTAAAAAAAAAAAAAAAAAGATGTCAAAGTACTAGAGATGTAAAACACACACAAAAAATCACATCAACACAAAAAATCTGATTTCAGAGTAAATCTGAAAGATTTACATCCCTGGAATGTGTATTCAATACTAAATGTGGATTTTAATAGTATACCAAAATCCGTAACTCAGCTCTCATCCTCTTTACACTTACCAACACCTTGTTTAGAAATTCCCTCTCAATTGCCACCTTCTTTCAAAATACTATTATAGACATAAGCTGCTGTTAATTATCTAACACAGCTAACGAAACAATAGATTTTTCTTTCCTTTATTAAATTCAATTCGCACTGTGTTGCCCTTTTTATATATATATATTATATATATCCTCACCCCTTCACTTTCCCATAGGCCCTGCACCCCCCCCCCCACCTACATAGCCCCAAACCGATTAGTCTTCCTCCCCTACCCCTTTCCCCCCGTCCATCCCACCTCCATCTCAGTTTTCCTTGGTCTAAAAATAGCCTGTGGTTTGAAATCTCAGAAGCCAGTTTAGAATTTCAGGATTGTGGATAGTGAGTCGAGGGGAGGGGGGAGGGAGGGGGGAGCTGGTGGAGTGGACATTGAATGTGGGGTGGATGGTGGAGATAACAATTCGAATTGTGGGGATCGAAGACGGTGTAAGTGTGCCTGTGAGTATGTGCAGTAAGTGTGCATATATATGTGTGTGTGTGCGTGCGTGCGTGAGTGGTGTATAGTTACTTTTTATTTGTTTAAATGGTGTGTGTGAGTGTGTGTATGTTTTTTTACACACCAGGCGCCATAATATGTACTGATGTACTTAAAGTGTACGTTAATACTAACACTAGTTTTAGATGGTAGCGGTACCAAGCGTTTTATATAGTTAAACATGATTGGATGGCAGTGTTGTTCGAATTTCTTCAGTGCCCCACCGCGTAGTCATGACAGGAAATGGTATTAGAAACGTAGTCGTGAATACAAAGAATATTTGTATTTATGTATATATCTTTACAAACTGAGGAACTACCTTTGCCACGTAAAGATATAAAAACGTGGCCCTCATTGTTTTATGTGCCCACCAAGACATAGTAAACACGTTTAAAATAAGAATGTTTCAATAATTTACTTAGGGGCCTCATGCGAACATCGTTTTCTGAGTACATCTTTATACAATTATACTTCATTTAGTTTGTTCCGTTATCATTTTTCATCGCTTTTTTAGTTTAAGCCCTATTTACTTTGTCAGTTTTGTTTGTTTGATGTTGCCATTTTTTGAAAACAATTTTTTTATTAACTAGCACCTAGAAGCTATCCTAATACCTATGCTGCACAATCAAAAATATAATTCTAAACGGCCTACAATCTAGTAAAAATATTTACAATCTAGTCTCTAAACATACTATCTAGACCTAGAATCTAGCTTATAAGACCTAAAATCTAGTCTATACGACCTAAAATCTAGAAATCTAGACTACAAGACATACAGTCTATCTGTAAGACCTACACTCTAGCAATCTAGTCTATAAGACCTAAAATCTAGCAATCTAGACTACAAGACCTACAATATAGTTTATATCAGGGCTAATGTCTTACCCTACATTTAATTCAGCCAATACTTTTCGAGTTTAAAGGTCAACGGTCTGCGCAGAAGAAGAAGAAAACTATAAATAAAAGCGAAAGCGAAAGTAAAAGATTCCTAAGAAAAGAAAACTCCAATCTTAACTAGCCAGAAAGAGGCTCATCTTTGACCTCATAACCATAAACCACTGTGTGCCCCCCATTGATTAGTTCTACTGGCTAAGGGGGTCAGTGTAATGGCCGGCTCCAAGTCATCTACATCACAATGGACAACGTCCAAGATTTTTCCCTTTAGCTAAGATGGTCTTGATACTTTTTCATGTTACGGTTTTTTTCGGAGATGTGCGGGCGTTTACGTGTAATACATATATGTTACAGAAAATATGTGTACAATACACTTTTTTAAAAATCCATGGATCACGGACCTTAGAACAAACACAACAATAAACAAATGCAACAATAAACAAATGCAACAAGAAACAAATACAACAAGAAACAAATACAACAAGAAACAAATACAACAATAAACAAATACAACAATAAACAAACACAACAATAAACAAATGCAACAATAAACAAATACAACAATAAACAAATTCAACCATAAACAAATACAACAATAAACAAATACAACAATAAACAAATACAACAGTAAACAAATACAACAGTAAACAAATACAACAATAAACAAATACAACAATAACCAAATACAACAATAAACAAATACAACAATAAACAAATACAACAATAAACAAATACAACAATAAACAAATACAACAATAAACAAATACAACAATAAACAAATACAACAATAAACAAATACAACAATAAACAAATACAACAATAAGTAAATACAACAATAAGTAAATACAACAATAAACAAATACAACAATAAACAAATACAACGATAAAAAATACAGCAACCTCAAATACAACAATAAACAAATACAACAATACAAACGCAACAATAAACAAATACAAAAATAAACAAATACAACAATAAACAAATACAAAAATACAAACGCAACAATAAACAAATACAACAATAAACAAATACAACAATAAACAAATACAACAATAAACAAACACAACAATAAACACATACAACAAAAAACAAATACAACAATAAACAAATACAACAATAAATAAATGCAACAATAAACAAATACAACAATAAACAAATACAACAATAAACAAATACAACAATAAACAAATACAACAATAAACAAATACAACAATAAACAAATACAAGAATAAACAAAAACAACAATAAACAAACGCAACAATAAACAAATGCAAAAAAAAACACAACTTGTTTCGTAATTCACAACTTAAATCTAGTTCATTCTCCCCAGCCCCTCGCTTTACTGATCTCATCTTTGATTAATTCCAGGCACCTGTAGACAGTAAAAGAAAACTTTGATTTTTTAACCCTTCAAGCCCCTTCCTTACTTCCCTCCCCCCTCCCCCCCCCCCCCACACACACCACAATCGGACATGATCCCCAATTAGCTGATATTTTATGGTGTGTTCAGATTTTTAACTGCACCTAATTGATGGACTTCATACGGAGATTTCCCACCGCGCCCCTTTTTCCCAATTCCACAACCTCGCCCAACCATAAAAAAAATTCACCTCCTGTTACACTAATTCGTTTTTCTTTTACAAACTTTTTCTTTTACATTTCTTCCTAAATCGAGGGAGGTGGGGAGGGGGAATGGTGTCAGGGTCTAAAAAAGGGGGACGGACAGGGGGAGGGAAGGGGTGTGTGTCAGAAATCTGGCCAGATAGAACACAAGGCTGGTAATTGATCAATGGATGATCAAGTTTTTGAGATGCGGGAGATATTGGCGCGTCTTCGTCTGTCTTGTAGGTGAACACCTCCCCCCCCCCCCCACGAGCTAAGAATAGATTCACCCAGATTAGTTTTTTTTAATTTCTATTTTCTTCCCTTGATGCTAATTTCATTTCTATCCAGACTCAACGCAATAATAAATACAAATAGTAACTGAATATTGCGAAAGAGAAGTCACAAAAAATGGTTTCATATTTCCGAAAACGTTCGTGACTTAAATAATTTTGTCTGATCTTGATAGAATTGTCTGTTAGTAGTGCAGAAATTATTTTGGTTAAATGTTTAAAAATAAACAGCTTTTTTATATAAAATATGCTTTTAGTATTATTTTTTCTGACGATATATATTTATATATTTTAAATAAATTTAATCAAAACCAATTATTTATTTTGAATTTCCAAATATTTTTAACTCGTTTCGCGAACCATCGAGTTTATTTTAAAATGAATTCCATTTAGAAAATTAATTTTTTTTTTGACGATCACAAATTTAGACCAATCAGATCATCCGCCGATATTCTGTTCTTAATATAGACCGTGATCAGAGTTTTCCCTCTCCGGAAGTTAAATATATATATATATATACACGTAGCATACTGGCAACTCCTGCGACGCAAAAGATGCCAAGCTGTATTGGCTAAGCCTTTCCCTTGTACACATCTAATGCGTGGAGAGAGGGGAACTGATGCATGGGCAACATCAGCCTCTCCTTAACACACTGACCAGGCTTGCGCTCTGGAGAGGACAATCCAGCTTTGCTGTTTAGCGTCGACAAAGCACGAAATGCAGCAGTTACCGGCTATAAACCATCTATCCAGGCTAACGCAAAGAGTATGGGCAAACAAGATGCTGTCTATTAATACAAAAATAGCTGTCTATCGTGCATGTGTGATCAGCACTCTCCTGTACGCCAGCGAAACTTGGACCCTGTACGCATCGCAAGAAAAGACACTCTCTTCTTTCCACATGCGCTGCCTCAGACGAATACTTGGGATATCTTGGAAGGACCGCATTAACAAACAACGAGGTCTTGCTACGGGCTAACATGCCTAGCATGATCACCCTCCTTCGCCAACGACGTCTTCGGTGGCTTGGCCATGTTTCCAGGATGGAGGATGGGCGAATCCCAAAAGACCTGCTATATGCTGAGCTCGCTGAAGGCAAGAGAGCTACTGGCCGCCCCCAACTCAGGTTCAAGGACGTCTGCAAACGTGACCTAAAGGCTATAGATGTAGAGGTCAGAAACTAGGAGAACCTTGCTCAGCACAGAAATAGTTGGAGAGGCACCTTACACACCGGTATAAATGCGGCAGAGGGCAAACTTCGCCTTATGGCGGAGGCTAAACGTGCAGCGAAGAAAAGTTTGCTGCCCCTAACAATCTCCAATGGTCCAGCTTTCAAGTGCCAGAGATGCGACAGAGCCTGTCTCTCAAGGATAGGTCTCCACAGACACAGTAAATTTTGCAGGGCTGGCCAAATCACAGGAGCGAAAATCTAATGTCTTTCGAGACTATGGAGCCAATGAATATAGACCGTAACCAAAATATAATGTTTTAAATTTGTTGTTGTTTTTTTACCTTGTAATAAAATGAACACAATTTTGCAAACTGTTCTAAATAATTTATTAGAATACTGACTTCTCGAAAACTGTTCTAAATAATTTATTAGAATACTGACTTCTCGAAAACTGTTCTAAATAATTTATAGGAATACTGACTTCTCGAAAACTGTTCTAAGCAAAATATAGGACTTCAGGGGTCACGGTGGTCCGCCTTATTACTTCTTAGAACAACAGGAGATGGTAACATTTTGAAAACACTTCTAACCAAAATAGAAACTGAGAAATATTTCACCAAGCGGAAATACAAACACTCTACATTGACAAACAGATATGCCATATTTTGGTGTTGATATTTGTTATTGATGTTGATAATGTTGTTGTTATTTAACTTGGAACCCTATTTTATTTTAAATGATATTAAACGTATCCACTAAATGAACTTAGAATCATCAGTCTCCATCACAGTTTCGCCATGGAAGTAAAAACAAGCCAAACAAAATTACATAAGATTTACCATAGACTATAATATACATGGACCGCTTGCTTTAGTATTTCCATAGACTATAATATACTTGGACCGCTTGCTTTAGTATTTCCATAGACTATAATATACTTGGACCGCTTGCTTTAGTATTTCCATAGACTATAATATACATGGACCGCTTGCTTTAGTATTTCCATAGACTATAATATACATGGACCGCTTGCTTTAGTATTTCCATAGACTATAATATACTTGGACCGCTTGCTTTAGTATTTCCATAGACTATAATATACTTGGACCGCTTGCTTTAGTATTTCCATAGACTATAATATACATGGACCGCTTGCTTTAGTATTTCCATAGACTATAATATACATGGACCGCTTGCTTTAGTAATTCCATAGACTATAATTTACATGGACCGCTTGCTTTAGTATTTCTATAGACTATAATATACATGGACCGCTTGCTTTAGTATTTCCATAGACTATAATATACATGGACCGCTTGCTTTAGTATTTCCATAGACTATAATATACATGGACCGCTTGCTTTAGTATTTCAATAGACTATAATATACATGGACCGCTTGCTTTAGTATTTCCATAGACTATAATATACATGGACCGCTTGCTTTAGTATTTCCATAGACTATAAAATACATGGACCGCTTGCTTTAGTATTTCCATAGACTATAATATACATGGACCGCTTGCTTTAGTATTTCCATAGACTATAATATACATGGACCGCTTGCTTTAGTATTTCCATAGACTATAATATACATGGACCGCTTGCTTTAGTATTTCCATAGACTATAATATACTTGGACCGCTTGCTTTAGTATTTCCATAGACTATAATATACTTGGACCGCTTGCTTTAGTATTTCCATAGACTATAATATACATGGACCGCTTGCTTTAGTATTTCCATAGACTATAATATACATGGACCGCTTGCTTTAGTAATTCCATAGACTATAATTTACATGGACCGCTTGCTTTAGTATTTCTATAGACTATAATATACATGGACCGCTTGCTTTAGTATTTCCATAGACTATAATATACATGGACCGCTTGCTTTAGTATTTCCATAGACTATAATATACATGGACCGCTTGCTTTAGTATTTCAATAGACTATAATATACATGGACCGCTTGCTTTAGTATTTCCATAGACTATAATATACATGGACCGCTTGCTTTAGTATTTCCATAGACTATAAAATACATGGACCGCTTGCTTTAGTATTTCCATAGACTATAATATACATGAACCGCTTGCTTTAGTATTTCCATAGACTATAATATACATGGACCGCTTGCTTTAGTATTTCCATAGACTATAATATACATGGACCGCTTGCTTTAGTATTTCCATAGACTATAATATACATGGACCGCATGCCTTAGTTTTTCAATAGACTATACTATACATGGACCGCTTGCTTTAGTATTTCCATAGACTATAAAATACATGGACCGCTTGCTTTAGTATTTCCATAGACTATAATATACATGGACCGCTTGCTTTAGTATTTCCATAGACTATAATATACATGGACCGCTTGCTTTAGTATTTCCATAGACTATAAAATACATGGACCGCTTGCTTTAGTATTTCCATAGACTATAATATACATGAACCGCTTGCTTTAGTATTTCCATAGACTATAATATACATGGACCGCTTGCTTTAGTATTTCCATAGACTATAATATACATGGACCGCTTGCTTTAGTATTTCCATAGACTATAATATACATGGACCGCATGCCTTAGTTTTTCAATAGACTTTACTATACATGGACCGCTTGCTTTAGTATTTCCATAGACTATAAAATACATGGACCGCTTGCTTTAGTATTTCCATAGACTATAATATACATGGACCGCTTGCTTTAGTATTTCCATAGACTATAATATACATGGACCGCTTGTTTTAGCATTTCCATAGACTATAATATACATGGACCGCTTGCTTTAGTTTTTTATGCTATTATCTTTTTTTTTTTTTGCAATTCCCGATTCTAAATGAAGTAATTGTTATACAAGTTCCGTTTTATTGAATCGCATTTTTTTCGACTTTAAATGAATACTTGTAGGCCTATCATTGACTATAATAAGATGGACCGCCTGCTCTATTTTTAGAGCTTATGATCTTTTTCCGTGCGCACACAACACTGTTCTATAAATGTTTCCGCTCTGTACAACTTTCGATTTTAATTTTTCATTGAGAACATTATAGCGATTAAATAAAACGTAACTTGTATATCAATAACTTTATTTCCTGTATAGCAATTACGTTATTTAGAATCGGGAATTCCAAACATCAGTGTTTCAAGTCATCATATAGCAGAAATACTAAAGCAAGCGGTCCATGTATATTATAGTCTATGGATATACGTTATCATTATCCCTTTTGCGAAATCAAATGCATTTAATTACTCTTTCTTCCCGAGTGGCATCAGGGCATGGAATGGGTTGCCTGAACAAACCAGGAAAACCAGTCACTTTTAAAACATTAATAAAAATGCAAGACTAGATTCGGACCACGGATAAGCGTAGGACGCAATAATCTTCTTTATAGAAGGAGCGTCTGTAATATTAAAGATAAGATAATATAAAATACATTCTCCTTTACATTTGATCTCAAACATTTTGTTCATTATAAAAATAGATACGTGGTTGAAAAGGAAAAATAAAAATAAACATAAAACATCATGTAATTAAAAAATTGATTGACTACTGGAAATTAAACGTACAGAAAAATATCTGTGTCGAAAATCTCAAAAATATCTCCTTACTCCTTATGAATTATTCTAAAAATAATCTTAGCGCATAATTTTTTTTCTAGCGTTGCGCCGAAAAACTATAAAAAGTTGCACAGGCATTTTTAAAGTGAAACCAACATTTTACTTATACTTTTCTTTTAAGAAATGAATATTGTCATAAGTATAGTATAATTAAGTTGTTTTAACTGAAAATTTGATATAATGTATTCTTAGTCGGGGCAAGTCTGCTATCCAAATTTCAGCTTGATTGAACCCTGGGAAACGGTCAAAAAATTGAAGCAAAGTCTTGCTATCAAGATTGCAACCATCCGGACAGACAGACAGACAGAAATTGCAACTTAAAATAAAGGGTGTAAAAAATTAACAAGAAAACCATAAAAACGAAGTTTTTATTATACTCCTTTTCTTTGCAAACTAAGTTTACCATTTCCACTTCACTACAAAACTAAAATTTCGCATCGGTAATGTCGGCAAATACATATTATCTAATTATAACGATTGCGCATTTAAAAAAAAAACTCGCTTTATATTTCGGCTATATTGTGTCGTTTTCATTCGTATTTATTTCGTAAAAACAAACACACCCGAAAAGTTTATATTTATATACTTCCGTCAAAGGCAGCCATGTTGTTTCGTCAAATATATTCCTCGATTCGCAACTTGGTAGAAGGAATTCGTGACTATTCCAAATGCTACGATGCTGAAAATAATTTGACAGAATGTATTGTTAGTCTGGGCAAGTCTGCTGCCCAAATTTCAGCTCGATGAGACCACGGGAAGTGGTCGAAAAATCTAAGCAAAGTCTTGCTATCAAGATTGCAATCATCCGGACAGACAGACAGACAGAAATTGCAATTTAAAATAAAGGGAGTAAAAATGCATTTTTTTGTTGTGTATAAAGCATTTATAATAAATGAAGGAGCGAGAAACAAAAACACTGCAGATAAACAAATCTTAGCGTTATCTTTGGCCTTAAGGCGGATGATATCAAGCTCTTGGACATCGCAAGGCAAAGCAGAAAACTACGTTTGTTTTTCGTGATTGTTAACTGGCGATTGTTACAAGCTCGAGGGTGGGGAGTCTCATGTTGACATTGGTATTTAATGGAGACACAGGCGAGGGTTGTGCTGAGTTTCAATGAAGAAATTGAAAGTCAGCGTCATTGAAAGTTTCTTAATGGAGAGCAAGGCAGCGGTTCTCACTGTCGTTGTGTACGTCCATCTGAAGAGATAACTTACTACTCGGTCTCTAGTCCAGCGGTCGGCAAACTACGGAATGCGTGCCACACTTGGTACGCCTAGGGATTTTCAATGGCACGCGGAAGAGTCAATTCAAGTCAGTTCAAGTTTCTTCTAAGTGAGATTTAGTGTTACAACTGGGTGACTTTTAGGCTGTTGGGACGCTGAGTAAATTAGAAATCATGCTTCGGCACACTGTTATCAAAAGGTTGTCGACCCCTGCTCTAGACCATCAAGTAGACGAATGGAAATTTAACATCTGCATGTCGCAATTATCCACAAAAAAATGTTGACAATTGAGAAAATCAAAGTTAACAAAGTTAAACAATTTTAAAAAAAGTATATCCGCCGGACCAATCGAATATAAAAGACATATAAACGCATTGAAGCAACGTTCACCAGTTTCTGTGGCCACGGTACACTAGGGGATTGTGTGGCCAGGACAATGTCCAGCCGCTTTTACTTTAACCCAACTAAAGTCACGTACTCATCAGAGCTGGGTAGACTTAAGGGCACCCTCCAGATCCGGAAACAATTCCTAGCCTCAGGATTCGAACCCAGGACCTTCTGGTACGCAAGCCAAACGCGCTGCCGTTCGGGCACAGAAATAGATATAAAATAGACATTTATTATTTCTTATGTAAGTACAACTGCATCTATAAATCCCTTTTAAGTACAACAAGTACTACAGCAACGGTAACGACGACTACAATAACGAGAACAATAAAAAGTACGATCGCAACCACAACAACAAATACACCATCAAAACATAAAAACAGCAAAAGTCAACATTAAATAGATCTATAGAGACAGAAACAAACTTAGATACAACAGCCAATGCAAAAATATGCAACTACAACAAAAACAGGTACAACAAAATAGTTTCAAAAACTGCAACAATAACATCAACATCCGGGTTAGCTACAACAACAAAAAAATCAACCAATTGGAAAGCTTGTTTTTAAAAGCGTAATGATTAGTCTAAATGAAATAGCATGAGAACAATGCCCTATATAAAATACTCATCATTAATATTGACACACACAAACAAAGAACAGCAAACAATAACAACCACCGGGCTTGCTTTTAAAAACTTTAACATGGTTGGGCTTTCATTGGACATAACAAAAAAACAAACTAACACATAATAATATATTTGTTTCACTTTATGCAAGAAAACAACAACAAAAAAACAACCAACAACAATGAGTTCCATCACTGCATTGAAACTAAACTCAAGAACAATTGAATTGAATTGACTTTCCTTTTTTACTACACAGTGTACAGTAGTTTTTTTGTTTCCGCGCAGTCGCAACAGAAAACTTGTACACTTCACTTCCGCTTTCCTACTAAACTCTATCAGTCTCCTCCTAAAGTGAATCAAACGAACTCTTAAATGTAATACAGTGTTGTTCTTTTTAAAAAAAAATTATTTCCATTGTGTTTCTGTGTCGCTTGTATTCGTTTTCTAAAACTTTTTTATTTTTTTTTTAATTTCGGGGGAAAGTGACCGGAAGTTGCGGGGAACTTTAAAAGAATTTCGCTCCCCTCACCCGCCACACCCCTACAACTCCTGTCTCAATGTCTGTTTGAGAAAATGCTCTTGTTTCCTGCTCGTTTAATAGCGTGGAGCTATATTGAGACCATTGTAACGTTGACATTCCGATTACTTCCGGTCTCCGTGGGTCCCCCCCCCCCTATCTTCCCTGACTCTGCATTGTCACGATCTTGCCGTTTTCTCTTTATATTTTCTCCTCCCTAAAGAAATAATGGCACGCCCAGGATATCGAAACAAATTTACTAATGATAAACATCCCTAAACAAAGGACAAACCCTGCTTTTTTTAAAATGTGTAAATAAAATACAAATTTCTGTTTCAATTCACAGGAGTGACAGATTGAAAGCTCTTTAGCATCCCATAATTTCCTGAGTGATTTTCTTACCACGTTTTTCCTTGACAGTAACATTATACCGTTAAACTCTCGTTAAACTCTCGTTAAACTCTCTCGCTTTCTCTCTCTATATATAGGCCTATATTTAGAGTTGTCTTTACTTTAAAACGCGTTGCCTAGGCGACGAGCTAACAATAACAAAAGCTTCCATTGTTACCATAGTAAAAAAAATTTCGTCAAGTAGTGTGTAAGTTCTGTACTAGGTGTCAAAGCTAAAAACTGGCGTTTAATATATAGGCTATGCTAAAATGGCGAGGACGGTTGTTTCTTTTTGAGTAGTTGTTTTGTAATTCTATTATTAGTTGTTTTTATTTAACTTCAAGACGATTTACAATTTAAAAAATAACATGAGTTTCAAGCTTCCGTGACCAATATTTTGAAAAATGACTGTGTCGCCAGCCCTGTGCCCAGACACCATAGACAGCTCTAAACTTACCGTTCTCTTGAAGTGACCACGACAATATAGTGAAGTAAAGTATCTCGGTCCCACCAATCTCAATAACTCAATGATGAGTCGCCAATAGAAGTCGTTAGCTCTGTTCAAGAACCTCCCCCCCCCCCTTTTATTATGGCGTCGATCGTCTAATGAGAAGAACGAAAAAACTTTCCACAATTCACACCGATTTGTACATGTCTCTAAAAAAAACAGAAAACGGACGAGCTGTCCAGCTCTTTAGACCAGTGAGTAGAGATGTGAAGGGGAGGGACCATGGGGGAGGTGGGTACCCCGCGGTCCAGCCCGAGACTAGCCTCCTCCGCGGCACACCGATAAAGCGTGTTCATGTAACAGAGGGGTGCGCTCTCCGCAGTCACACATGCACTACTCTGCTTCTCCCCAACCTGCAGAATTCACCCTCGTAACATTATCGTGGTGGCTCGCTCGCTCGTATGCCTGCACTGTCGCCCCCCGAAGCATCCGTCTGTACATTCAGGCACCAGGGCGGGCTTGAGACGAAACAGTAGCGCACATTGCTTCCTCCCCCAAGGAGGGGCTCGGTGCCTCTCTGAGGTGCCAAGATAACTCAGACGAACATGTATTTCCCTATGACAATCTGCGGCAGGGCGGCCTAGCGGCTGTGCTAGCGTACCAAAATATGTCCCGGATTCACAAGCTAAGATTTGTCCCATAGTCCATAAGCCGGTCAGTACCGGACAGTAGATGGAGAGAGGGGGGGGGAGTGCATTATGCTGGCCACACATCCATTTGCTTACGATGGTTAGAGAAACTTGTGAACGCTGCTTCACTTGATCATTGTATCAAATTATTTGTCTATACGGGATACTTTACTTTACATATTTAAACAATATTGAGCGATAACTTCATGTATAACCCTGATTAAGTGCTTTTATTATAACTTCGCTCTTATATTTCTCTTATCTTATTTCAGAGCATAGAACGGTCATCAACTCTATACAAGTACCATTAATATTATTATGATCTTATCTTATATATTACAGACTCTCCTTCTATAAAGAAGATTATTGCGTCCTACGCTGTGGTCCGAGTCTAGTCTAGCATTTTTATTAATCTTGTAAATGATGTTAAGTTACTGGTTTTCCTGATTTGTCCAAGCAACCCATTCCATGCCTGAATGCCACTCTAGAAGAAAGGGTTTTTAGATGCGATTGTTCTCGTATAAGAAATAAGAAAAGTGTTTTTGTCCTTATGTTGATCTGAGCATTGCAACAGGATATTATTGGGTTGTATTTCTAAATTAGAGTTTATTGCCTGATGTATTATGTAATTATTACTATTTTACTCTTTGCCCTTCTGTCCACTAGTGTTTCTAGGTTCAGTTATATTTTTTCTAACCATGACGATTGCAAAGGGTCAGGTCTTCCAAATGATAAATTACAAGTGAATATTAGACATGATTTATATATATTATAATATATAATATTATACATGATTTATACCAAAAAAAACAACTTTTTAAAACTTTGTTAAAATAGGGCTGTTGGATTATTCTTCTTTACTTATTTATTACGATTAGCTTACCCATTTGAGTTTTACTGTGATATTTTACTTTATTTACTTAGAGCGCACTGAGCATGCTAACATAGCATGGATAGGCGCGCTATATAAATCATCATCATCATTATTCTTGTACTGTTCTAGGAGCTTCTTTGATTATTGGTAATATTGTTATTTAACCTTGGCTAACGGCATATCAAAACAATAATTATATTTTATAACACAATTATGTAACCTGATACGAGTGCATTATTTCGTAGACTATATAAAACACTATATCCTATAAGTGCGCGCAATTATGGAAATAAGCTTGAAATAACAATAATAATAATAAAACATGTTTTTGGACATCGGTACGGCTGGACAAAACTGAATCCCTGGGGGCGTAAACGCCAGCCTTCCCTCCACACCCAAGTCTGCAGACGACTCGTTATTTTCATTTCGATAAGTGGTTATCTAGGTAGGGGGTGGCGGGGAGAAGTGGCCTATAATTATTTTAAACGACACGACTAAAACAACCACCCACACAATCGGCCGTTTTGGGGGAAGTATTTATATCGTTTTTTTTCGCACCACTGTACTTGTAATTCAATACATTTTTTGATTAGACCAAAGACTATAATAAGCTTGCTCTATTTTTAGCTTATATGTTGTTTTTTTACGTGCGCATCCACTAAGGCTGTCTTAAATGAATTAAACGCGCCTACGTCTGCCTACATGTTTCCGCTGTATACAACTTTCGATTTAAATTTTTCATTGAGAAAATTAGAACGATTTAAAAGCGGGAATCGGGAATTCCAACAAAAAAAAATCATTCGAGCCATCAAATAGCAGAAATATTAAAGCAAGCGGTCCATCTTATTATAGTCTTTGACCAGACTCAACGCCTAAATATTTTACGATATTATGCTCTATATACACATAATAATAATAAGAAGAAGAAGAAGACTGATTGATGCCAACTGTGAAATGAAAATTTAGAATTTAGAAAATTCCATGACATTAAAGAGTATGACTAATAAAGAAATAAAAAAAAAAGTTATATAAAATTGTATAAAAAAAGGAAAAAAAAATAGAACGAAATTCCACATAAAAACAATAATTAATTGCATGAAAATATTGTTGTATTTTTTTTTTTTCGTTTGAAAGTTTTTTGTACACAGATCGTCCAATTGTGAATGCTCGAATGTTGTAAAGCTATTGATGTATGAAAGTCGTGTTATGTTTTCTTATTGCTCGTCTAATGTCTGGTTCACTATGAAATAATACACTCAAGCCACTCGATACGAAATTCTTCGTTTAATGAATAATTTGATGCTTGAAATTATTAACAATAATTATTATATTAAACTGCACTTGTAAATAATAATAAAGTAGCTTCATTAAAACTCTGTAAAACAACACTAACATACTACACCACTATGTGCCTTATATAGGTTTTAGGTACAGAAAGTGCTCGAATGGATTTTCCATGAAGTTTTCAGAATGTAAAAGAAATACATGCATACTAGAAATATGTAGAGACTATGAGAAAAACTGGTGTACGCAAATAATCTCTAAGCCATAATTTAAAAAAAAACACTCTAAATAAAGTATCGATACAAGTCTTACACAAATTTAAATACTGTCATGTATATTGTTTTTCCAAGAATTGGAACACGCAATGTTTATTCTCCTCTCTCTCTTTTTTCTTACTACACACAATATTAGGACGTTTAGTAGGAAAACGAAAGGTTCTAGGTAATGCTGGGATTCTGTGTTGATCTCAAATTCTCAGAGTCTGGGAACGACTCATTATTTAATAGGGGAAGTTCCTATCGTTTTTGTTATGAGTTTTGTAATGATACCATGATTTTCACCCCTACTGGTAATGGGTCTATCCCTTGCACCACTCGGATAGTATTTAATGATTTGTTTTGTCTGAAAGACGGAGAGTTTCAAAATATGTTCCTTTGAGAACGTTTGTGTTTGCACTATTTTATTCTAACTGTACATAATAGATATATTGTATATATTGAACATACCACCTGAAATAAACTATCAACAACAGTTACACTGAAGCTTCCTTGTCAAATTACTATCCTATTGTGTTGAATACATTACTATAAGATTTATCTACTACCATAATATACAAGAAAGGAAATGTTGGAATACAAATACTGAATTTGTGCCCAGGACTATAAGAAGAGTTCGTGTAATACTGAAACATAAATACTAATGATTAAAGTCTCCCCTAGGACTAACGAGAATTATCAGCAAGATCTACACAGCTCTGGCCACAAGGGGATTGTGGACGTAACAAAATTTGGTGGTCTCGCCCGGTATATTTGAGTTCTACTTTTCCTGACCTAGGATTGACAAGATTTGGTAGTCTCGTTCGGTAGATTTGAGTTCTACTTTTCTTGATCTAGGATTGGAAAAAATTTGTTGATCTCGTCTGGAAAATTTGAGTTATATTTTTTCCTGACCTATAAATATTTTGTGACATTAGTAGTACTGAGAGCGGCATATTTGTGTTTCGTTTTCAGGACTGTGAAACTATTCTTTTTTAAAAAGAGGAGAGAACTGGTTTGCGTTTTTATTCCTTGGGAAGTGTGAAGATTCCACGAAGTGTTTAATATTATATTGTGCAAATTTCTGGACAAATCGTAAGTTGGAACTTTATATTTTATTATACAATATATACTACTCTACTATAACAAATATTTCGAACGCTATACTATGGCTTCGAATATATCAAGTGAGGAACTTAATGCCATGTCATTTGCTGAACTAAAAGAATTAGCTGAGTCCTTTGGGATTGAGGCAGGACAGGCAAGACCTAATCGTAATCGTTTGACCAAAGAAATTATGACATGTTTGAACGGGCAGAATGCCATGAACACTGGTAGTGTAGTTGAAGTGGGACAGAACGATATCAATGAAGGTTATGTAGCTCCCAGTGGGGGCGAGGTAATTGCCCACGGAGACGAGGTAAGAAATATGTCATCTAGATCATCAAACAATGATGAAGATGAAGGGTTGAGTGAAAACCTAAAATTCCAATTAGCTATGAAGAGAATGGAATTGGAAAGAATTAGGATAGAAACTGAAAGGGAAAATGAAAGAATTAGGATAGAAACTGAAAGGGAAAATGAAAGAATTAGGATTGAAAGCAGAGAAAGGATAGAGATGGCACGCATGAACAGACCTGACCATCGTAGGGACAGCAATGGTATGGATATTAGCGCAATGAAGCAACACTTGCCTATATTCAGAGAAGAAGATGTTCAAGATTTCTTTTTGCTTTTTGAGAGGATAGCTGTAGATTATCAGTTCCCTGATGATAAGATGGCTTTATTGTTAAGGTCAACTCTCCACAAAGGAAAAGCATTGGACGTAGTGTTGAGTTTAACACCCGAGGAAATAAATGACTATGAAGTAATCAAAGATAGGGTGCTGAAAAGTTATTCCCTGACACCAGAAAAATATAGAAAGCTATTTAGAGACAGAAAGAAGGCATATGATCAAACTCATGTAGACTTTTTGAGACAAAAGGAGAAAATGTTAGAACAGTGGCTAAGGTCACAGAATGTAAGTGAGTTTGATAAACTCAAGAACCTAATATTGTTTGAGGAATTCAATGATTGTATTCGAGTGGATATTAAAACTCACATCTCAGACCGAGGGGTTGAAGATGTGCATGAAGCTGCTAGATTGGCAGATAACTATGCCATAATTCATGCCAGCATAAAGCCATATTATGCTGACAAACCCAAAGTGCACAAACCAGAGTCCAAGGAGGCTAGTAAACCAAAAGAGACAAGTGAAAACAATAATAAGAACAGTGGTGTAAATAATAATAGTAACTTAGTTCATTTCAGGAAGCAGACAGATGTAAATAAAGCAAAGGTGGTATGTTTCAATTGCAAGAAAGAGGGCCACATGAAGAAAGATTGTTGGATCCTTACCAAGAAGCAAGGTGCTATTCTACACTGTGCCAGAGTGCAGAAAGATAGCAAGCAGACAGAAGAAGTGTGCAACACAGGGTCAAGAAACTCAAAAGAAATGCGGCCGGCATCGCCCATAGTTGTGGAGTCGATGGTTTTTGAGAACAGTCTATCTAAGGTAAAAGAGAATAGCTGTACTCAATCTATTATGCTTTCAGAAGGCCGTAAGGAACAGATGGTTCCTGAAGTCCCGGAAGAGGACGACCTATCCGATTTTCGACCCTTTGTCTACGAGGGGACAGTGTCGACAGAAGTCGATGTACTCAACAAGAAGAAAATACAGATATTACGTGACACGGGTTCTGCTGTCAGCGTGATCCTGGAGGGCAGTGTGCCGTTAACAGATGCCACCAGTACCGGTGAGTCTGTTGTGCTGAGAGGTGCTAGTATGGAGGCTGTGGAAGCTCCACTGCACAGAATAAAACTCGAGTCGGATATTTTTACAGGTAACATCGTAGTGGGAGTGTGGCGCGCACTACCCGTCAAAGGCGTTTCCATGATATTAGGAAATGACATTATGGGCGGCAGAGTCACTGTCGAGCCCATGGTTAAAGTGTTGGAGACAAAGATGGCGGAGGACAAAAACCTACGTCCTGCCAATGAACGCCCAACATGTGCACTGACAAGAGCAATGCAGAAAAAGAAGTCGGTAAAGACTCCTGCTACGCCGTGTAGTGCAACGAAAGATGTGTTTGTCTGTTCTGAAGACACACATGCGAATGAAACAGTGATAACAGAAACACCTGACATCGATTTAAGTGCTACGTTCTTTGCTGAACTAACAACTGGTGATGCAACCGAGAACGATAACATTTTGTCACCAAAGCAGAAATTGGTGAAAGAACAATTGAATGACGAAGTAATAATGCAACTCAGAATGAAAGCTGTTGATGAAAAGACTGCAGATGCAATGGCGGAATGTTTCCACATGAAAGATGAAGTGTTGATGAGAAAGTCGAAACCGCTCAACTCAGGTACAAACGAGTGGGACAGTATTCACCAGATTGTAATACCTAAGTGCTATCGTCAAGATATACTGCGTATGGCGCATGATCTTCCTTTCGCTGGTCACATGGGAGTCCGAAAAACGCACCACCGTATCCTCCCTTACTTCTACTGGCCAGGACTGAGAAGAGATGTCGAACAATACTGCAAGACTTGCCACGTATGCCAAATGGTAGGACGTCCTAACCAACGAATTCCTGTCGCTCCACTCCAGCCGATACCAGCGTTCGACGAACCATTCAGTCATATACTCATTGATTGCGTGGGCCCGTTGCCGAAAACAAAAGCCGGTTTTCAATACCTGCTCACAGTCATGTGTTCATCCACTCGCTTCCCGGAAGCCATTCCGTTGCGGAACATAACAACAGTGAAGGTGGTAGACGCCCTGACAAATTTCTTCACATGTTATGGCCTACCGAAGACAGTACAGTCCGACCAGGGGACTAACTTTACTTCGAACATTTTCAAACAAGTCATGGAACAATTAGGGATAAGCCATAGGCTATCAAGTGCCTATCATCCTGAGAGCCAGGGAGCTCTGGAAAGGTTTCATCAGACATTAAAATCGATGCTTAAAAAGTACTGTTATGAAAACGAGAAAGAATGGGATAAGGGTGTGCCTTATGTACTGTTCGCTGCAAGGGAGGCCACTCAGGAATCCCTGGGGTTTAGCCCATTCGAACTTGTGTATGGACACTCAGTCAGAGGTCCGTTGAAACTTCTACATGAAACTTGGCTAACGGACAGTGAACCGATTGGACTTTTGTCATATGTAGATAAATTTAAAAATAGGCTTTATCATGCTTTTAACCATGTGAAGATTCATTTTCCACAGATGCAGGAGCGTATGAGACAGAACTATGACCGTAAAGCTACAGCTAGAACTTTTGCACCAGGTGACAAAGTTCTTGTGTTTCTACCTTTGCAAAATCAGCCTTTAAGTGCAAAGTTTAGTGGACCCTATGAGATAGAGTCAAAGCTTGGCGAGGTCAATTATTTGATAAAGACTCCTGACCGGAGACAAAAGCAGAGGGTATGCCATATTAATTTGCTTAAGCCCTATGTTTCCAGGGAAAAGAGTAAACCACGGGAGGTCCCCATGATTTCATTAGCTAGGGTCCCGACGGATTTATCTAGGATAGAATATAAGTTTGCAGAAAGTAAACTTAATAATACAGATGCTCTTAAGAGTTTAGATACAAGGCTAGAACATCTTCCGGTAGAAGATAAGGAGAAGATTATTGAGCTGGTACATGAATATAAGTCACTGTTTACAGATGTTCCCAGGAGGACACATCTAATAGAACACGATGTAGTATTAACTGAGGGTGCCAGGCCAATTAAACAGCATCCATATAGAGTTAACCCCATCAGACTTGAACATATTAGAGCAGAGGTGAAGTATATGTTAGAAAATGACATAGTGGAAGAATGTGATAGCGAATGGTCTTCACCCTGTGTGTTGGTACCAAAAGCCGACAACACATTGCGGTTTTGTACAGACTTTAGGAAATTAAATAATTTGACAAAGACTGACTCGTATCCCATTCCTCGTATTGATGACCTCATTGATAAGATAGGTGATGCGACGTATGTGACAAAAATTGATCTTCTCTCCGCGTACTTTCAGATTCCTTTGACGCCACGGGCACAGGAAGTATCCGCCTTTGTGACACCTGACGGACTTTACAGGTATAAGGTCATGCCATTCAGACTCCGTAATGCCCCTGCGACGTTTCAAAGGCTTATAAACACCCTCACTCGTGGTATCTTCCAGTGTAATGCCTACCTCGACGACATAGTGGTGTATAGTACAGATTTCAAGACACATGCCAGTCAACTACGACACTTGTTTGAACGACTGAATAACGCCAATTTGACAATAAACCTGGCTAAGAGTCAGTTTGGACATGCCACTATCGAGTATCTTGGACATGTAGTGGGTGGTGGAAAGGTTAAACCAGTAAATGCTAAAATAGAAGCTATTCAGAATGTCCCAGTGCCACAGACAAGGAAACAACTCCGTAGTTACCTTGGAATGGCCGGGTATTATCGTAAGTTTTGCCAGGACTTTTCTACGGTAGCTTGCCCCTTAACTGACCTACTAAAGAAGAACAATCGCTTTGTTTGGTCTGACAAGTGCCAAAAGGCGTTTGATGAGTTGAAGTTAAGATTATCCAGGGCACCTATTTTGGTGACCCCGCGTTTTGATAGACCCTTTAAAATAGCAGTAGACGCGTGCGATACTGGGATGGGAGCGGTGCTGACTCAGCAGGATGACCACGGAGAGGAGCACCCGGTGTGCTACCACTCACAGAAATTCAATATCCATGAACGTAATTATAATACAAGTGAGAAGGAACTTTTAGGGTTGATCCTAGCGTTAAAACAGTTTGATTTCTATGTAAACAGCTCTGGGTACCCGATAGAAATACTGACCGACCACAACCCTCTGACTTTTCTCTCCAGGGTCAAGCAAAACCAGAGGCTTGTTAGATGGAGCTTATTCCTCCAAGCCTATGACTTAAACATAAAACACCTGAGGGGTAGGGACAACGTCACAGCTGATACTCTATCTCGGGTGCTACATGATTGACTGAATAACCCATACTTCTTTTTCAGATCATCTCACTTATTCATTAAGAATGTGTCATGATAACCTATCATTCGTTTGAATTTTGATTATGGAATACCTATAGAATACTTGTATCATACAGAAGTCAAGTCTTTTGAAAGTATTAATAATTCTTATAATCATGTATAATATTGATGTTCTGATATATTTTAAATTCATTTGATTATGGAAAAGAAATTCCATTTAAATGTTGATGCATGATGCAATAAATATATAATATGCACGTATTTACTTGATATGGATGGATAAAAGTAATTGTCATCACATGCAATTAAGTGGGAAAACTTTGAGCTAGTTGATTTATTATCTTGTTTTATTTTAGTTAATGAATGGAACTAAATAATAATATGTACAATTTTTATCTTAGAAAGAGATGTAATATCAATTGGTATAAATTAATAGATAATATTAAAAATCTATTGCTAAATTGTTATATCATGGCAATAGAATGGAAAAAAAACTAGTGGATATTCACTATGTTGTATATAGGTTGTTATATATTCCATATATCCGGGAATGGAGGGAAACAAAGGTACCTAAAGGTGTGCACTCATTCAACCCTGAACAATCTTTTATATTAAACTTTTAAATTTGCCAAAAACGCATAATAGTGGATTACATTTTAATATTTAGATTACTGTAGTAATCGTAACTAGAGTGTATTTTCTCCTCGTATTTGAGAAAAGGGGAAGTATCATCATCTTAGGTATGAACCCTGTTAATGTCAAGTTGACACTGTAATTTAAAGGGGAGGTAACCTATAGTTTGATTCGAGTTACGTATTACTTATCTTTTGGTTTGTATATTAGAAGTAAACTGTTGAAAATTGACAGAGTTTGAGCAATGTTATATTTGTTTAAATAGATTAAGACTTTTTGCAAATTTTGGTGGAAATCCACACAACTGTACATAGTTAAAATAAGAATGACTAGAATATTTTTGAATTATTTGTACTTGTTGAGACATTAGTTAATATTAATACTAACGGGGAAATATTTGTCCATCACGTTATAATCACAATTACCATTGGGTAGTGACACTTTTTATAATTTAGTTGTGCCAGTGAGCCATGTTTGCTTAAATTGTCTTATAATCTTCCATTGATTGTTGGTTGTTAAAACGATAGTGTTAAGTACGAAAAATGTACCATGTTGAGTATTACTTGGGTAATTATGGTACATTATTTCTTTCATTGGGTGGGGGCGTGTCATGTATATTGTTTTTCCAAGAATTGGAACACGCAATGTTTATTCTCCTCTCTCTCTCTTTTCTTACTACACACAATATTAGGACGTTTAGTAGGAAAACGAAAGGTTCTAGGTAATGCTGGGATTCTGTGTTGATCTCAAATTCTCAGAGTCTGGGAACGACTCATTATTTAATAGGGGAAGTTCCTATCGTTTTTGTTATGAGTTTTGTAATGATACCATGATTTTCACCCCTACTGGTAATGGGTCTATCCCTTGCACCACTCGGATAGTATTTAATGATTTGTTTTGTCTGAAAGACGGAGAGTTTCAAAATATGTTCCTTTGAGAACGTTTGTGTTTGCACTATTTTATTCTAACTGTACATAATAGATATATTGTATATATTGAACATACCACCTGAAATAAACTATCAACAACAGTTACACTGAAGCTTCCTTGTCAAATTACTATCCTATTGTGTTGAATACATTACTATAAGATTTATCTACTACCATAATATACAAGAAAGGAAATGTTGGAATACAAATACTGAATTTGTGCCCAGGACTATAAGAAGAGTTCGTGTAATACTGAAACATAAATACTAATGATTAATTTCTCCCCTAGGACTAACGAGAATTATCAGCAAGATCTACACAGCTCTGGCCACAAGGGGATTGTGGACGTAACAATACTCTCTGATTTAATTTTAAAATTTAAAAAAATTGAAATAATTTAAAAAAAAAGACAATCAACTTTAAATGAATCATCGATACAATTTCCAAATGCATAATATGTAAACTATGATTTACACATATAACATATGGCACGTTGCCCGAGCGGCGCAGAGTTGAACTGGTGAACGCCGCTTCGCTGGTCCCATGATCTATTTGGTCCGGTTGGTACTTTACACTTATTTACACATAATATAACAGTATGTATATAAGTGATATTTTTGATTCCAATATTTTATCCTAAATGTGCATTTCTCATCAATATATTTGCAGCAAAGAAGTTGCCAACCATATTAAGCGTTCCTAATTCCCGCGTAGATAAAAGTTATTAATGAGTGAGTATTAAATGAATTTTTCGCTCTATAATTCCAAATTTTTCATTGGAAACTTTTTCGTGTATCAGTACTCAAGGCTATGGGCACAGTGGTCAAGCCGCAGCGCGTTGACTGGCATACCGAAGGTCCTGGGTTCAAATCCTGGTTAAGGCTAAGTAATCTCTCATCTAGACTACGCAAACTGTCTATATATTGGACAGCCAGAGTGTGATTTGAAAGAACTACATAGGGTCCAAAACATGGCTGTGAAAATTGTTCTGAACAATGAAGAAAACTCAACAACCTTTTTTAAGAAATTGCACGGGCTACCTACAATTAGGATAAAATTCAAAATTTTGACTATGTTCCATAAAAGCCCTTCATGGTCAATCTCCACAGAACATTAGATTCATGGTCAATCTCTACAGAACATTATATTCATGGTCAATCTCCACAGAACATTAGATTCATGGTCAATCTCCACAGAACATTAGATTCATGGTCAATCTCCACAGAACATTAGATTCATGGTCAATCTCCACAGAACATTAGATTCATGGTCAATCTCCACAGAACATTAGATTCATGGTCAATCTCCACAGAACATTAGATTCATGGTCAATCTCCACAGAACATTAGATCAATGGTCAAGCTACACAGAACATTAGATTCATGGTCAATTTCCACAGAACATTAGATCAATGGTCAAGCTACACAGAACATCAGATTCATGGTCGAGCTACACAGAACATTACATTCATGGTCGAGCTACACAGAACATTAGATTCATGGTCGAGCTAAACACATCAGATAAAACAGGACTGCGTTCAAACAAAATCCAGCTACAACTCAAGGTACTAAAAGTCAAAATGAAAAACATTTGCAGCTCGCTCCTACAGCGTCGTAACACCTCTGCGGTAGAACGAACTTCCGAACGCAATAAAACAATATTGAAAATTTTTAAACAAAATTAAAAATACACATATTCGATTTATTTGAATAACATATGGTAAATGTAAAGCGCATTCGAAAACTAATTGTTATGAATATCGCTATAAGCTTATGAGCTATGTAATTTGTACTTGTATTCAATACTATAAAAAATGTTTGCCTTTCCTACAATATACTAGCATCCCGTCCCGTCTCCACTGATGTCGTTCAGCTATTCAGACAACCCAGGTGAGTGGAGTGGCGAATGTAAATGGTTTCGTTTCATCTTAATTTCCGTTGTTTTCTCCCCCCCCCTTTTTTGAACAAAAAAGACTGTACCCGCTGAACTTGATGCATTGATATATATAGTTCAGTGTATAAATGGTGCAGAGTGGCTATTTATAGTAACATCAGCCTTGTTGATTAAGAGAGTATTAATCGTTTAGTTTAAATGTACATCTAAAAATAAAGTGGTGTCGTCAGGTATATTGAGAAAGCTGAATATGGAAATAACTAAATAGTTCTTTACATCAGGCATATTATTTCTGTGCTTTTCTCTTCTCTCTCTCACCTTTTCTCTCTCTCTCTCTCGTTTACTATCTTTCGCTAACTCTGTAGCTTGTTTTTTTCCTCCCTCTTTCTGTCAATCATTTTATGTATTTTGTCTTTTCTCTTAACATCATTTAAAGCACTAATACAAATGCAAGGCTAGACTCAGACCACGGTTAAGCGTAGGACGCAACAATCTACTGTATGGAAGGAGCGTCTGTAATGTATAAGATATACATATCTCTCACTGTTCTCTCTCTCTCTCTCTATGTATATATATATATCTAGTCTCTATCCTCCTTTTCTTCCCTTCTCTCATTCCTTCCTTTTTTCTTTTTGTTTTTGTCTCTATCTCTCTTTCTCTACTCTTTATGCCTTCAAACTCGATACCATCTCTTTCTTTTTTCTCTCCGTCTCTCTCTCCGTCTCTCTCTCTGTCTCTCTCTGTCTCTCTCTCTGTCTCTCTCTCTCTCTCTCTCTCTCTCTGTCTCTCTCTCTCTCTCTCTCTCTCTGTCTCTCTCTCTCTCTCTCTCTCTGTCTCTCTCTGTCTCTCTCTCTCTCTCTCTCTCCGTCTCTCTCTCTCTCTCTCTGTCTCTCTCTGTCTCTCTCTCTCTCTCTCTCTCTCCGTCTCTCTCTGTCTCTCTCTCTCTCTCTCTCTCTCTCTCTCTCTTTCTCTCTCTCTGATGTCATTCTCTCTCTTTCCCACCTATACACCTTTTTACTCTGACACCGGATAAATGGCGGAACTCACTGACATATATACAGAAAATATACTCGCTGGGGGCAGAAGAAATTTTCATTCTTCTTTCCACTAAGTATTTTACTAAAGGCGATGTTTTTTTTAAAATGTTATTATAGTTGTTTTTTTATAATTTAGACCATAAAACTACATTGGTACCTTAAACTAAGAACCTAGGAAGGGAATTGTTAAAAAATAACATTTAGAGCTTCTTTTTATTTAAAGAAAAACATTTATTATAGACCTGCATTCTATGCTTTGGACCTTAATATTATGGTCGATATTCTACTGTGATCACTGTGTCATTACTTTTTGTTCGAGTTTCTTCAATGTTAAAAAAAAGAAAATAACGTTTAGACATAGTTTGAAATATATTTTAAAAAATAGGCCTATAATGCTTTTATTACTGTCGGCTATTCAAGCTATTACCTAACTTAGATCACTCGTTTTGATTAATAAAAAGCAAATATAATTCTAGATATTATTTTATGTTTGATAGAGACAGAGCTAAGAGGCATCTTCACGAATATATAAACGATAGATAGCCATAGCAAATATGTTAAACTTTAAAAAAAAAATATTGTTCGTAGTAAGAGACTAATAGGCCCTATATATAGGTCTATGTCGTATAGTCGGGCCTATGACCGTATGTCGGCGTATGTGTTCCATATTGAATATGATAGGTCTTTAGATATTCATATTGTCATTGTGCATGAAATTGTATTCAATAATAAAACTAAAAATTCATGGAAGACAACACGCATCAGTTTGCAAATATCAAATCTAGCCTATAGCAGGGGTCGGCAACCTTTTGCTAACAGTGTGCCAAACTAGGATTTCTAAATTATTCAGCGTGCCAACAGCCTAAAACGAATCGTTACAAAGTTTTATCTTTAATACAAAATCAACGTGTTTGTATAATTTATCATCCTCTTTATTTGCATTTATTTCAAATACAATATTTTATACACTAAACGTTCACATTTATGGTAATTATTATTGTCTAAACATTATCATCTATAAGTCAAGATTAGGATCTAACACCTGCAAATGTTAATTATATTGATCTCAGTTTTACTGAGAAGTCCTTTAATGTGATTTAGATTAAATACACTGACCTTATTTGACATATCTGTACATTAACGTTAAGCGGAATGGATACGAAGTAATCATACAAACTGAGTAGCTAATGTAATGTTTAAAATATACATATAAATTCTTTAGTTATATAATATTAAAATAAATTTCTAATACTTTTTATAGTTTGATAATTTTAATTTAAAGTTATAAATTGTAAGCCATTTATTCTTTTATAAAAGAAAAAAAAAACATTAGAAATATTAGCTCAAATAAAACAGGTTAATTATCTCCCTTATAAAAAAACAAAACTTTTCCACATTTGATTCAATAGTGATGCCAAAAATTATGTTTTGTAATATAAAAAAGATTACTGACTAATTATTATTTCTTTAAATAATCCAATAATCCATAATCTTTATGGTATTCGTAAAAAGATTGAATAATAAGAGGATTAAAATAATTTACGTTAAACAGTTGTAAATAAACATTTCCTGCATTAATTGTTTGTCCATTTAAGGAGTTTATATTTTAAACAATAATAATTACAAAAAATTACATAAGTCAGTGCAATTTAATAAGCCCGTTACATTTATCAAATTTATATTACAAATAAATTTGTTTTAGAATTAGGCCAACTTATAATTATGTTTAATTAATGAAGATGAGCATAAAAACTCTATTCAATGTAGGCCTAATTTGTATGAATAAATGAGCGGTCAATTGTAAGTGACCTCCTTGTATGCTTAAAACAGATGGCATGTGTGATAAAATCTGTTCACAAGAGTAAGTTGAACCAAAAGCTAAAAGTAAAACAGTGAATGTCTAGCAGTTGAGAAAAGCAGACGACTTTCCTAAGCAGCTTACTCCCAGATTTTTCCCCACAAATGGGCACATTTGGATGCCCATTTTTTAAATGTTTGAAATTCAACTTGCTGCATATTAAAATCGTCAATATCCCTTTTTCTAAAAAAAATTTACATCTAAGAAAGTTGTAATAATATCAAACCAGTTAGGGTTGGTTGGTATGAAAAAAATGAGTTCATCAATTTAAAAGTCTTGTCTTTGATTTGAAAACTACGCTTTGAGTGTTTCGTTGTACTTCTGAAAAAGCCCAACTTTCTATCTTAATATATGCCTTACTATAGGGATGTGCACCAGTTAAATGTTTTGAAATTGATTTTACTGCAAGATATGTCCAGTTTTAATGCAAATAATTCCAGTGGTCTTTGTAAATGCAGGTTCAACTCACTGAAATGTGTCGCTATGTCTTCAGAAAAATCGGCTTCAACGGTCAATTTTCCTCATTCAAAACCAGAAAATGCTGTTTTTTTTAAATAAAAAAAATACATCTCTGAGGTCTTTCGCGTGCCATTGAAAATTGCTCTGCGTGACAAGCTTGGCACGCGTGCCTTAGGTTGCCGACCCCTGGCCTATAGCATAACCTACCTTCATCTTCGCTTAATTATTTCATGCAATCGTAATCGGTTAATCAACACTTTTCTATAGTAAATAGTTTCATTTTAAACTGTTTATAACCTATATATAGACTATAATAGGCTTACTATAGTAGTATAGTTAACTATATGATAGGCCGATTCGATATGTATATATATTCTACTATTTTAAATAATAGCTAGATCCATATCCTATAGGCCTATATTTATAATTTATATAGGTCTAAGGCCGATATCCTATAGCTAGGCCTAATCATATGTTATATGCTTAACTACTTTTACATAAAATATTTTAATGATAAAATCGCAAAACAAGGCAAACAATAGCATATGGAACATAGGCCTATGTCTTTTCAGAAACAAACTGTGATGAGCTTAACTTTGACTTTTCATGGTTCTTTTGTGACATCGAAATCGAACGATTATAAAATTAATAATAATTAAAAGCTACGATTTCTATTGCTACAAATAATAACTTAATACAATAACGAGTGTTGAGACTTCAACACAAACAAAGTTTTATAAATTTATAACTATGTAACATTTTATTTGCATGCTTATAAAGACGATCTACTGATCGCTCGATGCCAATGCATTAAACATGGTAACCATAGACGCATTAGGCCTAGATGGTATAATAAATATTTAGGCTAAAAAACTGGTTGAATGGGTAAAAAAAAAAAGTACAGTTCGTTACCTAGCTTCTGGATATAAAGTTTTTATAATGTAATGATTTTTTAAAATGAAAAGCTAATATAATTACGCCTAAAAAAAACACTAGACCCCCAGTTAAATAACAAAGGCGAAGAAGGTTTCATTGATAACTTCCGCCCCCAGCAACGGCGCATGCGCCAAAGTTGACCTTTTCTTTTGAAATAATAAAAAAAATTAAAAGACCTATATTATATTCTCGCTATATTTATTTATAAATGCTTGAATTTAATTGAATTTAAACATCGGAATTATTACTCCAGTCATCGAAACAAATTTAAATTTTTTAAAAAGCATTCGCCATTTCCGTTTGCCAAACATCACACACACACAATGGCGACTAGAGAAACGTACAAGCGGCGACACTCTTGAATTAACAATCACAGTTATCTAGAATATTCTCTCAGAACGAAAACGGGGGGAGGGGGAGGGGGGACCGATCCTCCATGTTTTTATTCCATATCAGTAAGTTATCACTGGAGAGAAAAGGGGTTATCACTTCAGCGGCAGGCTATTCAATTATAGAAAGTCTGATGTCTGATTTTGAAGCAGCGATGTGAATAGACATGGTATAGGAGACAGACAGACAGATAGAGGAACAGAAGAAAACAAGTAACGATTCGGACAGGCAATGAGGGACATACATTTCATAATGGAAAGGGGTGAGTGGATGAATTAGACAAACAAGCAGACAGACAGACGAGCACATTCAGACATGGCTAAAAATAGATTTCGGATGGCTAGCTTTTTAGTCTGTATATATTGTCTGGTGGCCGAGCTGTCAGCGCGCACGATGGCATACCGAAAGTCCTAGGTTCGAGTCCTGGTGAAGGCTAGGAGGTTTTTCCTGGACTCGAGGGTGTCTCTGAGTCTACCCAGCTCTGATGGCCACACAATGCCATAGTATGCCGTGGTCACAGAAACTGGTGAACGCGGCTTCACTGGCTTTATAATCAGTTTTTGGTCCGACGGATACTTTACTTTATTCCCTATACATCAAGACTTTGTAATCGATAACCCTTTCTTAAGAATCGTTTTTTATTTTACCAAAACATGGTTTAAAATAAAAAAAATGACCAAACTCAACTATTAATGCTTTCAACTGAGAACTCCAATAAAAAAAAAGTAGGTGCAAGCCACAAGTACCACGCGTCCGGTGGTTTCTGGTACTTTGCGTTCTGCCAGAATATATTTCACATCGATTTAGTTCTCTTGCTAGCATTAATTTCACGTAATCATGCCATCTTGTAATCAACTAATCATTTAATCATACTTTTAGCTATACAAAATTTACAAACTGAAAAAAAAAAACACAATAACAACAACGAAAAAAGAAAATCTAAACTTAACTCCTGATTAATTGTGAATGTGTGTGAGTATAATATGTATGTGTGTATATGTATGTGTGTGTATGTATATGTCTATACTTGTGTGTGTGTATGTGTGTGTATATGTATGTGTGTATGTGTATGTGTGTGTGTGCATGTATTTATACGCCCATAAAGATTACAAAGACCCTGTGACTGGAATATTTCTCGTCTATTTTGTACTTCATCATAATTATTCCAGCTCCACAAATTTTTTTAACTTGTTATTGCAAAGTTGTTGTTGTTTATTCGTGTCTTTATTTTTAAGTATTGTGGGGAAAGGGTGGGATCATTGCATATTATTCACAAAACACTCGCGTCTCAATGTTATTATCGTTCCTTAAAAACCACATCGACTGCGCTCTTTACGCCAATGTCAGCTTAACATAATGTCGCCTTGACATTAGAGATCCCCCGCTACGCCTCCTATAACACTCCACACGTTCCAGCCCTATTCACCACAACCCAACACCCCAAATTAAGTATGTGAAGACGCGCGCGCAGAGAAAACGTTCAGGAAAACGCATCAATACATGCAAACATGGAATATAGAAACATAACAATACATACAAACATGGAATATAGAAACATAACAATACATACAAACATGGAATATAGAAACATAACAATACATACAAACATGGAAAAACATAACAATACATACAAACATGGAATATAGAAACACATCAATACATAGAAACATGGAATATAGAAACACATCAATGAATACAAACATGGAATATAGAAACACATCAATACATACAAACATGGAATATAGAAACACATCAATGAATACAAACATGGAATATAGAAACACATCAATACATACAAACATGGAATATAGAAACACATCAATGAATACAAACATGGAATATAGAAACACATCAATACATACAAACATGGAATATAGAAACACATCAATACATACAAACATGGAATATAGAAACACATCAATGAATACAAACATGGAATATAGAAACACATCAATACATACAAACATGGAATATAGAAACACATCAATACATACAAACATGGAATATAGAAACACATCAATACATACAAACATGGAATATAGAAACACATCAATACATACAAACATGGAATATAGAAACACATCAATGAATACAAACATGGAATATAGAAACACATCAATACATACAAACATGGAATATAGAAACACATCAATACATACAAACATGGAATATAGAAACACATCAATACATACAAACATGGAATATAGAAACACATCAATACATACAAACATGGAATATAGAAACACATCAATACATACAAACATGGAATATAGAAACACATCAATACATACAAACATGGAATATAGAAACACATCAATACATACAAACATGGAATATAGAAACACATCAATACATACAAACATGGAATATAGAAACACATCAATACATACAAACATGGAATATAGAAACACATCAATACATACAAACATGGAACATAGAAACACATCAATACATACAAACATGGAATATAGAAACACATCAATACATACAAACATGGAATATAGAAACACATCAATACATACAAACATGGAATATAGAAACACATCAATGAATACAAACATGGAACATAGAAACACATCAATACATACAAACATGGAATATAGAAACACATCAATACATACAAACATGGAATATAGAAACACATCAATACATACAAACATGGAATATAGAAACACACCAGTACATACAAACATGGAATATAGAAACACATCAATACATGCAAACATGGAATATAGAAATACATCAGTACATACAAACATGGAATATAGAAACACATCAGTACATACAAACATGGAATATAGAAACACATCAATACATACAAACATGTAATATAGAAATACATCAATACATACAAACATGAAATATAGAAACACATCAATACATACAAACATGGAATATAGAAACACATCAATACATACAAACATGGAATATAGAAACACATCAATACATACAAACATGGAATATAGAAACACATCAATACATGCATCACTGAAAAAAAGATACAAATCTCATTGACCTTAATCAAAAAACTAAAAACAAAAACCGAGCAAAAGACACGAAATGAACTATATTTTTGGTCCGTCTCATTAGCCCACTAGATTTCTGTCATTTCGGGGAGTCAGAGAGGATGATTCAAGGAGCATGAGTCATCTGTTTGCGTCAAGGATTAGCCTATTGTTAAATTTCAACTCCCCGTCCTCAGATGTTTTTTCTAATCCGAGAAATCTTGAGGCTATTCCTATCTTTCATATTTCTCCTTTAGGTCCGGGGCTGTATTTTATTTTGTAAAGTTTTTCTTTCAGAAAAAGTCTGGAAGGGCACAAAGTGTTTCCAGTTCATTAAAAACGTGTTGCATCGTGATAGATAGTTGTCGACAGGTTTCAGTTTCGAGGATTCTCGGCTATCCAAGCCTTGTACCCTTGTGTTTATTTTGTTTTCCACAAAAGTTTAGTGTCTTTCTTGCTTTCAAAATGGTCTTTCTTAATCGGTCAGAAATTTTCACTGCTATACTTTCTCTTTTTCTAGTGATTTAAAAAAAATCTCTTAACCTTAACGGTCGTTATGGGCAGCTATTGGTCACTGCGTGTCCATTAATCCTTTCTGTTGGCTTGGTAGACTTGGCGGTGCCCAACTCTTTTCCAAGTCGACGGTGGATTTTTTTTTATATCTGATTGTCTTCACCGTGGGTCGAACCGAAGATGTCGAGCTTGTGAGACGAGCTCACTGTTGACTTTGCTATCCAGTATCTTCAATGCACTGCGAGCACAATATAAATAATCACATATCAAATATAAATACGCATTGATCCATCATTTGAAATTGTAATACTGTACAATATACTGAAAATCGTATTAATTTTGTGACGTAAAAGTTCAGTCTAAGTTCACTCCTATACCCCCCCCCCTTTTTTTTTTCTTCTTGATATTACCTCCCTTGTAGACAGGTGGTCACTTTTATTTTGTTTTATATTGCGACCATTGTCCGATTGTTGACCAATGCAATAATTTTCTTGTTATGTCGTTGACTATGCCTTTGTTGTACTGATGTACCAAGTGGCAAATAAAATATCGTTCATTGTTGTTTACTGTAGCGGGCAGAAGGATAGAGAGAGTTTTCTCCCCGTGTATTATGTTAATCAGTCAAGAGTTGACAGACTGTTTGGGCGACTACTTTAGGTTCTGACAAAAAAAGCCCATTATTGTACTTGTATTTCATATAGTTGATGTAATCTGTTATCTGGTAGGAGAGGCAAAGAATAAACATACGTGGAAAGCCTGAACGAATGGGCAACAAACAATAGCTGTAAGCAGTAACGACTTCCTTGAAACAGCTAACAAACGAGAGAAATGGAGAGCCATGATCGCCTGATGTCAGTTCCAGGCCTGGCACCTGATGATGATGTATCTGTTGACTTATAGAATTAAATACTGTATGTCTCTACTGCCGTCGCTCATTATATTTTAGTTAAAAGTTAGGCAGTGTAAGTGTGAGCTAAAGTATTCTTCAGTGGTTCTAAAGAAGTCATGTTAAGTCACCACACAAGGGGCAACTCACACACATACGATACACTAAAAAACAAAACTTTCAGCTACTTTAAGAAACCCAGATACAAAAACAACTTAAAACAACCAGCTCTGTTTCCTGTTTTTACCGGTCGAGAAATGATGTCAAAGGGACGTCAAGATCATCCCCTTATAATGGAAATTCCCGCATTTTTCCCGATGCCGACGTCATTCCCGCGCGCTAAGACACAAGTAACTACATGCGGGTCACGTGGGTAAATATGGCCGCTAAGTTGAGTTTCTTGTTACACGAATCGCTGAAATGCTCGCCTTGTTTCCAAGAACGATTTCAGAACTTTTTTTTTTCAGCGCCCGGAAACATCTTGTAGTCGAGCCATTAAATGTTTTTTTATGTTAAAGTTTTTATCATTCTTGAATATTCCAGAATCTCCATCTAGGACGAATGTATAAACTCGGATACAAATTGGAAAACAAAATAGATATTGTGGAGCTCTTACTTCATTATCTATGTCAGTGTGTTTGTGAAGATTAAGAAAATGGAATTAATCGGTTGGGGTTTCTTTAGAATATCTTAATGAAAATTTCATGTCACATCAATTAAAGAAAACATTATAAAATTAAAACAAAATCAGAAAAGAGCTGTAAAGTTCAATATTCACAACCGACAAGTTTAATCACTAAACCTAGAAACACTAGAGGACAGAAGGGTAAAGAATAAAGTAGTAATAATACATAAGGCATTAAATTCTAATTAGAAATACAAAACATAGATAGATAAATAATCAGATAGGTAGATAGATAGATTGATAAATTGATAGATAAATAGATATAGATAAATAGATAGATAGATAATCTTGTCGTTTGTAATTCTGTTTGTTACGATGAAATTTCGAAGTCTCGTAAACGGTGCTCGGTAAATTTGGCAATGGTAAATTCGGAACCGGTATTTAAGGCAAGGTGATTTTGGCAAAGGTAATTTCGGAATAGGTAAATTCGGCAAAACACGCAAAGCGGTAAAATTGGCAACGGTAAAATTGGCAATCATATAATATCCACTGTTTTTATTAAAGTATTGGTTAAACTACACTCTAGTCCATGGATAGGCAACATATGCAATGCGTGCCATACTTGACACACAAGAGTGTTTTTAAATGGCACATGAAAGACCACCAAAATGGTGAAAAGAGCATGATAACATTAAGGAGCAATTTGGCACGTTATTTAATTGAACGTCATCTAATGATCAAAGACAAACATTTTAAATAGGCGCCAAATGTACCCCTTCCCAAGCCCTGGCGTTTCTTCCCCCCCCCCCTCAAGTTACGCCTCGGCAAATGTAAAGGTACGCCTATGTGTTTAGGTAACCAAATTGACTTTAGGCATCAAAGCATACGTTTGTCTCCCCCACGATATTACGTAACTCTGACTACCTGACCGCCACCCTTTCATAGTATGATACTGGTTGTGTAAACAAGAGCAAACGTAGAGTGCCCCCTCCCCTCCCGCCCCCGACCAGACTCTCCTTTCAGGCACGACCATACTAAGTTCTTTACGAATGAGCCCAGGTTTGTTTAGATCGTACGGGAAACATTGCAAACACATAACAACCCTCCTACTTTATATATCTATCAAAAACTAACACAGTCCTTATTCCCCTCTCCCGAGATACACGAATTTTCTTGACCGGTTACGTCAGGGAGAATTAAGGAATTACTTTGCTGACCTATAGGCCTATTCTCTCAGCACGGGTTGTTGAGTGTGTGTGTGGGGGGGGGGGGACACCAGGCCACCATAAAACATTTTATCACATTCCATTGCAGTCGGCTATGTGCCGTCAATCAGTAGGCTAACTTTTGTCTTTGTAGTTTTAAACCTTGTACCTTCTATGTTATAACGATACAAGTATACATTACTTAGACATATAGGCCTACAACAATACATAATAGTTTGCTATATTTGACATAGAAACCTCGATAACTTACAAGATATTTGTAGCTAAATGTGCCTTATAGCCTAAGTAAATTGGTTTAAACATTGAAAGTACTTTTATACAATTTAAATGTTTTATTTACAACTCTCGTTTGTAATATAATTTAAATATATAAGAAAAGTAAATAATTTTTTTTCTTCAAAGTTGTAATAATAAAATGAAATCCAATATCAATATCAATGTTTTGATAGAAATACTGATTTGTTTTACTAATAACAACAATGTTCTGGGATTAAAAAGGAATTTAAACGAATACCCCCCCCCCCCCCCAAACTCTTTTAGTTTTCACTGCTTAGCCTGGTGCTACCAAGCTGGTCACTAACACTTTAATCGGTGGGGAGACGGGGTTGGGGAGACGAGGGTGGGGAGACGGGGTGGTGAGACAAGGGAGGGCGGGTCTAGAGTTTGCTTTTGTTAACACGGCGAGTCTCATTCTGGTGTTTAAAAAAGAAGAGGGGGGTGGCAACTAATCTACATTATGTAACATTGCTTTGCCTTGTTTCCTTGTGCTATAGGCAAGGGGGTGGGGGGGGAGGGGTTACATTTGGCGTCTATTTAAATGTTCCTTTTTATGCATTAGTTAAATAACGTAAATGGTAAAAAAAAAATTACGGTGTATTTATTCAATGTTTTGCTTAAATTTAATTTTTAGTCAAACGAACTAATTAACTATTTTTTGTTACCTAATTTGTATGCTTTATATATCGGGGGCGGGAGGGAAGGGGGGCATTCTACGTCTGCTCTTGCAAACAGTACCAGTATCATGGTGTAGGTCAAGTAGTCAGAGTTACGTAATCTCGCCAATGTGCTATAAACGGAGGAAGTTTATAGGGACGTATTGGAGATAAGGGAATGCATTGATGTGTAAAGATCTAAACAGAACTCCAAGTGATCGTCAGTTGGGCTACCTTACACACATACCGCCTTTGGCCACCTTTGGGGGTGGGTGTGGTGGGCTGGGGGGGGGGGAGAAACGCCTGGGGCGGGGGAGGGGGTACATTTGGTTCCTATTTAAAATGTTCGTTTTTGAACATTAGAGGACGTTAAATTAAATTACGTGCCAAAGTGTGCCTTAATGTTTCCCTGCTCTTTTCACCATTATGGTGGTCTTTCATGTGCCATTTAAAACCGTTTTGCGTGCCAAGGATGGCACGCATTCCATAGGTTGCCGATACATGGAATAGATTGTAGTCCTACCAATACTTTTAATAAAAACAGTGGATATTATATGATTGCCAATTTTACCGTTGCCAATTTTACCGCTTTGCTAGTTTTGCCGAATTTACCTATTCCAAATTTACCTTTGCCAAAAATACCTTGCCGAAAATACCGTTGACGAAAATACCGTTGCCAAATTTACAGTGATTCCTCGTAAACATAGCGATGTAGATTGGAGTTGGGTTGGAGTTGTTATGACCTTGAATCAACGTCTGCGCTTTTTTGCAAGCAGAAGGCCAAGCAGCATTTCCCAGATCCATGTCGGATTATTCAAACGGGGGTGGCTGGGAGCGAGGTAAGGGGGGGGGCGGTGTGTGGAGATCTGTTGGAGTGGATGGGTCAGAAAAAGGGGCGTGTGACAAGACGGAATGGCTCCTTAATTCTAGATGCTCGTTGTGTTCAAATTGTTAAGTTCTAAAACCACTTGGACATCATGTCCATATCCGTAGGCTAGCGTTGTAAAATGGGGAAAAGTTGCGTGTATATAAAACGTTAAGGGAGGGATGGAGGGGTGGAACCGTGGAAGCGAGAACTGGAGATGAGTGGCTTTCACTTGTACATGTCTGATTTTGTAAGCAAAATTATTTTTTTTCTCATTTATTTTACTTTATTATTATTTGCAGATACAATAATACTAGAATATATTTCGAAAAATTGTATTTCAAATGAACTTTTTGGGGGAGGGGGGGGGGGTTTCGAGGCATAGTGTGGGAAAAAGAATTCTAAACGTCTCCGGTTCAAATCTAGATACACATTTAGTTCCCAGCATTCCGGTCGCCAATTCCATAAAGGATACCCAAAATTTGCTGAAAAAACTATTCTCTGGGCATTTTCATGGCTACAACAATCCCATTACATAAATGTCAAGGATATAGCCTACCGTGGGCATATAAAGAGGAATATTGCGTCCTACGTTTATCCGTCTAGTCCTGCATTTCTATTTAATGTTTTAAATTATCTAAAGTTACTGGTATTCTGGTTTGTTCAGGCAACCCATTTTCATGCCCGGATGCCAATCGGGAAGGAAAAAATGACAAAACAGGGTATATTTTAGAAAATAGATCTCAATATGTAGTCCAATTCGAAAATATCAAATAAAAAAAAAGACATTGATATAGTATAACTAATTTATTTTACTCACTTCTGTTGTAAAAACAAAATAAAAGTACTCGTCGGACCAAATTGATCCGTAACAGCGTTCACGACTTTCTGTTGACACGGCATACTAGGTGATCGTGTGGCCAACACTATGAACAGCCTCATTTGCTTTACCTCCACTAAGGTCAGGTACCCATCAAAGCTGGGTAGACACAGGGACAACCTCCCGGGAAAAAAACCCTAGGCTCCAGCACCAGGATTTGTAATTTCAGTATGCTAGCCGAACGCGCTGCCGCACATCCACCGGCAAATAACAAATTAGGAAAACAAGTTTTATGAGGTTTAAAAATTTTAATAGCAAAACCACACAATTTTCTAGCATGGCCAATTAGCTAGATTTTTTTGTTGTTGTCATTTTGACATAATGATAATACATCGGGCGTTTAAAAAAATAATTAAATAAAATTGAACATTTTAAAAAACAGAAGGTTAAAGTCTTAGTTTTTTTCATCTTTCCTTTTTTTTTAGCATTTTATAGCTAAATTGTATTACATTCAAAATTTATGGTAATTGTCCAACGCCTAATTAGCACACATAAATTCCTAATTAAAAAAATTTTGTTTTGTTTATTTTTTTTTTAAATTCGATGAAAACTTTTGAATTATTTATATGGAACTGGGTGTGGTTTCCGGGCCTCTTCAGAAACGGTTTTTGAGTTCTTGAACAAATCCCGAGTTACTCTTACTCGGTTAGCGCCAAATTGTGCCACTGTACTCTATTCTGTAAGCCCTTACATGGGGCACACCAAATGTGGAACACACTGGACCAAGCCTCCATCACTGCTGTCCCTCTGTGCCGGCTTTCAAATCATCACTGAAGGGTTGGACTAGATACCTCCAATGAAACTCTGTCATCTGTTTTTAACTTTTGTTTGTATGTTATAAAATATTTATAAGTAGTTAATGCACACTTTTGATCGCAGATCATTCGTAATCAAATCACCCTTTAAATTGTGGGCTTTTCCCTCGGGTCTAATGGGGTCTCCACAGTACAATGAAAGAGAAGATACACCCACTAGCCCACAACTAAACACAGTACAATGAAGGAGAAGATACACCCACAAGCCCACAACTAAACACAGTACAATGAAGGAGAAGATACACCCACAAGCCCACAACTAAACACAGTACAATGAAGGAGAAGATACACCAACTAGCCCACAACTAAACACAGTACAATGAAGGAGACGATACACCCACAAGCCCACAACTAAACACAGTACAATGAAGGAGAAGATACACCCACAAGCCCACAACTAAACACAGTACAATGAAGGAGAAGATACACCCACAAGCCCACAACTAAACACAGTACAATGAAGGAGAAGATACACCCACAAGCCCACAACTAAACACAGTACAATGAAGGAGAAGATACACCTACTAGCCAAAAACTCTACACAGTACAATAAAGGAGAAGATACACCTACTAGCCAAAAACTCTACACAGTACAATGAAGGAGAAGATACACCTACTAGCCAAAAACTCTACACAGTACAATGAAGGAGAAGATACACCTACTAGCCTAAAACTCTACACAGTACAATGAAGGACAAGATACACCTACTAGCCAAAAACTCTACACAGTACAATGAAGGACAAGATACACCTACTAGCCAAAAACTCTAAACAGTACAATGAAGAAGAAGATACACCTACTAGCCTACTAGCTCCTTTTATAAAGAAGCTATTATTGCGTCCTAACCTCATCCGCTGTTTGAGTCTAGTCTTGCCTTTTGATTAGATTTTAAAGGATGCTAAGCAACTGATTTTCCTGTAATTTTTTCAAGCAACCCATTCCATTCCCTGATGTTCTCGCATAAAGGATGAAAAAGGGAATTTTAAAATGTTTTTTTTTTCTACTTATGTTTCTCTGAGCATCTTAACAGATTGTTAATGAGTTGTATTTCCATAGACTATATTATAGTCAATGGTATTTCTAAGTTAGTTTCAAAGTGTGGCGTAGGACATGGACAAGATTGAGGACTTAATCCACTGCCTTACGCCTCCCTCGGTTCACAGGTGTAAAATACTATTACTCCAATATGCAAAGATCGCAAGAAGCGTAGTGTGTTATAAAAAAACAACTTCACGTAAAAGCCTTATAATGTCGATGGAAAATTCTTGAGTTTTCTTTTTTTTTTTTTACTCCAGCCCACGTAGCCTCGGACTATTCACGGAGTAATGACGTCATTACGAAGGGTAGATAACTGAAGCACTTAAAGCGAGTCCGGACAGGAAGCGGAAGTAACGCACGGAGGACTATTGTCGGGGACGAAACACTAGCGAGGAGCCAATAGATGAATAGCGTTAGGCGTCCGTGGAAACCGGCTAATAGGATTAGGTTTACCCAATTTATTTTCTGTTTTAAAAGGTGGGGATTCGGTCAATTAACGTTTAATAAAGGATATATCAGGTGATAATAATGTGATCTTAATGTAGATGTTTAATAAAGGATATATCAGGTGATAATAATGTGATCTTAATGTAGATGTTTAATAAAGGATATATCAGGTGATAATAATGTGATCTTAATGTAGATGTTTAATAAAGGATATATCAGGTGATAATAATGTGATCTTAATGTAGATGTTTAATAAAGGATATATCAGGTGATAATAATGTGATCTTAATGTAGATGTTTAATAAAGGATATATCAGGTGATAATAATGTGATCTTAATGTAGATGTTTAATAAAGGATATATCAGGTGATAATAATGTGATCTTAATGTAGATGTTTAATAAAGGATATATCAGGTGATAATAATGTGATCTTAATGTAGATGTTTAATAAAGGATATATCAGGTGATAATAATGTGATCTTAATGTAGATGTTTAATAAAGGATATATCAGGTGATAATAATGTGATCTTAATGTAGATGTTTAATAAAGGATATATCAGGTGATAATAATGTGATCTTAATGTAGATGTTTAATAAAGGATATATCAGGTGATAATAATGTGATCTTAATGTAGATGTTTAATAAAGGATATATCAGGTGATAATAATGTGATCTTAATGTAGATGTTTAATAAAGGATATATCAGGTGATAATAATGTGATCTTAATGTAGATGTTTAATAAAGGATATATCAGGTGATAATAATGTGATCTTAATGTAGATGTTTAATAAAGGATATATCAGGTGATAATAATGTGATCTTAATGTAGATGTTTAATAAAGGATATATCAGGTGATAATAATGTGATCTTAATGTAGATGTTTAATAAAGGATATATCAGGTGATAATAATGTGATCTTAATGTAGATGTTTAATAAAGGATATATCAGGTGATAATAATGTGATCTTAATGTAGATGTTTAATAAAGGATATATCAGGTGATAATAATGTGATCTTAATGTAGATGTTTAATAAAGGATATATCAGGTGATAATAATGTGATCTTAATGTAGATGATAGACCGATTGTGTGAAATAAAGAGAGGTATAAAAAACATATAAATAGATTGAAAGGGTTAATATAATTAAAGAGTTAAATTATACCATTTATTAGCCTATTTCAACTACTGATAGACACAAATATACATTGCTAAATAGATTGTTAAATATGAACCTTTGTGGTTCCGAACACAGTTAAACAAGCCGACAATGTTGACATTTTAAAAACAAAATTAAAAACACACTTTTTCGATTTATTTTAATAACATTTATTTATGGTAAATGTAAAGCGCATTCTAAGACTTTGTTATGAATAGCGCTATATAAATATGTTATAGAGTTTATAAAGACTAAGAACTAAATTATAACAAATTATATAAAAAAACATATTGTAGTTAACTGGGTGGCTAAATAGATAGATATGTTACTGAATGTATAAATAGATTGCAAAGTACATAGATGGAAAGATAGATTGCTAGATAGACAGATAGATTGTTAGAGAGACGGACAGATAGATAGATAGTTAAATATATAGAGAGAGCGATAGATAAATAGATAGATAGGTAGATATATAGAGAGAGCGATAGATAAATAGATAGATAGGTAGATATATAGATAGACGAGCAGTTAAGTAAAGTTAAATAAATTTAAGAGCTAAATTCTACCATTTAAAAACAAACACAGGATAGACAGATGGTTAAATAGATAGAGAGAAATATAAAAGGTAAGGGTTACTCAACTTTACCATTAACATTACAAAACATAATATATCTTAATATCAGAATTTTATTACACTATTTTAAAAACAATCTATGTATCGATTTAGATAACAAAAACACATTAAATAGCCGTGTAATTGCTTGAAATTTAATCTTTTAACTGGTTGTAATTTCATCTTACTTTTTAATTTCAAACTAAATCAATCGAGAGAGATTTACTGTTCCTGATTTACTGTTCCTGATTTACTGTTCCTGATTAATGTTGTTCTCTAGACTACCGATTACATAAGTGGTTTATGTTTAACAAAATGTTTTCGAGTAACGGTTTAGTTTAAATTTCGATCTATTTATATATAGGTATTCTGTTTTAGCAATAAACAAATAAATAAAGGGTGGGAACATAGTTACTCTATCAGACTGCATTGGTTAACTGTGTCATAAAATCATTAACACAATCCTACATATACAGAGAGAGAGAGAGAGAGAGAGAGAAGTGTGGCATTCGGGCATGGAATGGGTTGCCTGAACAAATCAGGAACACCAGTATTTTAACACCATTTAAAAGATTAATAAAAATGCAAGACTCGAACAACGGATGCGCATAGGACACAATAATCCTCTTTATAGAAGGAGTTTCTGTAATATATAAGATAAAATAAGACAAGAGATAGAGAGAATGAATAAGGAGATATACGCTTTATTCTCTGTCTTATTTATATTTTATTTCATTTATATTCTGTCTGATCTATAATATGAATGCTCTTTATTATGTCTGATCTAAAATATGAATGCTCTAATATCTGTCTGATCTATAATATGAATGCTTTAATATCTGTCTGATCTATTATATGAATGCTCTAATATCTGTCTGATCTATAATATGAATGCTCTATATTCTGTCTGATCTAAAATATAAATGCTCTAATATCTGTCTGATCTAAAATATGAATGCTCTAATATCTGTCTGATCTATAATATGAATGCTCTAATATCTGTCTATCTATAATATGAATGCTCTAATATCTGTCTGATCTATAATATGAATACTCTAATATCTGTCTGATCTATAATATGAATGCTCTAATATCTGTCAATCTATAATATGAATGCTCTAATATCTGTCTGATCTATAATATGAATGCTCTATATTCTGTCTGATCTATAATATGAATGCTCTAATATCTGTATGATCTATAATATGAATGCTCTATATTCTGTCTATCTATAATATGAATGCTCTAATATCTGTCTGATCTATAATATGAATGCTCTATATTCTGTCTATCTATAATATGAATGCTCTAATATCTGTCTGATCTATAATATGAATGCTCTATATTCTGACTGATCTATAATATGAATGCTCTATATTCTGTATAATCTATATTTACCGACTGTTTTATTCTGAGACATTTTTAGCACGAATCACATGTTTGACCTATATTCTGTACTATCTATATTCTCTATAATCTTTATTGTGCACAATCTTTATTCGGTGGCCGAAGGTCCTGGGTTCGAATCCCGGTGAAGGCTGGTATTTATTGTTCCCTGGACTGAAGGGCGTCCCCTGAGTCTACCCAGCTCTGATGGGTACCTGACATTAGTTGGGGTGAAATAAAGGTGGCCAGACATTGTGCTGGCCACACATCCCCAGGTATAGGTGGCCACAGAAACTGGTGAACGCTACTTCACCGGCCTTATGCTCAATTTGGTCTGACGATTACTTTACTATCTTTATCCAGTAAAATCTTTATTCTGAATGAACTACAATTTGAATGATTTAAATGTTTTATGATACATAATCTTTATAATCTATATTACATAGACATATTGACTGTTTTATTGTGAGACATATTCAGATAGCCTCAGTCTACACTGAGTCTACACCTGGGGTCGGCATAATAGAGATAATAGAGTGCTGATATAGAATTTCTAATTCATTCAGCGTGTCAACGACCCAACAGTCAACATGCGCCAAGAAACCAATTTCTTGTCGAAGAGACATGAATTTATTTTTGTGTGGGGTCTCCCGAGTGCCAATGAAAATTTCTACGAGTGCCAAGTCTGGCACGCGTGCCGTAGGTTGCCGACCGCTGACTCTACACAATCATTTATAGATCTGGTTTATACTCAAAAGTTTTAAAAGCGATTTTTCATTAAAATTCCCAGAAGTCCAAATAGTTATCTTGGGTTCCCATCGAATCGCAGACGATTCCAGACAGGCAGTGGTGGGAGAAATAAACAGCAAGAGAACAGAGAACCTGTTAGCAGGTGAATAAAATCGATTTTGATTTATCAGACGATAGAACGGTTTGATTGAACAATACCTTTCCATTGTTTCCGCAACATTAAGTTCCAGTCGTCTCGTAGATTTCCACGTGGGAATGAAATCGGCTGAAATAAAGTTTTAACTGGTTCCAGAGTAAGTTCATTTTAAAATTGCAAGACTGCTATGTTGGCTGAAGCAAGCGTTTTCCCCCGGACATGTTCGGCCGATGTTGCAAAACTACAGGTTGACACTTGAGGAAAGAAAGAAATTATCTGAAACCAATGTCATGATATTGTGATGTACTAGATAAAGACCTGAACATATTACACGGTGCTATAACTTGCTATAGGGGGACATTTAGCGCTAGTTAAACACATTACACGGTGCTATAAGGGGACATTTAACGCTAGTTAAACACATTACACGGTGCTATAAGGGGACATTTAACGCTAGTTCAATCCGATTTTACTGACTATCTTAGAGTAGACTATAGTGATAAGAACAGTAGTCCATTTGGACTACGAAATGATTCTTTGGGAAGGGGAAGCACCATATTTTTCCATTTTCTTTGGCCACGGCATATTAGGAGGATTGTGTGTCCAACACAACGCACAGCCGCATTTACTTTTTTCCCCAAAACAATGCCCCGTAACCATATAATGTCTCAAAATACCTAGACGAGCCTAAGGCTCTATACTAACGTATTAGGGAGTGAACTCTGGGGTGAGGGTGGGGGTAGGGGGCACACCAAAGCTTTGTCCGGGCTCCCGCCAACCCCACGATGCGATGCGCTGAAGGCGCGGCACGCCATTTAACAGGGAAGATATCAGCAGCCCAGCATATTATTCACTGCGGTTCCCCGTAGGATCATTAACATGGTGACTCGCACGTATACCTGCAATGTCCACCTGTAGCACAAATCCTATACTATAGGCACAGGCATCCAGGCACCGGGTTCTCGTACCCGGTATGCAATGGATAGCGGGACCCCGGAGCCGCTGCGGGAGCTGTCCCCCATACGTTCGCCCTCCGGTGTAATCTTAAGGTGATCTTATTGGCGGTTTACACACTTCACCAACTTTGAGGCCCATGGGTACAGAAGTGCCCCGTAGCCATCAGATCTGGGTCGACTCAGGGACACCCTCCAGACCCGGAAAAAAATGTCAGACGTCACCATGATTTTCGATGATTTGAACCCTGGAACTTGGGTATTTCAGTCATCACGCTGCCACTCGGTCACCGAGCCACAAAGGGTGATTATATATTTAAAATATTTTTTATCTATAATTTGTATGTATTATTTATGTATTATTTATGTATTATTTATGTATTATTTATGTATTATTTATGCACTATTTATGTATTATTTATGTACTATTTATGTATTATTTATGAATTATTTATGTATTTTATTTATGTATTATTTATGTATTATTTATGTATTTTATTTATGTATTATTTATGTATTATTTATGTATTATTTATGTATTTTATTTATGTATTCTTTATGTACTATTTATGTATTATTTATGTATTATTTATGTATTATTTATGTATTATTTATGTATTTTATTTATGTATTATTTATGTATTATTTATGTATTATTTATGTATTATTTATGTATTATTTATGTACTATTTATGTACAATTTATGCATTATTTATGTACTATTTATGTATTATTTATGTATTTTATTTATGTATTATTTATGTATTTTATTTATGTATTTTATTTATGTCTTATTTATGTATTACTTATAAAATATCTAATGAATCACGAAGTTGAAACATAAAATTAACCAGGACAAACGAAAACATTTTTTAAGGAAACGCTGAGCTAGAGTTTCAATCGACAAGTCTTAATAATTATGCATGCATGGTAAACCTAAAAGGTTAAAGTATTCTAACACTTCCGGTCCTATTCGTTCATTTACTGACAAAACATTACCCATGTGCTGCGTTACTGGTTGGTCTGCAAGTAAAGAAAACAAGTAGGGGATTTGGCCTAAATTTTAATTCATTTCCTAAAGATGTTGCCGAATGAAAACGATGGATAGTCAAAGTGAGACTTGAAGAATCAGTTTTTTTTTTATTTAAAGAGTATTGTCAGGAATAAACTAGAAGTGCATGTATGCATCGACACCTGACCTATATAGTTGAGTTTAGTGTAGGCTATTTGTAAACAAACACATTTTAAATAAACTTACCGCGACTTACACGTCGACTATTAATGATTGCATACTCACTTTTGATGTTAAAAACGGATTCCTCAAATTTAAATTTTGTAGCCTCTGTGTATTTCTTTAAGACCAGAACTACAGCACGATAAATACGTAAAACACACCCAAAACATTATTTAAAGTGTGTTGCCGGAAACAAACCGGAAGCTCATCGATGCATTGAACCCAAAAGGTCAGGCCCCATTAAGACTTATCAATGGGAAATCAAAATAGAAATGTCCTGAAGTTTTAGGTTTTTTTTTTTTCACTGTCGACTCCCAGGGCCGTTACACAAATCGATACACATGTTAAGTACATTCATTCTATGCTTCCAATAAAAAAAAATGTCATTATTATTGCATATATACTACTGACTTTAAGGGGCGCGTCGACCGGTATACTTAAGTTCATGGGTTCAAATCCTAGTGGATGCTAGGTAACCCTCCCGGGACTTGAGAGTGTCCCCTTAGTCTACCCAGCTCTGATGGGTACCCGACATTAATTGGGGTAAAGTAAAGGCGGCTGGGTATCGTGCTGGGCACACAATACCCTAGTATGCCGTGGCCACAGAAACTGGTGAACGCTGCTTTACTACCCCTATGATCAGTTTGTTTTGAATGGTACTTTACTACTGCTGAACTCGCAGCTTAATATATAGATCTATATAAATAACATAAACATAAAAAATGTAATACAAATAATTGTCGTTTATTGAAAGTACTCTAGAGTTATTTCCCTTAGGCTCACTTTCACTTGAAATGTAAACGGGAATTTCCGATGCTGCTTTTTTGTTTTGTATTTTCGATTTCTTGTTTAGCTCTGGAGTCTGTGGTTTTGTTAATTGTATTGAATTGGTCTGCAGGATGGTTTTTATTCCTCTCTATCGTTCAGATCGCAATTTGTTTTCATTGAATATACACAACTTGTGTATGGACACATTGCGTACACGGGTCGACTAGTATTTTAAGACTGTTTTAGTCGGCTTGAACTATCGTCCGTTTGATTTCCCATGAAAAAAGAACACACTAAATATAGATTTATATCACTCTTTTAGTATGTGGACATATATATCGGACATAGTGCGTGGAAGAGAGAAGGCCAGCCAGACAGCAAGATAGATTGATGGATAGATGATAGTTGATGAATATGATAGATGATAAATTATATGATAGCTGATAGATAGATGATAGATGAGAAATAGAAAGATAGATTAATAGACAGATATATAGTCAGATAGATATATAGGTAGATAGATAGATAGATAGATAGATAGATAGATAGAGATAGACCGATAGGTAGATAGATGGATATATGACAGTTAACTATAATGACTACTTATATGGACCATGTTAAGAATATTTATTAAGTGATAGCCGAAATATATTTCCCTATTGTCGTTTCAATTTTATTTTCAATATACTTATTTCTGCTTCTTCTTCTCTCTCACTCTCTCTTTCTCTCTCTCTATCTCTCTCTCTTTCTCTCTCTCTCTCTCTCTTTCTCTCTCTCTCTCTCTCTCTCGAACTTATAATTGCAATTTTGCCTTTAAAAAGACATTCTGTGTGATGCTAATGTGAACCGTTTCATGCTTCGTAGTAATACCGTCTCTCTAACTACGTCTACGTCTCCAATCTATCTGCAGCCAGTCTGTCTGTCTGTCTGCTGTCTGTCTCTCTCTCTCTGTGAATCGCTTCCTTCTAAGCAGTGGATGAAGCAATAAATCTGTTTCAGACTTCATGTACTTGAGACAGCAGGACGCCATGTCTAGACTTCAGAGTTCGAAGTTATCAGGAACTATCACAAAATTCCCGAGACAGTCTCTAGATGTCTTGGTACCAACAGTCAATAACATGTAACCGCATTATAACTTCTGTATCTTTTCCTTTCAAATATAGTGCACCTTGCGTTGGACTGGCCTACCGAAGGTCCCTGCGATTGAACCCTGGAGAAGACTGGGGTTTGTTCCCTTGTCTGGAGGGTGTCCCCCTGAGTCTACCCAGCTCTGATGGGTACCTGACATTTGTTGGGAGTAAAAGTAATGGAAGCTGGGCGTTGTACTGGCCACACATTCCCTAGTAGGCCGTGGCCACAGAAACTGATGAACGCTGCTTCGCCAGCCCTACGATCGATTTAGTCCGACGGGTATTACTTAGTAGACCAAGAGGATTGTGGTTCTGGCACGATCTGGTGACAACTTTCAACAGGAAATGAAACAAAATCAATCCAACGCAGCAAAATCACTTTTGAATGTCATTTAAACATTAGCCTCAAGAAATCAATCATAAGGAGTGCACAGAAAAAAGTCTTTTTGTTCTGGCCACACAATCCGTCTATTCTATCGGCACAAACAAAAGACGTGAGCGGTCTGCTGTATTATTCCTTTGTGTTGTGTAATAGAAGATTTTAATAGCGCGAGTTCCAAAAACAGTAGAGTTGGGGAAAGAAGCCGAAACGCTGGTAACGCAAGACTTACAGCCCAGCTCATGTGATAAACGGAATTTCACAGCGATACCCAAGGTTCCGGTCGGTGGGCTGCGGCTCAACGGAATCGGGTCATCTTCACTACCGGATCACTAAACCAGTGTGGGGGGGGGGGGGGGAAGGGGGCGGGGGAAATCAATCTCTACTTACTCTACCCAGACCAGCACCACTGATCAGAATCAAAGAACCATTTGTGGGGGCCTTTAGAGAAAAAAATCAATAGGAAATATCAACCCCACTGAGGATTCCAACCTCACGCCCTTCCCCATCCTGCTTCCCGCATTTCCCTCCCCAGCTCCAACCTCCTCCCTTGCTCCGCCACTCACCCCACAGTTAGACGAACACCCCTAGTTAAGATCCAGACGATACGTCAGAAGTGATAGACAAAGGGGGGGGGGGGTTCCTTGTGTTTTCTTTTGTCGACAATTTTTCTCGCTGTTCAATTCGTTACCAGGGGAGTCAGGGGGGGAGGTAGAGGAGGGAGGGGGCTCTAAATGGAAAGGAGGGTCACTCGGGCTGGTAGGGGAGGAGGTGAAAGGGTTCTCGATTAAAGACAGTGAAAAAACTAGATGCGAGCAGTTGCGGAGTCAAGGTAAACAACAGGTGAGCCTTGGGGAATAAAGGTAAGATTTAGGGAGTAAAGGTGAGCCGTCAGGATTAAAGGTAAGATTTAGGGAGTAAAGGTGAGCCGTCAGGATTAAAGGTAAGATTTAGGGAGTAAAGGTGAGCCTTGGGGATTAAAGGTAAGATTTAGGGAGTAAAGGTGAGCCGTCAGGATTAAAGGTAAGATTTAGGGAGTAAAGGTGAGCGGTGAGGATTAAAGGTAAGATTTAGGGAGTAAAGGTGACTATTGAGATGTAAAGATAAGGTTGTGGGGAGTAAAGGTCACGTGATGAAGTGAACCAACCATCTGCAGAGTATAAAGTAACTGTTCTACTTTAGTTACCAGCACATTTTGCTTCAACTCGTCCCTGTTCATTCTCATCACGGTTATAACCAACTGTCACGTCCGAACGGTCGCGGGCGTTCGGCCGAAATAAAACCATACCGAAAGTTATAAAATTGATCTTCGGCCGAAACCCAAGGCCGAAACCGAAGGTTTAACTAAATTGTGTTTCTTATGCAATGTGTGTATTTTATGTGATTTTTCTGGCCTTTTACCATATTTTTTTGCACTACCGTTCTAGTTTATATCCGTTTTATGTCTAGCTCACAAATTTTCAAATGTCCATTTTTTATTTGTTTTGTCTTGTCTGAAATGTCCGGTGGTGCACTCTATAAAAGATTCCATCTCTGGTTGTTGTATTTTTTCCACATTACATTTTCCAAGTAAATATTAAACATACGGAGAGACGACGCTAATTACGACTACACTAAGATCAAGACAAAGAGACGCGGGACTGGGCTAGATGACCTATAGAAATAGCTTCACAGACACACACAGACACACTCGCAGACGCACACAGACACACGGAGACACACACACAGACACACACACATTGAGAAATGAATGCGTTGCAATGGAAATGAAAGATAATCCTAAATTAAACATTCCCTTAATTAAAAAGCAAACAAATGACTTGAATCAAGGTAGAAAGAAAACAACCAAACCAAAAAGTAATCGACCTTGGGCCAGACTCCAGGAGATACAAATCTTAAAGCTTATGAATTTATGATGACTGAATGACGTCACGAAAGGTAGCAGACGTCAGATGCTTATCAACTCGAAGCGCTTGCGCAAAGATAGAACCAAACGAAGAATAAATAAAAGTAAATTGGTTACAGATTTTAAAAGAAAAAATTTGCACACAACAAAAAATGCTTAATCTCATCTGGCCATTATATTGATTCATAAGGCTGTGGGGAAGCTGTGTTCACCAGTTTCCTTGGCCACGGCATACTAGGGGATTTTGTGGCCAGTAGGCTTAAAGGGCCAGCGATACCCACCAAACGATAATGTGGGTTTCGAAAGAAGTATAGGAGAAGTAGTCCACAGCCCACCTCTTGTCTACTCCACTTCTCTCCCATACCTTTAATTTCCGGTGTAAAGTATCCCCGACTTTTCTCACAAATCAAAGACTAAGCCACTCTATATTATTGTTCACTATACATTATAGGAGAAATAATCTTACAAGATGATAAGAGCTCGCGCAGTTTCTTAAAATTCTCCTGATGACAGAATTTCATAAAACCCATTTCGTAAACATTTATTTACTTCCTTATAAAAAATTATCTAATTGACATTTTTTTAAATTCTTAGTCCCTCTCTCTCTCTGTCTCTTTCTCCCTGTCTCTCTGTCTCTGTCACTCTCTCTCTCTCCCTGTCTCTCTCTATCTGTATCTCTCTCTGTCTCTTTCTCCCTGTCTCTCTCTCCGTCTCTATCGCTCTGTCTCTTTCTGTGTCTCTCTCTGACTCTCTCTCTCTGTCTCTCTCTCCGTCTCTCTCTCTGTATTTCTCTCTGTCTCTCTCTGTCTCTCTGTCTCTTTCTGTCTCTCTCTCCGTCTCTTTCTATCTGTATCTCTCTCCGTCTCTCTCTCTCTGTCTCTCTCTCTGTCTCTCTCTGTCTCTCTCTCTGTCTCTTTCTGTCTCTCTCTCCGTCTCTTTCTATCTGTATCTCTCTCCGTCTCTCTCTCTGTCTCTCTCTATGTCTCTCTCTCTGTCTCTCTCTGTCTCTCTGTCTCTTTCTGTCTCTCTCTCTGTCTCTTTCTATCTGTATCTCTCTCCGTCTCTCTCTCTCTGTCTCTCTCTCTGTCTCTCTCTCCATCTCTCTCTATATTTTTCTCTCGTTCTCTTTCTCCCTGTCTCTCTCTGTCTCTCTCTGTCTCTCTCTGTCTCTCTCTGCCTCTCTCTGTCTCTCTCTGTCTCTCTCTGTCTCTCTCCGTCTCTCTCTTTCTGTCTATGTCTCTTTTTCCCTGTCTCTCTCTGTCTCTCTCTCTGTCTCTCTCTCTGTCTCTTTATGTCTCTCTCTCTGTCTCTCTCTGTCTCTCTCCGTCTCTCTCTTTCTCTCTCTCTGTCTCTTTATGTCTCTCTCTCTGATTCTCTTTGTCTCTCTCCGTCTCTCTCTTTCTGTCTCTCTCTCTGTCTCATTCTCCCTGTCTCTTTCTCTGTCTCTCTCTCTATCTTTCTCTCTGTCTTTCTCCCTGTCTTTTTCTCTGTCTCTCTCTGTCTCTTTGTCCCTGTCTCTCTCTGTCTCTCTCCCTGTCTCTCTCTGTCTCTCTCTCTCTGTCTCTTTGTCCCTGTCTCTATCTCTGTCTCTCTCTATCATTATCTCTCTCTGTCTCTTTGTCCATGTCTCTCTCTCTGTCTCTCTCTCCGTCTCTATCGCTCTGTCTCTCTCTGACTCTCGCGCTCCGCCCCTCACTCTCTCTCTCTCCCTCTTAGTCTATACCTGTGTCTCTCGTTTCTGTCTCTCTCTTTGTCTATACCTGTGTCTCTCGTTCCTTCTCTCTGTCTCTCCCTCCGTCTCTTTCTCTCAGTCTATACCTGTGTCTCTCTCTCCGTCTCTCTCTCAGTCTATACCTGTGTCTCTCTCTCTCCGTCTCTCAGTCTATACCTGTGTCTCTCGTTCCGTCTCTCTCTCAGTCTATACCTGTGTCTCTCGTTCCGTCTCTCTGTGTCTCCCTCCGTCTCTCTCTCAGTCTATACCTGTATCTCTTTCTCCGTCTCTCTCTCTCTCAGTCTATACCTGTGTCTCTCTCGCCGTCTCTCTCTCAGTCTATACCTGTGTCTCTCTCTCCGTCTCTCTCAGTCTATACCTGTGTCTCTCTCTCCGTCTCTCAGTCTATACCTGTGTCTCTCGTTCTGTCTCTCTCTCAGTCTATACCTGTGTCTCTCTTTCCGTCTCTCTCTCGGTCTATACCTGTGTCTCTCTCTCCGTCTCTCTCTCAGTCTATACCTGTGTCTCTCTTTCCGTCTCTCTCTCAGTCTATACCTGTGTCTCTCTCTCCGTCTCTCTCTCAGTCTATACCTGTGTCTCTCTTTCCGTCTCTCTCTCAGTCTATACCTGTGTCTCTCTCTCCGTCTCTCTCTCAGTCTATACCTGTGTCTCTCTCTCCGTCTCTCTCTCTCGGTCTATACCTGTGTCTCTCTCTCCGTCTCTCTCTCAGTCTATACCTGTGTCTCTCTATCCTTCTCTCTCTCTCAGTCTATACCTGTGTCTCTCTTTCCGTCTCTCTCTCTCAGTCTATACCTGTGTCTCTCTCTCCGTCTCTCTCTCAGTCTATACCTGTGTCTCTCTCTCCGTCTCTCTCTCAGTCTATACCTGTGTCTCTCTCTCCGTCTCTCTCTCAGTCTATACCTGTGTCTCTCTCTCCGTCTCTCAGTCTATACCTGTGTCTCTTGTTCCGTCTCTCTCTCAGTCTATACCTGTGTCTCTCTCTGCGTCTCTCAGTCTATACCTGTGTCTCTTGTTCCGTCTCTCTCTCAGTCTATACCTGTGTCTCTCTTTCCGTCTCTCTCTCAGTCTATACCTGTGTCTCTCTTTCCGTCTCTCTCTCGGTCTATACCTGTGTCTCTCTCTCCGTCTCTCTCTCAGTCTATACCTGTGTCTCTCTTTCCGTCTCTCTCTCAGTCTATACCTGTGTCTCTCTCTCAGTCTATACCTGTGTCTCTCTCTCAGTCTATACCTGTGTCTCTCTCTCAGTCTATACCTGTGTCTCTCTCTCAGTCTATACCTGTGTCTCTCTCTCAGTCTATACCTGTGTCTCTCTCTCCGTCTCTCAGTCTATACCTGTGTCTCTCTCTCCGTCTCTCAGTCTATACCTGTGTCTCTCTCTCCGTCTCTCAGTCTATACCTGTGTCTCTCTCTCCGTCTCTCTCTTCCCCATACCTCTCTCACCTTTTCCGCTCCTTCCCCTTCTTTTTCTCCATATCTCAATCTTACCTATCTCTCGCTCCTTCCCTCCCTCTTTCTATGTCTCTCTCCGTCTCTCTCCGTCTCTCTCCGTCTCTCTCCGTCTCTCTCCGTCTCTCTCCGTCTCTCTCCGTCTCTCTCCGTTTCTCTCTCCTACTCTCCTGTTTCAACCTCACCCCTTCGTCGTCACTCTCTTTCTCTCACACCTCCCCGTCTCATTTCCCATTTCTCTCTCTCCCTTTTTCTCTCTCTCCCCCTCTCTCAATATTACACTTTTCTCCCTCTCTATACCCCTCTCTCTCTTTCCCTCACTCTCTCTTTTTTTTCCTTCACTCTCCATGTCTCCCCTACTCTCTCTCTCTCGATCTCTCTCTCTCTCTCTCTCTCTCACTTTCCATCGACTTACACTCCCCAAGGACTATTTATAACTTCAACCATTTCATCGCTTTTAAACCTTTCAGTTTAATTTCTTTTTAAATTTTACTTTTTAAAAATACTTGTCTTACTCCTGGAAGTCAGTCATTTTCAATTAGTCTCAATGAAACGTAAAATCAATTTCTGAGCTTACTTGCGAGGGCTCAAGTGCGCATAAGTTCAGTTCTCTTTATACCATTTAATTTTCTTTTAAATATAGTCAACTTCTTAGATCTTATCTACATTTTATTTTTCATCTCATACAATTTCTTTATTTCTCTCTCTCTCTCTCTCTCTCTCTCTCTCTCTCTCTCTCTCTCTCTCTAGCAAACTCCGCCGTTGTGTTCCCAATAATACGCGAGTAACGAACATTCGATGGTGATAAATGAAAAAGTAATTATTTATTTATACCACGAGACTCCATTCAGTGCAGTTGAATTTGATGGAATTCCTCTGTGGCTTTATTCCTCCCCTACACGTCCTCCAATTTAGGTCCTTCTTTCCTTCCTTCCATTAAACGTATTATTTAAACCGAGACTTCAGTGTTGCTAATGGGTGCCGACGATGACCCTCCCTTCCCCCCCCCCACCCTCACCGTTTCCCCCAAAGCGCAAACAGACTCACAAGGCGCCAAGACATCCCTCCCTTCCACTTAATCCCCCTCCTCCCCAAAAAGTAGTCACTTTTAATGCGCTTCGATGCGCGCCCTCCTCCCCCTCCCCCGTATCCCTCTTTCTCTTCACAACACTCCCTCCTGCTCCTTACCTCCTCCTCTCTTCCCTCCCACAAACACTGCCTTGTCCTCTCTTCCCTCCCACAAACACTGCCCCCCCCCCCCCCTGAACTGAAATGATATGTAGTGTTGGGTTTTTGTCCTAGGTAGACTCGTCGCTTTTACGCACTCAAAAAACAAACTCGTCTCTCGCCTCCTCACTTTCAATTAAACCTCCGGAATGTAAAATCCACCAGGCGCCGGACGGAAGTTCAACAAAAGTGGAATTAATATTGCATGGTTAACAATTTTTTTATTTGAAGGTGGTAAATAAAGTATATTTGTTTCACATCTTAGCAAAAGATGGATTCAAGGCTACCGCACAAAAATTCAATTAGGAACACACAGTACTATTTCTTTCCGAGTGGCATTCGGGCATGGAATGGGTTGCCTGAACAAACCAGGAAAACCAGTAACTTAACTTTATTTAAAACATTAACAAAAATGCAAGACTAGACTCGGACGACGGATGAGCGTAGGACGCAATAATTTTCTCTATAGATGGAGCGTCTGTAATGTATAAGAAAAGATTCAGTTTCAGCAAATACCGTGTATGTTATGTTGGAGACGCTCCATCTATACAGACGATTATTGCGTCCTACGCTTATCCGTGGTTTGAGTCTAGTCTTGCCCTTTTGATGACGCGATTCTTTTTTCCTTTCCATTCCCGGAGGTCACTCGGGAGAAAGAGTCATTATATGCATTTGTTCTTGCATATGAAATAAGAAAAAATATTTATTATTAATGCTAAAACATTATATTTGTGTTATTATTATGAATAAAAAAATGTTTATATAAAAGATGGATAAAGGAAAAGATAGTCAGATGGACGAACAGTCGGATGGACGAACAGTGGGATGGACAATTGGTCGATGGGTGATGAGATAGATATTCAGATGGACGAACAGTCGGATGGACAATTGGTGTCGATGGATGATGAGATAGATAGTCAGATGGACGAACAGTCGGATGGACAAATGGATCGATGGGTGATGAGATAGATAGTCAGATGGACAAAAAGTCGGATGGACAATTGGTCGATGGATGATGAGATAGATAGTCAGATGGACAAACAGTCGGATGGACAAATGGATCGATGGGTGATGAAATAGAAAGTCCGATGGACGAACAGTCGGATGGACAAATGGATCGATGGGTGATAATAATAATAATAATAATAATATTTGTATAGCGCTGCCAACAAACATAATGTAAGCTCAGAGCGCGTTTAACATACAACTAAGTATACGGATATTACCCTAGGCCAGGTGACAGAGCTAAATTGATGATTAAAAAAGACAAAACAAATACATGTAGCATTAACCGACCCAACCCATAAATAAGACAGTAAGTTTCTAAAGCATGTTAAATGTTATCTAAGGTAAATATTGAAATAATGAGATAGATAGTCAGATGGACGAATGGTCAGATGGACGAACAGTTGGATGGACAAAGGGATCGATGGGTGATGAGATAGATGGGCGTATGAAAGGTAGATGCATAGAAAGATAGATGTGCCAATAGAATTAACCCCGACAAAATGGCTAAATCCCCTTACTGTATCGGTGTACTCATCTCTTAGATATATGTGCCAATAGAATTAAGCCCACCAGAATGGCTAAATCCCCTTACTGTATCGGAGTACTCATCTCTTAGATATATGTGCCAATAGAATTAAGCCCACCAGAATGGCTAAATCCCCTTACTGTATCGGAGTACTCATCTCTTAGATATATGTGCCAATAGAATTAAACCCGACAGAATGGCTAAATCCCCTTACAGTATCGGAGTACTCATCTCTTAGATATATGTGCCAATAGAATTAAACCCGACAGAATGGCTAAATCCCCTTACAGTATCGGAGTACTCATATCTTAGATATATGTGCCAATAGACTTAAACCCGACAGAATGACTAAATCCCCTTACTGTATCAGAGTACTCATCTCTTAGAGCCCTTCGATACGTTACATGCAGACTCTGAAGTAACGCGTAGAACGATTAAATCCTAAGAGAGATAAATGGAAATTGGGCTCCAGGACATGACCCGTCTTTTGGCAAATTGAAGTTTTTATTGTCCTGATTCGAGCATTGGTTTGCGCTTTTAGAACCGGATACCAGAATTGTAAATTACCGCTATGCCGCAGACTGGGGGTGTCATACAACTATAAGCAGCTAAGTAAAGGGCAGTGAGGTAATGTGCTGTGAGGTAATGTGCTGTGAGGTAAAGTGCTGTGGGGTAATGAGCAGTGAGGTATGAGCAGGTGACAAACAATAACCTTTGACCTCTTCCAGTGTGCACCGAAAACATTACAGGTAAACTTCACACGTGAATAATACAGGTAAACCTCAGGTGCGCATTTTCCCCACAAATTACTCTAATTGGCTGATCTCTCCTGACTCTTGTATAGCCACAAAGTGTTTTGAGTCTGCCGACAACTGGAACAATGTAAGAGGCCTCAATAGACACGCACTTCACGTGTATACTTCCAGTAGTAGTTAAGCCAGACGTAGACTACAGACTTTATGTGACTTTATGTGACTACGTGCAGCGTTAGCCTAAGCAAGACGTACAGACCGTGTTTTAGTCTTTTAAAGTAGTCTCAGCACTGCACACAAAAACACAAGCACTAAAGTGTAGTTTCGATGTGAGTTTTTTTTTTCTTCTCTCATTTATATCGGCTTATGAAACAAACCAATACAAAATATCGCGACTAGCCCAATATTAATTTTGGCTATCCCGCTAATAAAGCCAATGAAAATAAAAAAAATGTTCCTTTTAGTCCGAATAACTATGTTTGGCTTCAAAGGCTAATATATATATCAAATCACTAGCTTACTCAAAAAACACACTATTGTCTTGCTATTGGTCTAGTAAACAGCCGACTAGACTAGCTGACAGTAAATGAAAATTGATTTTTTGTACTGCGTCAAAGTAATTACTTACTAAACGAAATTCTTATCTCTTCATTGAATTGAAAAAAAAACAATACTATATTTGCACTGTTAGAATTTAATAAGTGTCACATTTCTTAAATGGTATTTATTTCGTGTAACAGAATAAGTTGTTGAAATTATAACAAGATAGGAATTTTCTGTCAGCTTTTATTATCACTAGATTCGATGAATTTTGCGGCTGCCTCTGTTACAACATGTTTCTGGGTCAACTGTATATAAATACTCTTTCTTCCCGAATGGCATTCGAGCATGGAATGGGTTACCTGAACAAACCAGAAAAAACCAGCAACTTAACATCATTTAAAACAGGAATTAAAACGCAAGACTAGACTCGGACCACGGATGAGCACAGGACGCAATAATCTTCTTTATAGAAGGAGCGTCTGTAATGCATAAAATAAGAAATGTTATTCCGACCTTATATTAACCGAAGAATTCTTTAAAACAGTGTGACGTACTGACAATAGCTGACCTGGTCAATATAAGAAGAGTGAAACGGACAGGTCATGTACTGAGTACTGAGGCCGTCAGAAAGAAGACTTTCCCCTCCCCCTTTCAAGGTAGCCTACATTTGATTTGTCTTTTAAAATCATCAATTAGCATTATGTTCCTTAGCCTAGAGATTATATCCGTGTTCTTAAGTGAATGTTAAATGCGCCCTGAGCTAACATTATGTTTGTTGGCAGCGCTATACAAAATATTATTATTATCATCTATGGAGCTAATTAAGAAACCTTTTACTATGGGAATTGTATTTGTGTTGCATAATGCCCAGCAATTTTGTTTCCTCTGTACCTTATTTAATAAGTTGATATGGGTAAAACTTAGGCCTAAGAAACAAATCGAAAGTTGGCGCTAAACTCAGATATAAAAGGATGTGTAACCGGCTATAAAAGGACGGTAACCGGCTATAAGAGGACGGATAACCGGCTAGAAAAGGATGTGTAACTGGCTGTAAAATTACAGGTAACCGGGTATAAAAGGACGGATAATCGGCTAGAAAAGGATGTGTAACCAGGTATAAAAGGATGTGTAACCGTCTATTAAAAATGTGTAACCGGCTATAAAAGTACGGTAACCGGGTATAAAAGGACGGATAACCGGCTAGAAAAGGATGTGTAACCAGGTAGAAAAGGATGTGTAACCGTCTATAAAAAATGTGTAACCGGGTATAAAAGGATGTGTAACCGGGTATAAAAGGACGGATAACCGGCTAGAAAAGGATGTGTAACCAGGTATAAAAGGATGTGTAACTGACTGTAAAATTACAGGTAACCGGGTATAAAAGGACGGATAACCGGCTAGAAAAGGATGTGTAACCAGGTATAAAAAGATGTGTAACTGGCTGTAAAATTACAGGTAACAGGGTATAAAAGGACGGATAACTGGGTATAAAGGTTGGGTAACCGGGTATTCAAGGGCGGGTAAATGATTATTCAATGGTGGGTAAGCGGGTATTCAATGGTGGGTAACCAGGTATTCAATGGTGGGTAAGCGGGTATTCAATGGTGGGTAAGCGGATATTCAATGGTGGGTAACCAGGTATTCAAGGGTGGGTAACCGGGCATTCAAGGGCGGGTAACCGGGCATTCAATGGCGGGTAATCGAGTGAGAGCTATAAATAGAAACGTGCACACATTTAGAATGTACTCACCATGGCAGACTAATTGTTTTAGAGAAAAAATTTTTTTGGGAAAATGAAGCATCGCACTCACACACACACACACACGCACACATACACACACACACGCACACACACACACGCACACACACACACGCACACATACACACACGCACGCACACACACGCACACATACACACACACACACGCACACACACACACACGCACACACACACACGCACACATACACACACGCACGCACACACACGCACACATACACACACGCACACACACACACACACACACACACACGCACACATACACACACGCACGCACACACACACACGCACACACACACACACGCACACATACACACACGCACACACACACGCACACATACACACACACACGCACACACACACACGCACACACACACACGCACACATACACACACGCACGCACACACACACACGCACACATACACACACGCACGCACACATACACACACGACAAATAAAAACACACCAACAAAGACACACCTAAACACACACACAGGAGAGCACACTGCACAAAAAGTCACATGCGGAAGCAATTAGCGTTCTGTTACGCGTGCTACGACCGGTTCACTCCGGTCACGGCACATTACTTCACCTTAACCCCCCTCCCCCATTACGTCATACTTCATCTACAGGACTCACACACACACACTATGTACATACATACACATACAGAAAGCGTTTCTCAAAACAACGGTTTGTGACCATAAGCCTCTCTTTCAATAGTCCACAAACTATATATTATATACATTTATGGAAAAAAACATAACGAATACAAATATACTGTTGACATCGTTAACAACTTTTTTTTTTTAAGTCGTTTCTTTTTACCCCTAGACTTGAAAATATTTGACAATTTTTCCAAACATGACAAAAGTTGAATGACCATCAAATCTCATAATTTGTCAATGCTAGGAAGATCGTGTGGTGGGGGGGGGGGGGGGGCTGTTAAGGTTTCCTGTTCTTGCCCAGTGCACCCACTATATTAGCGCCGGCCCTGATAAAATTTAACGTCCACACGTACTTGCAAACTATCTCATACAAATACAAGACATACCTACATATCATAGTATATTATAAGGAGGGAAAGTGTATTAAAAATTGTTTCTTTTTAATACTACTAAGTTATATTTTTGTAACAAAATTATATAATTTGACGTCACATACGAAGAAAACGTCACTTCCGTTTGTCAATATGTCGACACCGAATTTTACAGGCCGCCTCACACCGACATTACGTCTGACCTCATTTACAGACAGAATGGTTTCTTATTATTTTATTTTATTTATTGAAAAGAAAAGGATTGAACGGTGAAAACTTGGTCGACTTCATTACACAGGCTTCACTGAGAACAGAGTTGAAGGTCATTGTCCGGTATTGTTCTGGATCTTGTTAACTGTTTTAAACACACATAGACCTTGTATATATATAATGTTGACTATTCATGTATATCTATATATATAAAGTAGACTGTGTGTGTGTTCCTCCAATCATATTAGGCCTAGTTAATTTAAAGACACATGACCTTATTGTCTCATATTATACTTTTGTGATTTAACTTCAGACATGTGTCTTCGCTAGCTTCCCGAAGCCTTCTGAATGCAAAAGAAATTGGGTACTAGAAAGTTGAAGAAACTACGAAAAAGCATAATTGTATGACGTCATACTAAATAATTATCTCCTCATTAAAAGAAAATACTCTCTTGCGCCGAAGTCGAATGGAAATTAACAACTCTTCATGAACCAGCAAGACGATTCCAAATACAATACAGAAACTATTATTATATGATATAAAGATAGATACACTCTATGTCTAACCATTTGAAGAAGACTTAATGTACTAGATAAGATAAGAATGGGCATTTCTTTTAGCGCTTCTTTCCATGCTATTAAAATAGCATGCTCAGTGCGCTCTTGGAGTGATTTGCAATGGCAGATGTATTAGCCAAAGAGAAAGGTCTTCAAGCTCTTTTTAAATGATTCTCTTGTCCCAGATTATCTCAGTGTCTGAGATAAACTGCTCCATAGAGAATACGACACTGATTCAAATGAACGCACTCCCAGGTACTTCTCTCTGTGTCCATCCAAACTAGGAGTTTTGAGGAGTGACTGAGTTGAAGAGCGCAGTTCCCTAGAAGGCTCAAGCCTTGATATAAGCTCTCGAAGATAGGAAGGAGCAATGTCAATGATGCATCCGTACGTTATAGACATAATTTCGTGCTCTATTCGCTTCATCACCGGAAGCCAGTGGAGATCCCTTAGTGTTGGGGAGATATGATCTTGCCTCCTCACCCCTGAAACAATGCGCGCCGCGGTGTTCTGCACTCTCTGTAATCGCTGTAGCTGGTTCTGGGGCAAACCTCACAGGCAACTATTGCAGTAATCCAACCTTGACTGGATAAGAGAGACTGCTACGGTATTGGGCGTCCTTCTATTGAGTTGAGGTCGCAGCTGACCCAGGGCGCGTAGATGAGGCGAACGAGCCGTAACCACAATATACATTAAAACACATTCTAGAATTCCTTTCTCTACGTTTCTTCCACAGATGCTAAAGTAGTAGCCACACACACACATACTGACATACACACAAATACACACATACATATTTAATATAAAAAACTAAGTCATTAAAAAATATTAGAAGAAACCTAGAAACCCTAAGAATTAAAACTTAAAAACCTAAAAAATATGAGAAATAGGCCTATATGCCTTTAATAAAAAAAAAAATTCAATCAAAACATAGTCAATGCCACCAAAAAGTCAATTTAAAATCTCATGTACAAGGAAAGAGCAGTAGGACTTTACTCTGTTGGCGCATTGAACGACCTATAAATGCTTCTTTGGCACATTGTTATCAAAAGTTTGCCGACCCCCTTCACTAGAAGATAGTACAAAGATAATAAAAATATATTATTATTTAAAAACTTTGGACCTAAGGAAATTTATGGCATAAGAATCTTAATCAAAGCAATTAAAAAAAGCACACACATAAAAAAAATTACTATTACATAACAGTAAGAAAATAAACATAAAAGCAACGATGTAAGAAAAAACAACAGCAAATAATAAAAAATATAAAGCAAGACAACTCTAGCCACAGAAGATGAGGAACCAAGTGCCAGTAACTCTAAGTAATAATTCAAGGAGAACGAAAGAGAAATTGGATAAAAACATACTTCATGTATGGACAACCCTTAAAGCAGTCATTGCAATAATTTTTTTTCTCCCCTATTTTTAAACAACGAAAATTTGATAGTTTTTTTTTTTAGGGGAGAAATGGGATAAGTGAAGTAGAGAGTTTACTTGAAACAGCTGTTTTAGTCCTGAGAATTGATAAAACATGTTGGAATAGTCGCGCGCATTAAGAAAAAAAGAAAATACAAGCGAGAGTATTATTATTTTCTTGAGCATGACGTCATTTCGTCTAAATGTATTCGCTGCGGAATTTGGATGGGATTTATAGCACGCGCAGGTAATGGTGGAATATTTTTTTTGTTGGATTTAAAAAAAAATTATAAAAAAAAATACAGTAAATTTGTTTACACCTTCCTTCTTGTATTTTGCTTCTCTCTTATAGATTAATAGATAGATAGATAGATAGAGAGAGAGATAAATTGATAGAGAGATAGATTGATAGATAAATAGATAGATAGATAGAGAAAGATATATATATAGATATATATATAGATAGATAGATAGATAGATAGAGAGAGAGAGAGAGATAGATTGATAGATAAATAGATAGATAGATAGAGAAAGATAGATATATAGATATATATATAGATAGATAGATAGATAGATAGAGAGAGAGAGAGATAGATTGATAGATAAATAGATAGATAGATAGAGAAAGATAGATATATAGATATATATATACATAGATAGATAGATAGGTAGCTTATGATTGATTGATAGATAGATTAGTTAGAAAGAAAAAGAGATACACAGATCATTTGATAGATAGACAGATAGAAATATAGTTAGGTAGATAGATGATAGATATTATTCTAATTAATGTCGTTATTTTGCCATTACTGTGTCATTGTGGTTATTTTTTGTATTGTATTTGTTGTTGTTATTTTGAAGTACTAATTATAAACATAACATCGTCTTTTAAGTGCTTAAGGTCCTGTAAGAGTCTCGATCTGGTGCTGAATCAAAATGTTCGTCTTAATGGCGTACCAGCAGCAGAGATTCTCTTTATTGTAAGTTATTCCGAGATCTCACAACCATAACGTTAATAAAACTGTGTTATAATGTTATAGTGCTATAGTGTTATAGTGTTATAATGTTATAGTTGTGTTATTTTTTCTTTCTCCCCACCATTGTAAGTCTGAAGAAGAAGAAATAAAATGGTGATGCCTCCATCTCCTTTGATCCATAAACGCGTTCTAAAGTCTTAGACTGGGAAAAAATTCTGGACATCTAAAAAAAAAGAAACAAGAGAAGATAACTCCCTCTATAAATCAGAATTTTGTCTATCTCGTTCGGCCCCCACAGAGAACCTACACAGGAAGAACAGAGAGTGGGGTGGGGGGGAATCACCAGCGCCCCCAAAACTACTGATACATAGAGAGAAAGGCAAATATGATAGCCCCAGAAGTGGGAACCCATAAATCAGGGATCCAATCCAAAAATGTTTCTTTTCACTTCCTGGAGGAGGAGGGAGGAAGAGGGAGAGGGGCCGGGGGGGGGGGTATTGCAGCCCAGTCAGCCAATCAGAACGTCGGTCTTTTTATTAGACATATCATCGGGCCACGTGACGTCATGTAAGTCAAAAATTCCTTCGCCGGTTTAGAAGATACCCCCCAAAAAAAAAGAAGCCAAAAAGAGTCAAAGATAAAGCCAAAATAAAAGTTAAATAAATAGCCCCAAAAATAACCAAAAAAGTTTAGCCAAGAAATAAAATAAAGCCAAATAAAAACGCCAAAAAGAAAAGATGGAGATTTCCAATTTTCTATACAAAATTGGTCGAAGTTAGTGTGATGGTTTGAGCGTATTGAATACCGGAGACAGTGCTTTGAATGGTAGTCACACACATACACACATACACAAACATACACACATACACACATACTACACATATATAATATACCAGTATCGGTTTAGTTGAGCTTGTGTATAGAGAGATCTGTGTGGAACAGTGAACTCTGATTGATCGGCTAATTCTAACACTATTTAGTCATTTTTACAGGCAGGGGTATATAACACAAATAGAGATAACTAGCGTTGTGTGGGTTTAATGCTTGATGTTAACACTGTCTGATATAGAGATAATAGAATGTATGGGTATAACAATAATTGTTCAATATAAAAGTATATTGTTCTATGTCTCTAGCGTGTTTAAATAATTTTCATATGGTATTTAGAATTGTATCGATAATTTAATTAGGGTTATTTATAGATTTTGTAGGTGGACATTAATATATGTCTTTGGAGTCTCTACACGTTTCTAGCTTGCACTTTTACTTAAGTTAACAGACGTTTCTTCTAGATAGAAGATAATTACGTCCACTAGGTCCAAAACTCCTGCAGGGCGGAAGGGATTAGTCGGAGGCAGGGCTAGAACCCGAGTCGTCTTGTTGACACCTTGGTGTACTAGCCGCACGACCAGCCGGCATCACATTCGAAGAACTTCTGATAAAATCCATTCTAGAACTTTCTGTACGAAAACCTATATAAGACATGCAGAGGTGTAGTTCTTTGTTGTTGTGGTTTTGAAGTATGTTATTATTATCAGCCTGTGCTTTTTAATGTAATTATTTTAAATAAGTTCAAGCAGTAATTATTATTAATGAACAGTTAGAACAGATTATACAAACATTATATTAATGAACAGTCAGAACAGATTATACAAACATTGTATTAATGAACAGTCAGAACAGATTATACAAACATTATATTAATGAACAGTCAGAACAGATTATACAAACATTATATTAATGAACAGTCAGAACAGGTTATACAAACATTTTATTAATGAACAGTCAGAACAGGCTATACAAACATTTTATTGATGAACAGTCAGAACAGGTTATACAAACATTATATTAATGAACAGTCAGAACAGATTATACAAACATTATATTAATGAACAGTCAGAACAGATTATACAAACATTGTATTAATGAACAGTCAGAACAGATTATACAAACATTATAATAATGAACAGTCAGAACAGATTATACAAACATTTTATTAATGAACAGTCAGCCATAAAACCACGGATAAGATTTGATATGTTGTTTTTTCTCAATGTTCTAACATCCGGTGTTGTAGTAAGTCAAGGTGTAATTAAGCATGATGGGAAGAAGAGAAAGGGGGAGGGATATTAATAGAATACGCTTTGATTATTGATAGCGGAGTTCTAGAGTTTCAGCCATCACTCGAGCCGTACCCGAGGGTTGGCAAATAGAATGTCGAAATACTCGGATTCGGTAACTGGGTATTTTATTTATGAAATTTTTCGGTGCCGTTTTAAATCTAGGTCACGGCAAGTCTAACCAATCATTAATCATCTTTAATGTAACCCTTTGAGTTTTAAAAGAGAACATGAAAACATCCGTCAAGTTTTGTCACCCTTCACAGCCTCCTTCCAGCCGCTTCATTTCATTTCCAAGCATTTGACTGCACTTTTGGCTTCATCCATAACACCCCGTCGTCAAGTCTGTCTAAGGTCGACTCTGCGCCCTTTACCCGTTGGGCGGTTCCAGTTTCCTACTATATGATAAATGTGGCATTAGAGTACACCTTAAAAAGTTCGCGCGTACTCTTAACGTGTATGTTACAGACGCTTTCTCCAATCCATAAGAGTAATGGCGTCCTACGCTTTTCCTTGGTTTGAGTCTATGTATCGCATTTTGATTTGTGTTTTAATTGATGTTAAGCTTTTTTGGATTTTCTTAGTTTTGTTCAGGCAACCCATTCCATGCACAGATACCACTGAAGTTTTTGAATGTGTAATTATTTGGTTGGCGTCCCAGTTGAAAATATCATTAAAGAATTTAATTGCTGCTTGGTGGTACTTCCTTCAGAGTTTTCAAATGCCATTTTTTTGTTTTGGTTTAAGCAAATCTGATGGATGGGTGAATCCATGGACGGGTGGATGGATGCTTTACCTCTGAAGGAGACATGGCTTAAGTGCAGTCGAGATGTGTTGTTTTGGCCACACAATTCCGTGTTTCATACCTGAATAATTTGTCGGACAATACATCTAACAAAAAAAATGAACTTGAAATATTTTACCAATTGTCTACAAAATAAAATGAAAACTTAATAAGTTTGTAAGAAATAATTAAATGTATTTGATTATTTGTTGTTCAAAAATGTAGGTAGAAGTTAAAATGTAGTTTCTATGGCAGAAGACAATCCTAGACTCCATCAAATAACAGATAACTAGATGGAAATGAAGATAGATTGGTCATTCTCTCAGATAGCAAGCTAAGTGTATCACAAGAACAGGCGTTCCAATGGAATGAGTCCCCAGGGCCAAAGAAAAAGCACGGCGCGAGCGAGCTAAGACCACTCGGAGAAGTTCTCGCGAAGAGAAGATGAGCCAGGGCCGCATGACAAGTGGGGAGCTCGAGTTGTCCCACCATAAAACCGATGGAGGGCGTCGGAGACACGATGCAGGTGCCCAATGTTCTACAAAGGAAAAAACGGAAAACAATGCAATCAATCGATGAAATGTTACAACACAAATTAATAAATTCAGAATAAAAAAAAATCAACATTTTCAGTCGGCCAAATTTACCGTTGCCAAAATTACCGTTTTGATAGTGTGCCAAAATTACCGTTGCCGAATTTACCGAGTGACATGCATGCCTCGGCCAATGGTTTCTTCAAGTCCTTCAAACGTTTGCCTGCTTACTGTGACATTGACCTTGGGATGAAAGACTGCGGAGCTTTTTTTTGTCCAGAACATTTGACTGATCCTCCCCACCCTCCCCTCACCCGATGCAATAGCACATTCCTCTACTACCTCCCCTCCTCCCCAGCCTCCACCCGACCCGATGCAGTAGCACATTCCTCTACTACCTCCCCTCCTCCCCGCACCACCCTCCACCGACCTTGTTGTTTACAGAGGCGCTCCCAGGAAAACCCGAACCCCCGAAGATTGGATTGTCAATAAACCAATTACTTAAACATTACTGCTGTGTCAGTTGTCCCCAAAGTATCGACCCCCCCCCCCTCCTGTTCTTTCCACTCACCCTCCTCGCCCACCACCCACTCCCCACTCATAAAAAACATCTTTTTCTCTAACGCCCCTCCCCCCTCCCCCCATCCTACACCACCAGTCTTCCTGTAAACAGTTTTCTTTTATCCCCACCAACCTTTATACGTCCCATGAGAAGACAACATAAGAATGTTCTTTAAAAACATAACACCAACAGAAAAAAAAATTCCCGCGTTTTTTAAGACGCGGTTCAGAAATATAGTTTTTCATAACCGCGACGTCTCCGATTGGCCAGCCGATCATATCGAGATTTAGACAGTGCAGCAAAGATCAAGTCATATGACGGATGAAAAAAAAAAGTTAAGTACCCTTCGTTCCAAACTGATCATAGGGCTGGTGAAGCAGAGTCCACTAGTTTCTGTAGCCACGGCGTACTAGGGGATTAGTGGCCATAACAATGCCCAGCCGCCTTTACTTTACCTTTACTAATGTCAGGTACCCATCAGAGCTGGGTAGACTCGGGGACACCCTCAACTCCCGATAACATCTCCTAGCCTCCACCAGGATTCGAACCCAGAACCTTCGGATTGCCAGTCGAACTTGCTGCTTTATGATGGGTGGTGCAGCGGTCGAAAAAATAATTTAAAAAAACATACCCGGAACTTGGCCGGAAAAAAATTTAAACCCGAATGAAATTTTAAACAATTCTAGACTAAAGAAACGAAACAAAATGTGAAAATATTTCTGATTTTAAGCAAACACACATCAAATACGCAAATATTTGTTACAAATGAAAAAGTAGGGTCAACTTTTGCTAACATTTCGGACAACTATAACCGTTTAAAGTTACTCTTCCTGGCACTAAATAAAAAAATATTGCCGCTCCTCGGGCAGGAGATTGCCTTCCGGGACAAAGGTCAAGTTGATCACAGTTATAGTATTTTGTGTGGCGGTCGTCAACAGAAGAAAAAACAGATATGGGGATTCAGTTCCGATTGTCGTTGAATAAACCCGAGTTATAACGAGCCTAATTATGAATTGTTGAAGAAGATTTTTAAAAAGTAAAGTACCCTTCGGACTTAATTGACTAAATTGATCCATAGGGCCGGTGTAGCAGCGTTCACCAGTCTCTTTTAGCCACGGCATACTAGAGGGGTTGTGAGGCCAGTACAGAGCTAGGCGGACTCAGGGTACACCCTGCAAACCCGGGAACAAATCCTAGCGTTTCACCAGGATTCGAACCCAGGACCTTCAGTACGCCAGCCGAACTCGCTGCCACAGCTCGATCACTGTGCTCTCAGCAGAAGATAAACTAACCACACACACACACACACACACACACACACACACAGACACACACACACACACACACACACACACACTTATGATTAGTTTCTTAGCTTGAAACATTCTTAATTGAAACTTTCGCCTTATAGACTTTTGAAAATGTTGCCAAACTCCCGCTACATTATTTTAAATTTAAAAGAAAGATAACTTAACATTAAACAAAAAAAAAAAAGCTATAACTGATAGTTTTGTCTCAGAATACACACACACATACACACACACACACACACACACACATACACACACACACACACACACACATACAAACACACACAAAGTTATGACGTGTTCACAGTCTGATGCTTAAACAAATGCCATATTTTAATTAGCACCAGATTGAAGAAAACGCCAAACTTTTAGCCCCAAGAGAGTTTTGTGTCAAAAAATTAAACAGTGAAGTTCGTTGTTTTTTTTCTGTTTTTGTTTTTAAATCTTGCAGAAATTTGCATTCTAGTCTCGACTCTAGAGCCTGTGTATCTCTCTCAGAGTACCATAATCCTTCTTCTTCTTATATATTACAGACGCTCCTTCTATAAAGGAGATTATTGCGTCCTACGCTCATCCTTGGTCCGAGTCTAGTCTTGCCATTGCGAACCTAGCTCACTGGCTTGCGACACCCACCTACACGTCCACATACAACCACACACACACATAGCCACACACACCCACAAGTAGCCACATATACACTCAACCACACGCAAAAAAATACATAGAACTATTAGACAAGTGTTTTAAATCTCGCAGCAGCGCCAAGACACACTAAAAAAAACAAAAAGAAATAATACTGTATTGGAGCCAACGGCTAAAGCACTCGTGCCGCTTGCTGACCCGAGGAATCCCAGAATTCTCCACGGACCAGATGTCAGGCACTACACGAGATCTCACTTTCCGCAGCCCAGGCCATTAAAAAATTAAGGTTAATTTTCTTTTCCTTCTTTTCTTCAAATGTCGTTTATGGCTCTTGTTTTCTTTGATTCTTTTCTCATTTCATTCTCCATCATCATCTTTTTTTTTTAAAGGATCCCCCCCCCCCATCATTCTACTCAATCTTTTACCATCACTTCCTTAGGGGATAGTTTGAGTCCTAAGAAATAATAATACCCTTCTCCACTCCCTCCCCCCAAACCGTTCCATAAGAAGAAAAAAAAAACCGCACAGACAGAAAAAAACAACAACGACCTCGTTTTAGCAACAAGTATCATTGGCGGAATGTGACGTAAAGTTTCAGACCGAATCACCCCCTTCCCCCAGACTTGGTGGCAACTGAATTTTCTTAACATTGCCACGTGGAGTGATTGCTCAAATAGAACACGTGGTTTTAAAACACACACAAACACACACAAACACACACTCAAAGGTTCAATTCTGGCATTGTTAGGTCTGAATGGTGTTAGACATAAGTGCATCACAGACTGAAAATTGTTTCTGTTTGTTTGTTTTTTGTGTGTTTTTTGTGTGTGTTGAAAGGACATTGTCCTATTTGTCTGTATCATCATTTCGTTTCACAATTTGAATAGAGTTGTTAACCATCTTTGTTTATGTGTGTGCCGATGTCAGTTTTGGTTTGCTTCAGAAGAATTCATTTGCCTACTACAAAAAAAGGAGGGCGGCACGGTGCCCGTGTGGCACAGCGTTCGACTGGCGTACCCAAGTTCCCGGGTTCGAATCCTGGTGCAGGCTAGGATTTTTTCCGGGTATGGAGGGTGTCCTTGAGTCTGACCCGCTCTGATGGGTACCTGACCTTAGTTGGGGTAAAATAAAGTGTATGGCCACACAATCGCCTAGTATATCGTGCCACAGAAACTGGTGAACGCTGCTTCACCAGCCCTATGGATCAATTCGGTCCGACGGGATACTTATTTTATTACTACAAATAAAAGACAAGATTTTATTGTTTAGGATTGCAAAGTAAACATACGTACGAGAGTCTGAAATTAGCAAAACTCTATGGAGTTAAATCTTTAAAAGTTGTATATTTCGTTAATCTCTACTTCTTAGCTCAGCTTACCCATTCAAGGTTTAGAGTTTCTTTGAGTTAGTTAAAATTTCGATTAAAAATATTGTTTTACTTGATTGATACGCACTCACTATTTCATAATCTATAATCTATTTCAAAAGACCAATAGAACTACTCCAATGTATGTTTTCAAAAGACCAATAGAACTACTGCAATGTATGTTTTCAAAAGACCAATAGAACTACTGCAATGTATGTTTTCAAAACACCAATAGAACTACTGCAATGTATGTTTTCAAAAGAGCAATAGAACTACTGCAATGTATGTTTTCAAAAAACCAATAGAACTACTGCAATGTATGTTTTCAAAAGACCTATAGAACTACTGCAATGTATGATTTCAAAAGACCAATAGAACTACTGCAATGTATGTTTTCAAAAGACCAATAGAAATACTGCAATGTATGTTTTCAAAAGACCAGTAGAACTACAGCAATGTTTGTTTTCAAAAGACCAACAGAACTACTGCAATGTATGTTTTCAAAAGACCAATAGAACTAGTGCAATGTATGTTTTCAAAAGAACAATAGAACTACTGCAGTATACGTTTTCAAAAAAACAATAGAACTAGTGCAATGTATGTTTTCAAAAGACCAACAGAACAACTGCAATGTATGTTTTCCAAAGACCAATAGAACTACTGCAATGTATGTTTTCAAAAGACCAATAGAACTACTGCATTGTATGTTTTCAAAAGACCAATAGAACTACTGCAATGTATGTTTTCCAAAGACCAATAGAACGAATGCAATGTATGTTGTCAAAAGACCAATAGAACTACTGCAATGTATGTTTTCAAAAGACCAATAGAACTACTGCAATGTATGTTTTCAAAAGACCAACAGAACTACTGAAATGTATGTTTTCAAAAGACCAATAGAACTAGTGCAATGTATGTTTTCAAAAGAACAATAGAACTACTGCAATGTATGTTTTCAAAAGACCTATAGAACTACTGCAATGTATGATTTCAAAAGACCAATAGAACTACTGCAATGTACTTTTTCAAAAGACCAATAGAACTACTGCAATGTATGTTTTCAAAAGAACAATAGAACTACTGCAGTATACGTTTTCAAAAAAACAATAGAACTAGTGCAATGTATGTTTTCAAAAGACCAACAGAACTACTGCAATGTGTGTTTTCCAAAGACCAATAGAACTACTGCAATGTATGTTGTCAAAAGACCAATAGAACTACTGCAATGTATGTTTTCAAAAGACCAACAGAACTACTGCAATGTGTGTTTTCCAAAGACCAATAGAACTACTGCAATGTATGTTGTCAAAAGACCAGTAGAACTACTGCAATGTATGTTTTCAAAAGACCAATAGAACTACTGCAATGTATGTTTTCAAAAGACCAATAGAACTACTGCAATGTATGTTTTCAAAAGACCAATGGAACTACTGCAATGTGTGTTTTCATAAGATCAATAGAACTACTGCATTGTATGTTTTCAAAAGAATCAATTCTCAAGGTTCAAAAGCCTGAGCAATCCTAGATTTATATGTTAATTTACCAGATAAATTTGAAATTTTGTAAACCTTTACAAATCAGGCCCCTCAAACCCTTACGACCCACAAAATTTCAGGCAAAAATTAAAAAAAACATATTTTTATCAACTTTTTTAGTTTTTCTTTTATTTTTATCAAAAACTTTTTAAACTGTGTGTTTTGTATGGCGACCTAGAAAAATGACTTCCATATTATCCGCCATTTTGTTTTTTGTTGGATCGGGAAACTCATCCGGGGACTTTGTGAGAAACTCGTTGACAGCTTCCGTAATTGGAAATTTTCTAAACAATTTGCTGCCTTCTGATTTATAATGCGGGACTTTTTCTTTAAAATAAATTCATCTCGCTTCCTGTCCAGTCTTGCAGAGACTCGGGGCTGAACTCTCAACGTTACGGCTATTAGAGGCTATCAAACAACACATTGAATAGCTCGAAAGGAAAGTTTATGGAAGGTTTTATGGGTGCGAAGAGAACATCGTAATAATAAAAAAATAATGAAACTTTCAAGGTCACAAGGGATCAAACTTTGCTTATGAAATGAAAGGGGAAATAGACGTGTCATGTTTTAAATAACATAAAGAGAGTAATTTGCCCCTTTTTTAGAGGTCGTTTGGTTTAAAGGGCGTGTGAAGCGGCACTGCAAGTTTAAAGCGGTGAGATCGTGTATGGGATTGTGAGACTAACACATTGCCTAGATGTTTTATTTGTGTATCTAATAGCTCATGTCTGGGTTTTCAAGGACAGATATGTAACCACATGACTCAACGCTGGCGAAGTGTGAAAACCACCAGTACGCTTGCATCTAGAGCACACCCGTGGGCTAAAGCATGTGATGGGGGGGGGAATCAACCCCCTCTGCACGTCCGATAATTTTACCGCTCTTACTTGCCTCCGAGAAATTAAAATGACTCGGTAGCTCTGGTGCCCTGATCTTATCGTATCTTACACGTTAGAGGCACTCCTTCTATAAAGACGGTTATTGCGTCCTACGAACATACCTAAAGTATTGGGAATCGCGACATGGCAGGTATACGGGCGAGCCACCACGACGATGATCCGAGGGGAACTCCGTAGTGAGAGAAACCGTACGCTAAGTTACACCGTGAGGTGGCTGGCGCCCGGACAGAACCTTAGGGTGCCTCCCTCCCTCACTTGGTTCACTCCTGAACATCATTATGTCCTTGACGTTAGAGCCAGAAAGCGCGTCGTTTTTTCTAAAAATGCAACGAAAGACAGTAAAGACAAGCTAATTGCAAGCTCTCTCTCTCTCTCTCTCGGTCTTCTCAGTGCCGGCTGGCGATTGGGGCGGAAGCCAAGGATCTCCATTTGTCTAGATCTGTTGCAGCTCGAGGTGCTGTCTCAAAGTTCCGGCCTGAAGCCTTTAAGTCCCTCTCCGCCGTCCTTCAAGTTTCCTTTGGTCTGCCTTTCAACCTTTTTCCCTGTGGGGTCCATCTCAGGGCTGTCCTGGGGAGGGAGTCAGCTGACATTCTGCAGACGTCTCTGAGATGCTCTCTGCTAAAGGGATTACTCCTGTTTTCTCACGCAGATCCTCATTTGATATCGTGTTTGGTCAAAAGATCTTGAGGATGCGGGGAAGGCTTTGTGTCTGGAACACCTCTAGTTTCTTTTCTATTGTATTAGTGGTTTTCCAGCATTCCAGCAGGACGCTGAGGACATTGCTCTTAAATATCCTTATTTTTGTTTGGAGGCCAAGGCTCGACGTCCTCCATATGGGTCTGAGCAATGCAAAGGTCTGTTTTGCCTTACTGATTCTGCTGTTGATTTCCATATCACAGCCGCCATTTGTTGTCATTTTACTGCCTAGGTAGGTAAATTCCTTAACATCCTCTATTTCTTCCTCGACTATTGTGACAGGGGTGTTGATAGTCTTATTTTTTCTCATTATCTTTGTTTTCTGTCTGTTTACCCTGAATCCTATGGTGTCATCTGCGTAGTCAATTGCAAGCTCAGAAACTTTTAATGATCATGAGAAAATTTACACTGATACGCTACTATATAATGGATATAAGCAGAAACTTTTGAAGTAAGTTTGGGCAAACTATGTCTCGCAGGCCGATTCTGGCTAATGTTTGACACTCGCTATATAAAACATAAAATAAAAAAAATCTTTATCTTCCTCTATTTGTTGCAATGTAGTTCAATCCAATTGATTTATTGATTACATTGATGGTAAATCCACATAATGTTTTAATATTAATTTTTTCTTTTCAAGCTAATAATTTTCCTTATGATAATGGTAAAAATCATTTTATCATCCCGCTGCCACCATTTATGGCACCCCGTGCTCCCTATTGAATCTGGCTCGCAAAAAAAAAAAAAACTGCGCCTCCACCAACCCCATATCCCGTGACAACCTGTGTTCAAGTAAGGTCCCCTAAAAAAAATCGTCTGCTGCTTTTCGTGAGTAAGGCGAACTGAACTCGACTGTCAAATGTTAGGGTTATGGTCAGAGCAATAATCTGGAGGGTTTGGAGATAAAGCTCGTATAATGAAACAGCTCTTAATCTCGTTAGTGGCCAAGTACCAAGGATTGCTGAGTTGAGTGGTCTGTCTGTGTGTGTGAGTGGTAGGGGTGTTAATCAAAACTCATTTCTACTGAGGCCCGATCCGTTGGTGGCCAACGAAGCGTTTCGGTCACCCTGACCTCCCAGGCTGACCTCCATTTGTAGGGAGCATTGATTATGTGTCAGTGGCTGTGATATAGGTTAGTGCAGACCTGGAATATTGGCTGACCTTTGGGGTCAGATAGGCGATATATACAACAAGACCAGGGGGGGGGGGTCCGTGGTGGAATAGACGCACTGTGGTTTTAATACAAATAATGTATGATTTTCGACGACCACTGCATGCAAGGGCATTGTGGCGCCAGTATAATAATACAATACATGTCTCTGTTTACAGTGGCCGGGTTTCAGGCTTCAATTGTGGCGACAGGGGGAGATAATTTAGTCTCGATAACCACTGACCTATACATACCCACATTAAATTCTCAATCACTTAAATTTGACTAGGGAAATTGCAGACTTTTATATATAGATAAGTGGTGCGCATGCTAATGATACTGGCATACATAACCATCACCATCATCATAAATCCCTTGACCGTTGTGGTCGTTAGGGGCAAGCGGTCAACTCTCTCCACTTGTGTCTGTCTTGAGCGGTTTGTCAATAGCTGAGTCAACTGCAGCCCTGCTCAATATTTTAAGTTGTCGAACCAGCATCTCCTCTGACGGCCTCTCCAAAATAATTATAAACATCTATAAAAGGCATTTGTGAGCGACTGAAACCGTCCATATTATTATTATTATTATTATTATTATTATTACTATTATTACGCCTGTATGGCATTTATTTCTCGCCTGGATATAAACTGGGTTATAAACTAAATGAATTATATGATTGATTGTTTAGACAGCTGTGCAATGAGACTGATGTGGACAAGAATCGTTGGTTACTTCACACAGAAGTTTGCTGTGCAATGAGACTGAAGTGGACAAGAATCGTTGGTTACTTCACACAGAAGTTTGCTGGTAATCAAAAGTATATAATATAGAATTTATGTTGTCTTTGATTCGGTGTAAGACTTTTTTGGAAAGCGAAGACGATTCCTTCAGAAAAATGTAATAAAATTGGACAAAAAAAAAATGATAACGCAAATTGAACTCTTTTATATAATTTGTCCAATTAATATACGATAGCAGGAAGAAAGACTTCAATTTCATTAAAACAAAAAAGTGTTCTTTTTGGGCGGTTACGTACCTTAGGATCTGGGTTCAAATCCTGGTCGAAGACTAGGATTTGTTACTCGGAACTCGAGGGCCGGTCCGTTGAGTCCACCCAGCTCTAAGGGGTACCTGAGATAAGTTGGGGGTAAAGTAAAAGTGCGATTGGGCATTGTTCTGGCCGCACAATCGCCTGTGCTATGCTGAGGCCACAGAAACTGGTTACTGCTGTTTCACCAGCCCCTATGATCCGATGTTACATGATGCATTTACTTTACCTAAACAAATCTTATGAACGAATTTTAAAAAGGAAATAGAACGTACAATATAGAAATATACAACAATAAAATATCTTACTAATATTAATATTGTTTAGATGTCTTGTAAATGAATAGGTTCAATTTCATAGTTTATTTTTGGTTTATATTTTGTAATATTTATATATCTAACGGGGAGGAAAGCAAATTTATTTTTAGTTCTTAGGGCAGTGATGGCGAACCTTTTTGAGGCCGCGTGCCCAAAGTGCAATACAAGACCAACTTATTTCTTTCAACGTGCCAACACAGCAATTAAAACAAAATACTAAGGTTTTAATTTAGGAAAAAAACAGCTCATACATATTTTGTCAAAAAAGAATGACAAATTAACAGATCTTTGAATGATACGAAACAGTCTTTTATATAAAAAAAAACACGAACTGTAGTAAATGAACAGATTATTAATATATTACAATTACAGTTATTACAGTTAACTGAATGCATTTGGCATGATTGTGCATAGTTAATGTGATTTTTGTTGTTGATTGTATGCATGCTGATAATTTGTGAAGCCTTGGCTCATACTCCGAAACTTGAAGAGCGACACATGCAGCACTCAAGGACATCGGTCAGTCTGTTTCTGGTATCAGTTTTGATATAATTTACAGTTGAAAACAGCTTCTCACAAGCATAAGATGACCCAAAAAAAAGTATGAAGTGCAATCCCAAGTGCTTTCATTGACTTGAAACTTGAAATTATTTGGAAGAGAATTCAACACTTTAAGGATTTTATCATCAGAGCTACCAACTGTGCTTTCCTTTGCCATCCTTTCACACTCTATCTTCTCAAGTGTTTCACGCAGATAATAGAATTTTTTTTTTCACATAGAGATTTCTGAACTTCGAATAGCTCCATTTCCAGATTTCCTAAAACTATCCACAATAAGCAGGAAAGATCACGTTCTTCAAATTTAGCTTTATCTGGGGAAGTAAAAAAACAGAGGGTTGTCTCCATCTTACGGAACTGTACAAATCTATTACTGAAACTCTCCTTTGCAGCTGTTACAATGCTAGAAAATTCCTTGTAGATTTCCTGTTGGCTTGTAGGATTGTCCGTAAATGTTATAGAACTTTGTAAATGCATTTTTACATGTGAAATATAGGCTATTTCAGCTGCCCACTTTGTAGATCTCTTTCAAAAACCTGCACATTTCTTTCAAATGTTCTGATATCACAAAACATTATTTCTGCTGTTTTTTTTCTGAACCTTGCATACCATATCAGTGAGCTATGGATAGGCCTAATCCTGCCCCTTTTGAATCATAAACAGCCTAATTTCATCCAAGCGTGTTACAAAGATCTCCAATACTCGTCCTCTGCTCAGCCACCTGACATTATTGTACACAAGTAAAATATTATACTGACCCTTGACCTCATCAAGGAGCGCGTGACACTGTCGACAATCAAGAGCACGAGCCATGATGTAATTGACAATCTTTGTGACATCTTTAAGGATATCATCAAATTTCTTGCTGCTATCCCTGGCACAAAGAGCTTCTTACCGTAAAACTGAAAAACTGGGTGTGTTGTTTCTTTAACAAAGAACTGTATGAAATCAGATGCGTCCCCCACCATGCAAGGTGCCCCGTCACTAGTAACTGAAACAACCTTTTCTGATCCCGTCCCATCCCTAGCGGTGTGGCCATATTACTAAGCTGTTTCATTTTTTGGAAAATGCTCGCGAGCCCACAGAAATGGCTCTGCGTGCCAGCGGTGGCACGCGTGCCATAGGTTTGCCATCGCTGTCCTAGGGCGTCTCAGGGTTTAGATCCGGCCCTGTGGTATGACAGCTATGAAATACATACACCTAATGTTTATTACGGAGGTTAGTTAACGATCTTCCTTCAGTTAACACGTACCTCGTACAGATACATGATAGCATGTAATGATAAACACTTGCCCCATTCAGACACATAGCTATACAAAATGTTATCACCTTACAAAGACTATAATAAGATGGACCGCTTGTTCTATTTTTAGAGCTTATATGTTCTTTTTTTCCGTGCGCATCTAATAACGCTGTCTTAAATGACTTCTACGCTCCTTAAGTATGCCTAAATGTTTCCGCTATATACAACTTTCGATTTTACTTTAAATTTTTCATTGAGAAAATTATAGCGATTACAAAAAACTGAAATGTACAGTGCAAAAGGGAATCGGGAATTCCCAAAAGAAGTCATTCGAGTCATCAAATAGCAGAAATATTAAAGCAAGCGATCCATCTTATTATGGTCTTTGACCCAAACCACATTCAGACAAATAACAATACAAAATATTAAACCCTAAATTCCGTGCAGTACACATAACACTATAAAACATTAAAACCAAAATATTTGAAATTTCAGTTCTTTTGACAAATGGTTTTGTTGCGCACCATTTTTTTTGTGGTGTATCTTTTCGTTCCATCTGGCGAATGGATACAGTAGAGTTAATTATAGGAATTGTTTTCTTGTTTTCCACATGGTTTCTTGTGTCATCCTGACCTACAGGAAAGAGAGAGAAAAAAAACGAACAACACGTGCAAAATGTACTGCAGTGCCAGGCAGCACCTGAGCGGTCATAGAGTTGTTCCATCTCTCAAGCTTATGACAGAGCTGAGCTGAGCTAAGCTCATACAGACCCTGGGGCTTCCACGAGAAGATATATAATATATATATATATAAATAGCCCCGCACTTAGCAACAATTAAAGGAGAGGTAAAAACTGGTATCTCGGCATACGTCTAATGAAGTTAAGGTCAAGGTAGCTTTTCCACCGTGTGCTGAGAATACCGCAACGTACTTGACAGTGTATTGACAGATTACTCGACAGTGTATTGACAGATTACTCGAAGATGTAATTGACAGATTACTCGATGGTGTAATTGACATATTACTCGACAATATAATTGACAGATTACTCCGTAGTGCCGCCGACAGAGTATTCGACAATATAGTTAACAGATACCTCGACAGTGTAGTTGACAGATTTCTCCACAGTGTAATTTACAGATTACTCGACATTCTAATTGATATATTACACCACAGTGTAATGGACATATTACTCCACAGTGTACTAGACATATTACTACACAGTGTAATTGACAGATTACTCCACAACGTAGTGTAAAGCTTACTTGACAGATTTCATGATAGATTTACTCGTCAGTAATTATAACAGCTTACTTGAAATTGTACATCATATCGAACAGGACAGCTAGTCGGTACGCGTATTACAAAAAAAAAAGCGTACGAAAAGTTGTAGTACTAACAGTACCAACCGTAATGTGTATGTCACACCAAGGGTGGCAAGTTGTAGTACTAACAGTACCAACCGGAATGTGTATGTCACACCAAGGGTGGCAAGTTGTAGTACTAACAGTACCAACCTTAATGTGTATGTCACACCAAGGGTGGCAAGTTGTAGTACTAACAGTACCAACCGTAATGTGTATGTCACCCCAAGGGTGGCAAGTTGTAGTACTAACAGTACCAACCGTAATGTGTATGTCACACCAAGGGTGGCAAGTTGTAGTACTAACAGTACCAACCGGAATGTGTATGTCACCCCAAGGGTGGCAAGTTGTAGTACTAACAGTACCAACCGTAATGTGTATGTCACACCAAGGGTGGCAAGTTGTAGTACTAACAGTACCAACCGGAATGTGTATGTCACACCAAGGGTGGCAAGTTGTAGTACTAACAGTACCAACCGTAATGTGTATGTCACACCAAGGGTGGCAAGTTGTAGTACTAACAGTACCAACCGTAATGTGTATGTCACACCAAGGGTGGCAAGTTGTAGTACTAACAGTACCAACCGTAATGTGTATGTCACCCCAAGGGTGGCAAGTTGTAGTACTAACAGTACCAACCGGAATGTGTATGTCACCCCAAGGGTGGTCGTGCAAAAATATAGTTTACACAACCCTTAAAGTGCACATGTGCAATGAGGAAAATTAAAAATGAATCAATCAGTGCTGTGTGGGCCACACAATCCCCCCCTATCCCCCTACACTTTATCTGCCATTTTACGAAGATTCATTTCGCCTTACAATAGTTCCTGATGATCCGTGGATGGGTATTAGCCAGGACTCATATTTCAGTCTAGTAAATACTACTGATAACAAAGCTGCAAGCAATTATACTTGAAAGGTCGCCGCTAACGGAGATTTACTTTTTCAAGAGAGGAACAATTTATATGAGTGGAGTCATCTCCTAAACTCTCCTCCCTCCCAGAACACCCTAGGGCGCATATTTCTCCCAACGTATAGTATAAACCAGGGGTCGGCAACCTTTTGCTAACAGTGTGCCAAACTAGGATTTCTAAATCATTCAGCGTGCCAACAGCCTAAATGTCACCCTGCGCTATTATACTTGTTTAATTACGTTTTATAAGACATGTTAGTGGTTATCATCCTTTTTAGTTGAGTTTATACCAAATACAATACTTTATTATTAAACTTTCACATTTATGGTTTTTTTTTTTGTAAACATTATCATTTGGCTGTCAAGATGAGGATCCAGTACCTGCTAATAATAATTATATTTTGTTCTCGGTTATAAATGGGAAGATTTTCTTTCATTTCTTTTACATAGTGTAACATTTTCTGGCGATCATGGTATATAAGAATTGATGCGTAGTAATTATACGAATTGGGTAGCTAATGTAATGTTTAAGAAATGTGCATATAATTTTAGTCACATAATATTAATATAATTTTCAACAACTTTTTACAGTTTGGTCATTATAAAATTATAATTGGAATGCAATTTCGTCTTTTATACAAGAATAAAAAGAAACAAAATATTAGAAGTATTAGTGCAAATATAACGGGTTAATTATTTCCCTTTTATTAAAATAAAGTTTCTAAATTTGATTCAATAGTGATGTTAAACAAGCTATGTTTTGTAATATAACAAATATTACTGACTATTACTGATTTATTTTTATTTATTTTATAACTCCAGGATTATGGTTTTCATTACAAGATTTTATTAGAGAGATACAATTAATTTTCATTAAACAGTTTTAAATAAACATTTCCTGCATTAATTGTTTGTCCATTTAACCTTTAATAGTTTATCTTTTTAACATTAGCCTAATAATTACAACTGAATAATATAATGCTATTAAAAGTCTCTTATATTTATTAAAATAAAAACAAATTTTGTTTTAGAATAACTTATATTTATGTTTAATTATAGAAGATGAGCATAAAAACTATTTTAAATGTAATTAGTCTGTGTCAATTAATGAGCGCTATTCGCTAATTTATAATGGTAGAAAGATCTACATATTTAGTCATTTCTGAGTAGTGAAGTGTGAGTGACCTCTTTGAATGCTTAACACAGCTTTCATGTGCAATAAGTAGCCTACTGTTCACAAGTGTAAGTTGAACCAAAAGCTGAAAGAAGAGCAAATGAATGCCTGACAGTTGAGAATAGCAGATGACTTTCCTAAGCATTTTCCTTCCAGATTTTTCCGCAAATTGGCATTTCGATGCCCATTGTTTTGGGATGTTTAAAATTCAACTGGCTGTGTTTTAAAATCGTAAATATCCCTTCACTTAAAATACATCTAAGAAGATTGTAGTAAGATCTAGCCAGTTAGGATTGATGAGGTATGAAAAAATAAGTCCATAAATTTGAAAGGCTTGCCTTTGTTTAGAAAACTCCGCATTTAATGCCTCAATGTTCTTCTGAAAAAGCCCAACTATATATCTTAATATATGCCTTAATAAGGGAAGTACATATAGTTAAATGTTTTAAAATTGATTTCACTCAAGATATAAAGAAATCCCTATCAGTGATCCCGTTTGACCTTGTCCTTGTTAATGCGTTCAACTCACTGAAAGGTGTCACTATGTCATTCAGAAACATCGGCTTCAACAGTCAGTTTTCCTTATTCAGAACCTTGGAGGTCTCTCGCGTGCCATTGGAAATCGCTCTGCGTGCCAAGTTTGGCACGCGTGCCTTAGGATGCCGACCCCTGGTATAGACTATAGATTGCAACCCGTTTTTTTTTTAAAGTTCGTATTACAACTTTTTCCCTTTAACTAGGAATTAGTGGATACTGTAGTGACTGTAGTGTCTTTCTTTAAAGAAGTATATATATATACTACGCCACAGAGGTGGAGAATGGGGAAGGCGGGGGGGGGGGGGGGGCACTGATTCCATTAAGTTCCGCAAGTAAGTCAAGAAGAAGAATAAAAAAGGTCTAAATATCCTTTAACTTAAGTCCACTCTCTCTCTCAGAAACCTCTCTCATTCCTCACGGACCATCCTTCACCCCTCCCCACACCCCGATCCCGCCACACAAATACACCATTCCCCTCCCTCATACTCTGGTCCGTTCATAACTGCAAGACCCCCCCTCCCCCACTTTCCACCCATTATTGCACCCCAAACACACACACACACACAAACATACTTATTCTCTCTTCACGCGTACGCAAAAGGATTGAGGCGAAGCGGGAGGGAAGGGGAAAGGGGAAAGACGAGCCGTTTAGGTACTACGTCAAGCGAGATAGCCGTTCGCTACTTCACTGGGCGCGTGGTTCCAGACTCCTTACCACAACCCCCCCCCCTCTTCCCACTTCCTCCTTCTACTCCCAACACTATTCTCGTCATCTTCCTCTTCCATCATTTACCCTCCCCCCCTCCTCCCCTCCTTTAATTTTCTCCTTTTTCTGTTTCAAACCACCTCACCGTGGTAATACGTCACACGGAGGAGAGAGGGGGTAGGAGGGAGGAGATAATGAAAAGGGGGCGGGATGAAGTAAGGAGGGAGAAATGCTAGTCTCGAATAGTAAAAAAAAAGCTAAAGGGGGAGGGGGGGGTGTTGCTCAGGATTTCTCTGCGTGAGTGTGTCCGTGTGTTTGTGTGTGTGTGTCTGTCGGCCTGCCTCCACCTCCCTCTCTTCTTCCTCCTTCCACCCCTCCCCCCCACACCCTGTTGCGCGCGAGGGGGTAACCGCCCCGACGAGTGAGCATCGCGCGAGTGAGCCGAGAGCGCCTGCACGCGCAAAAAAAAGGGGGGGAGGCCAGCCAAATGAACTTGGAAGTCTGGGAGATACAGAGAAAACGGCGGGGTGTTGTTGTAGGCCCATCACACAGAGTTTTAAAAATATAAAAAAAACTTCAAATTTTCTATATCGGATGAGTGGAAATAAAATATTGATAACTTTGTGCGCGTTTTAATGTTCTATATTTCGAGATTTCCATACAGCACATAATAAGAAGATATATAAATACATATAGGCGTCAATTCTTGCTTCAAATGTGGACTTTATTTATGGAGAGATTTTGTGAACATCGAAATCTAACCAATTTGTTTTTATTTTAATTTTTTTTGTTTAATAATTATATTTTTATTTTGGATTACATTCATCGTTCTGGATAGAAGGTAATTATTTATTTACAATGTTATTTTTTTTTTAAATTATGAATACATTACTACATATACAGGTAACATATAGTTGTTAGATACAAATATTTATATATATATATATATATATATATATACATATAGTGTTATATTATCTTGTCTCGAAGGTAAGTTGACCGCTATATTGATACGATCAGTCAGTTGAGTGCAAAACTGTGGAATGACTAGATGCGACCTTTAATTTATGTGTATAGATAGATTTGTATAGATAGATTTGTATAGATAATGCAGATAAGTATAGATAAAAGATAGAGATAGATAAGTCGAGAAAAGGAGGCAGAAAAAAAATATCAAAAAATAGGATAAGTATATTATTATGGAAATATATAATATAGATAAGATAAGTATATGCCTAGACAGAGAGAGAGAGAGAAGGAAATATAGATATATGAGTAGATAAATAAATAGATTAATGGATGGATCGATAGATAGATAAATATACATATAGTTGGATAGATTGACACATAGACATTAGACAATTAAATAATACACGAAACTGCGTATTCAGAGAGAGAGAGAGAGATTATATTATTATATTATATGTATAATATTATATGATTATATGATATTATATATATATAAATTCAAATGCTGCATCAAAACTGCACATAAATTCATTCCCTTATAAATTATGCACACTTTGATTCCCTCTGTGATTAAAACGTTTGAAACTGATTTAAGATCTATTATTCAATAAAAACCAATTATATAGGCCTATAAATATAAAAAAATTCATACGGGTAAAATTCACATTAAAATTGTATACAAAAACGCAAACTTCCAATCGCCTTAAATGCCTTTTTGTATTATTGTCAAATGTTGATATGAAGTTTTAAATGCGCAGTTTGTATGCGCACGCTTAAGCTTTTTCTAAATCTTTGCATAAATCATTTTCATTACACCAAGCCCCTATTTGCGTATAAGGGAGATAATTTTCTGAAGTCATTTTGTGAATCTCATAATTTCTAAAGCAAAAGTCAGAAAATTCTAAAGCGAAGTTCACCAAATTCTAAAGCTAAATACTGAAAATTCTAAAGTGAAAGTCAGAAAATTCTAAAGCGAAGTTCACAAAATTCTAAAGCGAAGTTCACAAAATTCTAAAGCGAAGTGTAGGTGAAAGTTGTGGAACAGAATTTCATTTCAGTGTTTTGAGTTATTGTTTTTTTAAATCACAGACTTAAATTTCAGACCAGGGTTTCTAAGAGTGCCAGAAAGGGCCAGACTAGTTATTATTTACTAAGCGGTACGGTAGCCGAGCGGCAGCGCAATCGACTGGCGATCCGAAGTTCCTGGGTTCGAATCCTGGTGGAGGCTAGGAATTTTTCTCATGGTGACTCTGAGCCTACCCAGCTCTGATGGGTACCTGACATTGGTTGGGGTAAAGTAAAGGCGGCTAGGCATTGTGCTGGCCACACATCCCCTAGTATGCCGTGACCACAGAAACTGCTTCACCAGCCCTGTGATCAATTTGATCGGAAAGATACTTTACTTTTTAATTCTCTATTAGAAAATTTCAAGTTTTCGACCAAACATTTTCAAGCAAAATATTTGATGAAAATATCGGACCCAAATATTCAATTAAATTAAATTAAATTAAAAATTAAAAAATTCAATTAAATGTTTGACCAACATTTTCGACCAAAAATGTTTTCGACCAACTTTTTATAACCTTTTTATAATTCAGGTATAAATATCAGGTTGTACTGTTTGACACTTCAGAGAGGCCAAAGAAAAAATCAAATATTTTAAAAAAAAAATATATGCGTCAAGAACAATTTGAAAACACACAGTGGCTCTCAGAATGGGGTGCTAGCAACCACAGGGGGCGCTGTGATTGGATTCCCTTGATGAATAAATTTGTCTTGATGAAATGGAATAAATCAATAATCTTATTACTGCGGAAGTGCAAAGTCTAAAAATCCGCACAAAGATATCATTCTAGTTTTTTCTTGGTGTAAAATATGTTATCATGTTGTTTTTAAAGTCATACTTTTTTATCGTTGTTTTTTTTTTTTAAATATATTTTTTTTTTAAATACTATGTTTTTATGTTTCGATAACTAAATATTATTCATGGTTGTACTCGCTAAATGGAAATATTTGTATATCCGAATACTTTACGTCAATTTACTTTGGTAAATTGTATCATTGTAGAAAATAACCTAAAGCAAAAAGGCCAAAAATATTGTAATAATCTGTTTGCGCTACAGCTCATGGATAGGCCCTGTCCTGCCTCACCACCTCCTTACACTCAGATCTATATGCGGTCTTCTTTCGCTAGGCCTGGACACCGATCTGTCTTCAGATCCATCTCAACTTCGTCGAACCATCTCAGTCTGGGTCCGCATTTAGGTCGTTTTACTCTGGGGTTTTGTGTGTGTGTCACTTTTACTCCTCTCATGTTGGACATTCGTTCCAGGTGCCCTGTCCAGGGTAGTATGATCCTTCTTTATCTAAGTCACTATTGTAAGATCGTCATATAATTCAAAGACCTCTCTTTTGGTGCGCATCCATCCATCCACTATCATCTTTTGTTGGTCCCAACAAATTTATATTAACATAATGTATCTGCGACAGAGTCCACACATACTATAATTGCTCTGTTTAGTGCTATATTTAGACTATATTTACCGCCCCCTACAAGTGTTGCCCCCTCTGCTCCCCCCCCCCCCATGTGAGGGCACTGATCTGCGATTCGTGTATAAAATATCTGAAGACGTCTCTTATGTGTAGGTCTGTAGCTTTAAAAGCCAAAACTGAAATAATCTACAAATAAATAAATTTATTTAAAAAAAAAAAACCGCAACAGAGCAAACATATGTTTAGATCTACATTCGATAAGCTGTAGCTTACGGTCAGTGAGTACGGTGTCCAAACGGCACCGCGTTCGACTGGCGTACCGAAGGTCCTGGGCTAAAAATCCGGTGAAGACTAGGATTTGTTCCAGCGGGTAAAGTAAAGGAGGTTGTGCATTGTGCTGGCTACACAATCCCTAGTATGCCGTGACCACAAAAACTGGTGAACGCTGCTTCACTGGCCCTATGGATCAATTTGGTCAGACGGGATACTGTACTTTATAGTCAATCCCTAAAATGGCTTTTAAAAAATTGGTCCTCGTTTTAAAAAACCCAACAATAATTGCTTAGATAAAAAATATACTATTATTGACTTTTATATTTCGTTCTGTGGTGAAGAGCTGGAAACCAAATACGCACCAAATTAAAAATACGCACAGACTCTGATTTTGTAGCTCAATATTATGAAATAGATTCTTTTTGTTTTTCAATGGACACGGGTAACAAAAAACAAATAACGTATGCAAATGGAAACCTCCATTGATTTTATTCATAAATCTATCGCTGGATCGAAGAACTATTAGTTATTCCGCCGTTCGGTGATCGATCGATCGCTTTTGGATCAAGTGATTGATTGATTGACTCAATCCAATCTAACGTGTTCAACACCCTTTTTATTTCAATGGGGGAGGGGGGTATGTGGCTTGAAGTGGGGCTACATTGAAGAAAGAAAGAGAGAGAGGGGGGTATGTGGCTTGAAGTGGGGCTACATTGAAGAAAGAAAGAGAGAGAGGGGGCGGAGGGTGTAGGGCGAAGAGGTAACAAAAGCGCGGGGTTCTACAAATGGGTCGATGAAAATGATGACTTTGATTTTTATGTGAAACGAATTGTTGACATTCAGAATGCCACATTGAAATGTCAGTTGACATGTAAACTCAAAGTGTTCACTGTTACTGTGACATTCAGGTGTGATGTTAAAACCAGAAATTATATTGTCACATTCAAACATGACACATGTTAAATGGCATGTTCGTGTCAGATGTCACCAGTGGTTGCTGAATTTCAGACTCGGGTAGAATGTCTCAAACATTAGAGTACAGAAGAACATCGACCAAAGTAGTAATAATACATAATGCATTAAAGTCAAACTTAGAAACGCAACACAATAACAATTAATTACTATGCACGCATAGAAGAACGGATAATAACACTACAAGAACAAATGCATATAACTTCCCTGGCATCCAAAACAAACTGGGATAAACCAGTAACGGTAAACATCGTTTTACAACTGCTGATCAAAATGCAAAGACTAGACTCAGACAACTGGATGAGCGTAAGACGCTCTAATCTTACGTAGAGAAAGAGCGTCTGTAACATATTTTGACAAGATAAGAATCCACTTGAAATGCGACAATGACGACGTAACATGCCTACACATAATCAGCAAGTCGCATTAAGATGCCATTTGAAAAGTAGCCTTCTAGAGATGCAAAACTCTCTCTGTCTCTCTTTCTGTCTCTCTCTCTCTCTCTCTCTCTCTCTCTCATTTTATCATTATATTTATATATTTACTATATAAGCTTATATAAAGATATCATCTAATTAAAACAAAAGACCATTATAAGATGGACCGCTTGCTTTAATATTTCTGCCATATGATGACTCGACGAAATCTTCTATTCCTGAATTTCCAATAAAAAAGACTTCCGGTTTAGTAATTCGCTCTGATTTTCTCAATGAAAAATTCTAAACTAAGGCTATTCCAGTTGCCAGCGGTTTATCTTATCTTATACATTACAGACGCTCCTTCTATAAAAAAAAAATATTATTGCGTCCTACGCTCATCCGGTTGTCTGATAATTTAAAGGAATTCTAAACGAAGCTAAACAAGTTATATAATGTATTTGTAAAAGTAAATGTTTTCATTTTTAAATTTCGTCGTTTCATTACTTTTCATGTATAACTGTAGAAGAATACCTTTATAGAAGGAGTGTCTCTAATATAAAATATTACAACTCAAATTAAGATTAAAATCGAAAGTTATATACAGCATAATTCTTAAAAGGGAAGTTTGGGAACACCGTTACTGGCTGCGCACGGAAAACACAACAATTAGGCTCTAAAAATAGAGCAAGAGGTCCATCTTATTCTAGTATTTGGTACAACTAAGCCTGATCTATAACTCCAATCTATTACTAATACAGGTTAAGTAATTGAAAGGGATTATCTAAACACGCCAATAGGTCCTCCCAGTCAGTTACTTTGTTGACTTTTAATATTAGTTCTAATCGATCTTCCGGTATTACCAAAATGTCAACACTACCAAAAACCGTCTCACCGCCCTGCCCCCAACTCCTGAATGTAATCCATACCACGCATATATAAACATATTCTGGTCGCTATTTCTAGTCTAACACCGTGTGATCTATAATCTATTATGACCGAATTAACTACTTAAATAAGTAAATATATTTCTTATTTTTCTCGCAGATACTTCAACGTGGCAATTATATAGTTAGTTCTCTGTGCTAACTAGCAAGGTCGTGTGGCCAGAAAAAAAACTGTCTCTTTTGTAAAAAAAAACACTTCAGGATGGCGATATTGATCAGTGAGTTTGGTAATATATAGGTTGGTTAGATTGTAAAGTGGACCAAAGCATTAATTAAACCTTCACTTGGATATACAAAACAAAAAAACAACCTATTCCAGTTGCTCAGATAAACATAAGTACATTGCATATAAGTTCTCTTTCTTCCCGAAAGACATCCTGGCTTGGAATGGGTTGCCTAAACAAACCAGGAAAACCAGTAACCTAACTGTAGAACTATTTAATTATATTCACATTTAAGGAAAGAAGTTAATCATTTAAAACACTGATCAAAAGGTAAGACTAGCGTCAGACCATGGTTAAGCGTAGGACGCAATAATATTCTTTATGGAAGGAGCGTCATGTGACATTAGCTTTTGACAAAACAGTGTTGTCTAAATATTACAGTAGTCTTAGAGTGATATGGGAAATTAGGTTTTCGGTGCCAAAATTTTAGTTATATGTAGATGATAACTCAGATCTGCTTAAAATAATAATACAATGTATAAATTACGTTTATAGAAAGACGTTAAGTGACACCTCAAAACCCAAAATTCTCATTTTTATAAGAATACAAGCTCAATTGCCCGGCGTTGCCCGGTTGAAAATTAAACAAGCCCGAATAAGCTACAGATACAAATTTTATAACCTACAACTAACAGAAAGATAGGCCTATAAATCTAATAATTAAAAAAAAAATTACGCAAGTCTTTTTGGAAAGTAATTTAAATTAAATATTGTAATCGGGTAAAATAATAGGAAAGTCTTTTTATTTAACGAAAATCTAAATTGCCCGGTGATGCTCGTAGATTTACAAACCTTTTTTTTTAAAGTAATATGAATTGAAAAAAATGTAGAAAAATACAAGATATTAGACTAACCAGAGACTCGAACCCGGGTAGACGGTAGGGCAATTCGAAGGGAAATCGAAAAGGTATAATATGAGACAATAAGGTCACGTGTCTTTAAATTAACTAATATAATTGGTTGAACACACAAATACAAAGTCTACTTTATATATAGAGAGAGATTACTTGCTCTCTTGACTGTTGGACGATATAGTTGTATGGACCTAATAGTGAAATGTTAGTTGTTGTTTGTTTATTCTATAAATTGGAATGGTTATGGTTGCGTGTATATTCGTTTTCTTATGCCCCTACACTGTTCCCATGTCGACATATCTCCGACTTCGTTGGGAGCTGGCTCCCCTCTGGCAGGGAGTGTGTGACTTCGCCTTAACCTCGTTGGTTGTCCCATCCAGCCATCCGCTGTAGGGGTTTGCACCCAACCTTTGGCTGGATTGTTGGGTAGATCAGGGTTCAGAGGTGGGTAGGTGAGGTAGGCTTGAACAGTAGACATCACTGTCCCGTTTGAAAACCCTTTCAATAAATGATGTGGTAATCATAAAAAAGATTCTCAGTATGAATTTTTATCTATAAAATTACTTTTATGGAAGCATTAAAATGAATAACATTTCCTTTACAGTCACGTCCCTTTTACAGTCTTTTGATTTTGGCAGTCGTAAAAACCAAGTCCAGATGGTTTTAGCGCGCCAAAAAACTTATCAACAACACTACAGTGTCTCCCTCTATACAGCAGAAGTTCATTTGCTTCTTTTGACCAGGTTGTTTATAAATTCTTTCATCGCATTGAAATACATTCAAAAGAAACGCGTTTTTTTTATATCTTTGCGACACTTTCAAAATTTGAGATAAGATTTCAAACCGTCACCGCTGATTGGTTGCGTCCGTTAACATCTGTATACTTTGTGGGAATTTCCGGAAAATATTTGTTCGCAACAGTTTAAAAAAAATGAATGGTTTGGATTTCTCTTTGAGATGAATTTCTTCCTGCATCTTTCCTCGTCCTTTTTATTTTCCTCATAGAATTTGAAAGCTTCTTTCATGTCTATTTATATATCTACATACTGTCTATCTGTCTATCTGTCTATCTACATACTATTCATCTGTCTGTAGCCTATTTCTTTACAGATTCTTTGTCGATTCATCTATTTATCTATATAACTGATCTATCTACGTGTGCGCTTATCTATCTATTGACAAGTCTTGATGAGGCCTGATTTTTTTGGTTCAATGCATATATAAACTTCCGGTTATTTCCGGCAACAAACTTGAAATATATATTTTTTTAATTTTAAGTATAGTTTTTATAAACATACAAAGGCTACAAAATTGTTTATGAGGAATCCGTTTTTGAACATCAAACGTTTGTATGCGATAATTAATAGTGGACGCGTTAGTCACATTAAATTGAATAAAAAATTTTAGTTTACAACTAGCATACACTAAACTAATCTAGACAGGTGAAATGTCAATACATACATGCACTTCCGGTTTACTTCCGGAAACACTATTTAAATGAATTTAAAAATATCTTACATTCAAAATAAGTGATTCTTCACATCTGACGTTCAAAATCAATCTTTTTTTTTTTTTGGCAACATCTTTTGGGAATGATTTTATCCTCTACATCTGTTCTTACTCGCAGAACGAACCAGGAACACTCCCCATAGGCGCGTTTCGTTAGTAAATTAACGAACAGGACCGGAAGTGTTGTTATGCATTCCACCTTTTAGGATCGACGTGCATGCATAATCGCCTAGACTTGTCAATGTATCAATCTATTTACATTCCTGTCTATTCGCACGTCTACATATCTATTTATTTATGTGTTCATCTCTCTTCCTATCTATTGGTCTGTAGGGGTGTCTATCCTATACCCCGGGCCGCCAACGTTTCCATTTCTGTTTATCTTCAACCCATCTATAAAATGTCTGCCTCTAGAAGGGCGTTACAGAAGATCCGGAGCTTGAATCCTGGTGGAGGATTTCTTTAACCCCTAGGACTTGAGGATGTTACTGAGTCTACCCAGCTCTGGTGGGTACCTGACATTCGTTAAGGGTAAAGTAAAGTCGGAGGAGCATTGGGCTGGCCACACATCTTCTAGTATGCCGTGGCCACAGAAACTAGTAAGCGCTGCTTCAACAGCACTATGATCAGTCTGGTCAGTAGGGTACTTTACTTACTAAGTCGGGGTCACCAGTTGTTTCTGGGCCGACCTCTTTTTCTCTTTTCTCCATGTGGGTTCCACCAGAGACGTTGGGAGGCGGTTTTCGAAAGGGTGAGCCCTAACCCTCCCCCCATCTCCTTTTTGCCAGATCTCATAATCCACACAGGGCCCTCACAAACCTATGTAGCGCCCCAGGGTAAAGGCTTCAGCGACGTCCCCTTTCATACCGTAACTTTTTTGTTTAGCCCTATATTTAGACTATATTAGCCGCCCCTAGAAGTATCGCCCCCGGGCACATGCCCACATCTGCCCCCCCCCCTATTTGAGGGCATTGAATCCACATGAAGACTTAAGTATTGTTAAAAACATACATATAAGCAGATATTTAAAAACAATATAGTCGAAAGAACGAAAAAAGAAATAATTATTTCGACGTTGAAACCGGAGAAATATAATGAAATAATGTATAGAAAAACACGTTAATTTTCAACGTCTGACACTCCTGCTATATATCTCTACCTGTGGCTATGTATCCATATAGGCAACCATTTTTTTGTCTAACTATATATTTCTTTATGCTCTTATACAATATATTATAGACTCTCCTTCTATAAAGAAGATTATTGCGCCCTGCGCTCATCCGTGGTCTGAGTATAGTCTAGTCATTTTTATTTGTGTTTCAAAGGATGTTAAGTTACTTGTTTTCCTGGTTTGTTCGGGCAACCCATTCCATGCCTGGATGCCACTCGTGAAGTAAGAATACTTGTATTCACTTGATCTCGCATTAGGGATAAGGAAAGTGTTCTTGTCTTTATGTTTATCTGAGCATTACAACAGGTTGTTATTGGGCTGTATTTCTAAATTAGATTTTAATGACTTGTGTATTGTTTTTAATTTACTCTATTGTATTATCCATCATACTGTCTATCCATCAAAATTTATTTTTCGTTTATAACACACATAAATTGTTCAGCAAAACCACATCATCATCATCTAGATATATGTCCACAAAGTAGATGTGATTAACACAACACCAGATTAATTTCTCAGTTTATATCCTTACCACTTTATAGTTAATCCTTAATCCCCGTCTTAGCCATGCTATTAATCCTTCTCCAATAATAAAAAACATAAAACAAATGGGACAATCAAACGATGCTGTAAACAAACAAACAACGGATGTCGAAGCACTTTCCAGCCTTTTTATCATTTGGTTCAAATCTATGACATTTATTTTATTAAATGAATTGAGTAGATTGATAGTGACAAACAGTGTACACTGAGTATAGATTCAATACGTTACAGATATAGCACTTAAGTAGCTCTATAGAGATTCGTAGGAATTTGACCTAAAAAATGTCATAAAATTCACATTTTATAGTTTTTTTTCCTAATTTGTATAGGCTTTATTTATTCTCGGATCAAAAATTTTATGTTGTAAAATTTGAAATGCATTTGAAATGGGTAGGGATAGATTTCAGAAAACTATTATTTTTTTCAACATATTTACACTAAAGTAATATACAAAGGCGTCTAATTCTATATTACTATATATCAATATAAAGGTTCATCTTGTCATTGTGTGTAAAATATTTTACAACAAAATGTTAAAAATTAGATGATTAAATTTAATTCTGCGGCCATACCAACTAATGTCAGGTGCCCATCAGGGCTGGTTAGACTCAGGGAACCTAGAACCTTCGATACGCCAGCCGAACGCATTGCCACTATGCCCCTTGTTATGCAATTGCCTAATGAGTGCAGTGCCCACTGTTTGGATCGGACTAAAAATTGAAGTGCCCGATTATTTGATCGGTCTAATATTTAAATAGACCAGTGATTTGAATTGTCCAATATTTAAATAGACCAGTGATTTGAATTGTCTAATATTTAAATAGACCAGTGATTTGAATTGTCCAATATTTAAATAGACCAGTGATTTGAATTGTCCAATATTTAAATAGACCAGTGATTTGAATTGTCCAATATTTAAATAGACCAGTGATTTGAATTGTCCAATATTTAAATAGACCAGTGATTTGAATTGTCCAATATTTAAATAGATCAGTGATTTGAATTGTCCAATATTTAAATTGAAGTACCCGATTATTTTATCGGTCTAATATTTAAATAGACCAGTGATTTGAATTGTCCAATATTTAAATAGATCAGTGATTTGAATTGTCCAATATTTAAATTGAAGTACCCGATTATTTTATCGGTCTAATATTTAAATAGACCAGTGATTTGAATTGTCCAATATTTAAATTGAAGTACCCGATTATTTTATCGGTCTAATATTTAAATAGACAAGTGATTTGAATTGTCCAATATTTAAATTGAAGTACCCGATTATTTTATCGGTCTAATATTTAAATAGACCAGTGATTTGAATTGTCCAATATTTAAATTGACAAGTGATTTGAATTGACCAATATATAAAGTTCCCATCTTTTTTTGAAAGGTGTAAGAGTTAGCCGACAGGCAAACCACGTCGTATCGACGGGAAACAACGTATAAACCAAGAAATCCACGAATTCTCGTCGATACGACGTAGTGTGTCCGCTGGGTAAAGTGCCGAAGCATTTGATTGGTGGGATTGTTTAAAAGCCGAGAGAAGAGAGTGATATATACTTATTTTAAAAGTAACAATGAACTAAATACCGAAAGTTCACCTGCAGCTAAATGTAAAAGACACACGTGTGGACGGTGTGGTTGCACTTTTTAATAAAAGACACAGAAGAGAAACTCGCAACCAACACATTCTGCCCCCAACACCCCTCCCCCCTCCCCCGCGAAGTTTCCGATCGCACTTTAAATGTTATCCACAAACTTAACGATTTTCTCTGAGAATTACGTCATTAATTGTCACAAATTTTGAATGAACTGAAAAATCTTGGGGAGAAAAAAAGACCAAACAAAAACCCAGCAAGAACAAAATGTAAAAAAACTTGGAATCTTTTTTTCTCTCCCCTTTTGTTTTCTAAGGGAGAGTACCGCCATTAAAGTTCACTAAGCCGAAATGAAAAGTCTGGAACAAGAGGAAATAATTACGTCTGCTTGGAACATCAGTGCGAGTTGTCTGCCCAGCCCCCACCCCCTTTTTTTGCCCCCACACTCCCCTACCCTATATAATTTGACAACTAATTAGAAGCGCAAGACGAGACCCTTTGCGAACATTTTCATGGGCGGCAGTGGCAAGCATCATTAGACATACCTGGAGCATTCGGTGAAGGTGTGTTGTGGGGTGGGGGGAGCAGGTGTGTGTGTGGTGGGTGGGAAGTCGGGGTTCGTACCACTATACGGAGATGCGTTCGATTGAAGCCGTGACAAGTAGAAAGTTATGGTACTGAGACGTACCGGATGTTACGTAGATCCTGGAAAATGAAAAGTTCCTGAAATCTAAATCATTGGTGGCTGTAGTGTTGAACTAACGTTGAAGTATCGATGAAGTACCGATGAAGTACCGATGAAGTACCGTTGAAGTACCGATGAAGTACCGTTGAAGTACCGATGAAGTACCGTTGAAGTACCGATGAAGTACCGTTGAAGTACCGATGAAGTACCGTTGAAGTACCGATGAAGCAACGTTGAAGTACCGATGAAGTACCGTTGAAGTACCGTTGAAGTACCGTTGAAGTACCGTTGAAGTACCGATGAAGTACCGATGAAGTACCGTTGAAGTACCGATAAAGTACCGTTGATGTACCGATGAATGTTACTTCTGGCACACTCCGCAGTCTCATTTTGAAATGAATTGACGCCTAGATAGACACGACAGCCAGCCAGATAGATAGATTAGATAGATGGATGGATGGATGGATGGATGGATGGATGGATCTAACCCTATAGATAAATGTACAGATAGAAATACAGATGACAGAAAGATAGACGAACGCCTAGATAGATAGACAGCCAGATAGACAGACAAACAGCCAGATAGATTAGATAGATAGACTAATAGAATCATAGATTGCTGGACGTATGGATAAATTTATGAATAGATAATAAAAAAGAAAAAAAACTACAACATCCAGACTTAATAGTATATATAGATAGATTGATAGATCTATCGATCGATAGATAAATTGATTGGGGGAGTTATATAGATTGATAGATCTATCAATCGATAGATAAATAGATTGGGAGAGTTATATAGATAGATTGTCAGTTTGTCAGTCAGGCATATGTATGTATAATAATGTATATGTCAGAAATATAAACAAATACAAACATACATACACATACAAAGCGACTGACATATACTATAATATATTATAAAGTATAATAGCTATACATTGCTTCAAAGTCAGCCGAAGACAACTGTATAAATCTACTAAGCAGAGATTCGTCCCAATATCAGTTTCACGCAAAGAAATAAGACACAAACAAACACAAGACACAAACAAACACAAGACACAAACAAACACAAGACACAAACAAACACAAGACACAAACAAACACAAGACACAAACAAACACAAGACACAAACAAACACAAGACACAAACAAACACAAGACACACATAAAGGAAACAAGGCCAGCAAAGAGATGAAAATATTTATATTGAGCTCAAGTATTTCATTATCCGAGCCTGTTGGCGAGTGACTTTAAAGCAACAGATGTCATCGTTTCATATTATCTGTATATTACAACCTCGTTTCTTGTCTTAATGAAAGAACTTATCAACATTTGTTGTAGTCTTTTTAAACAGAGATCTCATGGCCATAATAATTACACCCTCCGTTTGTAGGCCAAGTAAATTGATTTGTTTTACTTGCTGGATCTTCTGTCAGTTTGTGTGTGTGTGTGTGTGTGTATATTTTTACACGGTGTTTGGTTAGTTTCTTGGGATGTGAAGGGAGAGACCATTGAACAGTTGGATGTCAAGGCTTTTGAAATACAATTTATGGATCTAGACCTTTCAGTGGACATAGGCTGTTGTGTTGAATAATTGCTGCTGCTCCCCATTGGAAGTTGGTGTGTTTGGGGAAATGTGAGTGAACTACTGGGTTTACCATACTTAGTATCGTTGGCTCGTTATTGGATCACGCAAATATCCCCCTTAAATAATTATATATTGGACCAATATTGGCCTAATATTGGTAGAATATTTATATGTTGGCTGTATGTTGGGCCGATATTGGGCGAATATAGAGGGATATTTCAATCAATATAAAAATTTTTTATTATGCACCCTGAAGCTACAAGTATATGTGTCTAAGTTCTATGTCTTCGAAACACTTAGTGTACACTCTATAACTGCTCAAAGCAAGTTATGTTTATTAAAGACTTATACGACAAGTTACAGGTCTTCCAAACACTAGTTATATTTGTGAATAGTTATATTTTATCTAAAGACTAATTATGTTTCACCGAAGACTAGATCTATCCCTCCAAACGGCAAAATTGTCTTCTAAACGAATACTGTTTTTTTTCTCCTAAAGATAAGGTCGGCATCTTGTCTTCTAACGATTAGTTCTATATCTTCAAAGGACTAGTCATATGCCATCTAAAAACTATTTATAAGTTATCGAAAAATAACAAATAATATCTATCAATTAGACTTGCCACTGACTCTGCGAAATATGAAAGGAAATAATCATTGTGTTTTGAGAGATTGTGTTTAGTAAAGATTCGGAAATTTCTCAAATACAACTAAGTATAGAATAAAGTTTGTTAAATAAAAATATTCATTGAAAACCCCGAAAAGACCAGAAAACAAACCCATGGTCAGGATCCCTCCATCCCCCCCCCTCCACCAACTCTCCTATCCACTTGGCCTGAGTAGAGCTACGAGCAGAAGTCAAAAGTCTGGAACTCAGAACATCAGCCAGTCTTTCATTTGCAGAACACTTGAATTCCAGTCAAAAAGCTCCAGGGAAAATATAAAAAAAAAAATAAAAAAAACACCTTCGGTCCAAATGACCGTAATGAAGTCTGGTCTCTACTTTGACTGTGTATGTGTGTGTTTAAGTGTGTTTAAGTGTGTTTATGTGTTGTGTGTGTGAAGAGTTGAATGTGCAAGTGGCCGACGTAGCTTAGCTCAATCGATGGACACACGCACGTTCGTGTAACAGAGCTGCTAGAGAAACATTTTTACTTGTTTTTGAAGTTGTTTGTATTTAAAAAAAAAAATCATTTAAAACTGAAGCATGAAATTTCATTAAAAAAAATTATAATAAATTCAGAAAAGAGCTGCAAGGTTCATTACTAGCGAATATTCACAACTGACAAGAGTAACACCAATAGTTAAATCACTAAACCTAGAAACACTAGAGGACAGAAGGGCAAAGAGTAAAGTAGTAATAATACACAAGACATTAAATTTTAATTTAGAAATACAACCCAATAACAGCCTGTTGCAAAGCTCAGATAAACATAAGGACAAACTAACATTCCTTGTCCCTTATGCGAGAACAAATGCATATAAGTACTATTTCTTCAAGAGTGAAATCCGGGCATTGAATGGGTTACCGGAACAAACCAGGGCAACCAGTAACTTAACATCATTTAAAACATTAAAAGAAATGTAAAAAACTAGAGTCAGACCACGGATGAGCGTAGGACGCAATAATCTTCTTTTTAGAAGGAGCGTCTACAATATATAAGATACGATTTCTAAAACGTATACTGTATTTGTTTTTAAAGTAAATGTTTGATTGTAAACTATTGAGAGCTCAGGGTATTGCAGATAAAGCCATAAGGAAACGAATGAGTTCTGGATTCATACTAGACAGCTGAACGATGTAATTAGATGTTGCTTAATGAACACTGATGGCTGGGAGAGAAATAGGGATCATCCACTCGGGGTAACCAGTGATGTCATGTTAGATTATCTAATTATCCAATAATTGAACGATTACTTCATCTTGACATAATCTTTATTTATATATATATATATATATATACGTGACCTTACTGCCTCATATTCTACCCTTGCTATTTGTTTAGACCCATGTGTCCTCGAAAGCTGAGTGGATAAAGCATCGGTTGACCCTGGTTTGATTATTCAGTTAGTATAAATATATCTTTTTTTTTCTTAATAAATATTACTTTAAAAATAAAAAGATTGTAAATCAACGGGCGAAACCGGGCAATTTAGTTTTTTGTTTTAAATAAAAACACTTGCCTATTTCTAACCCACTTACATTTTTTTTTTAATTACTTTCCTTAATGTCTTAGTCTTAGTAATTTAAAAACTTTTTTTTTAATTATTAGATTTATAGCTTTCTGTTCATTAAAGTTTAGAAAATAAGTTTATTTGTAGTTTATACAGGTCTGTTTTATTTTACACCGGGCAACGCCGGGCAATAAAGCTTGTATGTATATATATATATATACTCACTGTCAGTGATTTAATTTATATATAATAAAGGGGAAGCGACACAAACAATAGTTTGTGTGTTGTGTAGGTTTGCATCCCTTTGACCACATATTGTATAGTGTGTGTATTGTTTTTATTTATATAGAACAATCCAGCAAGTGTGAACTGTTTTTAGATTGCATGCTTTTTGTGAGACATGATTTTTGCTTGGTCATGTGTTTTAGAGAATAAAGTCAGTTAGAGCTAAAGTGTAGAAGAGAGAGGTTGTGTAATGTTTTATAGCAACATGGACTTGTGTTTATAATTCATAATTGTTGGATGTACTGTGAATAATGTATTGTGAGTAATAATAAATACATATATATATTGCTGCAAAGTTTGATTTATCAAGTTTGTTAAACGTACTGTGAAAATAACATTAAAGAAACATTTAACTCAACTCAACCAACTCAATCAACTCATGATTCTATTAGCCTCCGAAGAACACTAATAATTAAAATAGAATTAATTACAAATGGTCGCAGCGGTGAAAGGCAACTACTAAACTACTACGCTACAACATAATGAAATGCTTCTACAAGAACAAATCTTAGAAGGTAAAGTCTGATTTTCAAATTGGCAATTCTCTCATGAAAACTATTCAGCAAATTATTCAACCAGTCAACCTGGTCATAAAATCGTTGGAGAGAACGCTAAAACATCTCTCAGAAAATATATGATTTGCTGTTGGATGGCAGAATTTAATGGACGATTTCTAAAGATATTAATCAAGATTTAATCAACACTGTATAAAGCCATATTCAGGGTAACAGGAAACAGAGACACTGCAGCAAGACTTGTAAAAGTCAGTAGATACATAGGCGGCACAACAAGCAACAAAAAGGTGGGTGCACGTGGCGCTCTACATCTCAACCCACATTGCATTTTTCAAAGGTGCCGACGCTGGAATTAATAATTTTTTTTCAAGATTATATTTGGATTACGTGGAACGTCGAGAGCTGTCGTATGAATTTTTTTGTGATCAATCGTTGATCATGAAAAATTGAATTATCATGCAAGGAACATTTTAAACAAAAAAGCTTCTGAATCTAGACTCTGTAACATTTTACAATACGCTATGAAGTGAAGCAATGACGTCACACAAGATGGCGGACACTAGATAAACAAGATGGCGGACACTAGTTCAACTAGAGGTCAACACGTGTGTGTGTGTGAGATCCGAAGGTAACAAGGCAATCATCAACGCATAGTATTCACTTAGTCATACTTTGTGGAATACCAAGACCTTATTGAAGACAGATTGTACTCTAACGTACATTAATTCAAGAGATTCGTTTACATTATGCGAATTATAGCTATCTCGCTATACAGTAAAGTTAATTTGAATTAATGTGATGAAGATTGTGTTAATTAATTTAAATCATTCGTACTTGGATTAACGTCACGAAGTATGTGCTAGTTAATTAAAATCATTCCTACCTGGATTAACGTCATGAAGTATGTGTTAGTTAAAATTTAAGACACTATTAGACCATTCACTTGTATTAAATGGATTAACTTCATCGCCAAGAAGATTCATTGTGTTACTTAAATACTATTTAAGTTTGATATAATTAACATTTATTTTAATATTATTGATGCCATATGTTTTCTCTATGTGATGTGGGCTTGGTTGGAGGTAATTTTTCCTGATTTTCCATATTCAATTTCTTTCTAACTATCTCTTTTTTTTTTTTTTCTTCCTGAGAAAATTAGGATAAATGATTCTATATTAGGGATTTGTTTATGTGTATATTGAGAAGTGAAGAAATTATACTCACTTACAACTCTTTATATACATTTCAAATATTTATATTAGTTGTATGGTCTAGTTTGTACTTGTGAAAATCTGTCTGTAAAAATAAAAGTAAACAATTGTCCTGTATTGTCATTGTTTTACATATCGTGTTTCTTTTGTAAACATTCCTCTATCGTATTAAGCAGCAATTATATGTATTAATGTGAGTGTGATTTATTTATTATTTCTTTTTTATTCATAAATATATATTTTATATATTATTTCTATAATTTTTCATGCATATTTGTCCATTGTACAATATTTTTGTAATTAATTTGTAAACAAGTTCAAAAATTTTGATACACACATACCCATTGCACATAAAATGAATATAATGAATACACACATATGAAAATGAATATATGGTAATTTGACAATAATGTGTAAAGACACATCCATGAATATAACAAAACTGCTGAATAATAAGTGAAAAAAAAAAAATAGTGTCTCTAAGGATGAATATAAAGTGATTGTCCTTTATTATTATAAATCACAATAAAAATAACAAACATAAATCAACATGGCTACAAGTACATTTAAAATAGAAACAAATGCAGAAATGTATGCAAGAGCTGAAGCACTTGCAGAAAAATTCAAATTAGGAGAAAAAGAAAAAATAAATTTTATTGAAGAAAAAGTCAAATTATGGACTAGTGAACAAAAAGAGCACTTAAGTAAAATACAACAAGATGAAGAAAGGGCAGAAAGAGCTGAAAAAAGAGCCCATGACAATGAAATGTCAAAAAGAATACATGACAATGAAATATCAAAAAGAGCATATGACATAGAAATGGCAAAACTTAAAGCAGCACAAACAAGTAATAATGAAAATGAACATACAGACAATGTCAATAACCTAAAACGTTTAAAACTCCCTTACTTTGATGGCAAATCAGAATCTATTGACTCATTTTTCAGAACATTTGAAATGCAATGTAAAACTGAAAAAATACCACAAAAAGATTGGTCTAGATATCTATTACAATCAGTGAAAGAAAAAGCACGCACAGCAATGTCTTACATAAACATTGAAGAAGTAACATATGATGAAGTAAAAAGACAGATGCTAGCATATTTCATTAAAACACCTGATTATTATAGGAACAAATTTCACGATGTCTTTTTAGACAATAACAAAGAGCCTACGGCATTTGTTAAAGATGTAGAACATTACTTAATAACTTGGTTAGAGTTAATGAAGATTGATTTGAAAAATCCACAACAAATTCTAAATATGATAGTTTATGACAAAATTCTAGTCATGGCTAGTGATGAATTGTTTTCATATTTAAAAGAAAAAGACATTAACACAAATGACAAATTAATAAATGCACTTAACAACTTCAAGGACAGCCATCCTAATGCTGCCTTAACCAAGAACAAAACCAATAATCTAAATACACTTCAGAATGACAGAAGTAGAAACCAAACAAGATTTGGTAATGAAAGAAGAAATAGCTATTCACCTCCAAACTTTAGGAGAAGAAATACTAATAATAGAGATAGGAGACATATTCAATGTTTCTTCTGTCAAGGTAGAAACCACATTGCAAGAGACTGTTTCTTCAAACAACAACAAACATTCAAAAAAGAAATCTATAATAATGACAACTTTAATATGCAGTCAGGCCAAAATATTCAAAACAGAACATTTAGAAGAAGGGGTGGAAGAGGAAACAGGTATAGACAAGGGAATTACAATCAGAATCAAAATTATTTTGGACAAAGCAATTTTAATCCAAACTTCAGTTCTCATTTTGCACAAAACGGTAATCAGAATATACAGACACAGCACTTTAATCATGGTGTGCAAGGTCAGACTTTCAATAGCAACAGCATGAATGCTAACACATACAATCAAAGATCACAGCAATTAAACTCCATCAAAGAGTTCACTGGTCAATTGCTTCTATTTCCTTGTTTTGTCAATGAAAAACAAACATTAACTCTTAGGGATTCTGGAGCCACATGCATTGTGTGCAATGCAGACTTAGTTCTTAAACATCAATATCTTCCAGAGTTGGAAATGGTCACCTTAGGTGATGGTTCTATTGTTCAGTGCAAAGTCGCACAAATTTCTATTGACACTCCTTGGATTACTGGTCTAGTCAAAGCTGTGGTAATGAACAATTCTACTGCTCCTTTAATCATTGGAAATATTCCAAATATCAAGCAAGACAACTCTTTTGAGATCTTTCAGAAATGGATTTCTCAGAAAACAAACTGTTGTAATTTGCAACCAAAAACATTAGATGAATTCAATGCAGAAATTTCTGCAGATCCAATTGTTGCCATGCAACAAAGACTTACTCTAATGAAAACAAATAAGATAGACAAGAAATATTGGATCAGAAATCTAGAAGTAATACGTCTAAACAATAAAGACAATAAAGACAAATTGACTAGTCAAAACAATAACGACAATAAAGACATATTTCCTAAATGGAATGGCTCACAACCAATAGAAAACTATATAAGTTCTTTTGAAGAACAATGCCAAAAACAAGAAATACCAAATGACATAAAACCAATTCTTTTAACTCAACATTTAAATGGCCACAAGAAAGCATTTAATATTGCTAACAGAAACATTCAAAGCTTTGAAGAACTAAAAACAAGTTTGAATAAACAATTGGTACACAAGGAAAAGAAAGAAGAAAGTAATAAGATCTCTGACAGATCAAAATTAGATAATAAAAGTTCCAATGAACAAAAGAAACAAAATTTGTGTACTATACAATCAGAAATAAAGGAAAATGCTGAAACCTCAAATGTTTCATTTGATAAAATCGATCATGATACACTAGTTCAAGAACAAACAAAGGATAAATACATAATCAAATTGATTGAAAGCATACAGAATCCTAACTCTTATAATTTTGGAAAATTTGAAATACAAAATAAAGTTTTGATCAGATTATGGCAGACTACCACAGGACCACAACAACAAATAGTAGTTCCTAAGTCTTTAACACACACAATTATGTCTGTAGGACATAACAGTCCTTTAGCAGGTCACCTCGGTACTAACAAAACTTTCCGAAGTCTCATGCAAAATTTCTGGTGGAAAACTATGAGAAAAGATATCAAGAATTTTATAAAATGTTGTGATCAATGTCAGAGGAAAAATAAAATACACTCTAGACACATGGCTCCATTGCAAAAATTTGAAAAAATTGGCCCACCATTTCACAAAATAGCCATTGACATAATAGGTCCAATGACCGCAAGCAAGAAGCATAAAAATAGATTTGCACTTGTAGTGATTGATCTGGCCACAAGGTGGATAGAAATAGCTCCTCTAAATGAGATTACGTCAGAGAAAATCTGTAATGCATTACTTTCAATATTCACAAAGTTTGGCTTTCCATCTATCATTCTGAGTGATAATGGAACGCAGTTTCTTTCACACTTAACCCAAGCTTTTACAAAGATGCTACAGATCACACAAGTATTCTCTGCTCGTTACCATCCGCAGTCAAACGGGTGTGTAGAAAGAGCCAATCAATCTATAAAAATTATGATAGACAAAGTATGCATAGACAAACCTAAAGAATGGGATCTATTTCTTCCTATGATATTATTTGCATATAGAACGTCAATTCATGAAGCCACTGGTTATTCACCTTTCCAATTGTTATTTGGAAGACAGCCAAAAACTCCTTTTGGAAATTTCAAAGAAAACATCTTGAATAAACAAGAAACTTTACTATCTCCTTTTGAATTTGTTCAAAATGTCAGTGAACAAATAGACTATACTAATAACATTGTCAAAAAAACCCTGGAAATTGCTTCTGCTAAGAATGCTGAGTCAGTAAATAAGAATAGGCATTTGAGAACTCTTGAATCGGATGACCTAGTTCTTATACTATTGCCAACTGGCACAGGGCATAACAAAGAATGGTATGGTCCCTATAAAGTTATTAAAAGACTAAATGAAGTCTCTTATACCATTTTGGTAGATGGTTCTCAAAGGAAATATCACATCAACACTTTGAGAAAATACAATCAGCTCAAAGCTGATAACGAAATTTTGAGCTCACTAGTTGCACAAAATAGTATCAGTGAAGAGGCTCCAATTATAAATGCAGAAACATATTCTATAAATTTCTGTACCACAATAAAGTCATGTAATATCAATCTCCAGCATATTACTTCGCAGACAAACAAAGAAAATATTACCAGGATTATAAACAAATTTTCTAGTGTTATCAGTCATGAACCTGGTCACACCAACAGTATTGAGCATTCCATAGAATTGAATGACCATACTGCTTTTAGATCTCAAACATATATAGTACCACAAATGTTAAAAAACAAAGTAGATGCTCAATTAGATAGTCTCATTGAAAAAAAACTCATTCAAAAATCCAAATCACAATATTCTTCACCTATGGTTTTGGTGAAGAAAAAGAATGGTGACATCAGAATTTGCTGTGATTACAGAAAATTAAACAAAGTCACCAATTTAGATCAAGAAGGCTTACCCAATGTTGAAGATATTGTAAACACAGTGGGCAAAGGCAAAATTTTTTCGAGTATTGATCTCACAAGAGGATTTTGGCAAATTCCGATGGCCAAAGAATCTATTCATTACACTGCATTTACAACTCATAAAGGCTTGTTTGAATGGACAGTGATGCCTTTCGGCCTTGTAAACAGTACGGCAACGTTTACAAAGATGATGAGAAACATTCTAGCTCCTCATCCACACATCATACATTATGTAGATGACATCTGCATTTTCACAGATAACTGGGAACAACATTTTGAAGCTTTAGAATTCTTGCTACAAGTCTTAAAAGAACAAAATCTGACAGTATCACCAGACAAAATCAAAATAGGTGTTTCGGAGATTGAATTCTTAGGCCATAAATTTACAAGCCAAGGTATAACACCAACTAGTAACTTCCAAGAAAAGATACTACATATAAAAACACCTACTACAAAAAAACATATCAGAGCTTTGTTGGGATTGTTCAACTATTATAGTAAATTCATTAAGAATTACGCACAAATTGTAAGACCACTAATTGAGTTGACAAAGAAATTCCAACCACAAAAAATAAAATGGAATGAAAGTTGTGCAAAATCATTAAACACTCTGAAAGAAATGTTTAACAGTCAACCTATTCTCACCACAATTCAGGAAACTGATGAGGTCATACTATCAACGGATGCATCAAAAATTGGTCTTGGTGCATGTCTTATGACTCAAACTGTAATCAATGGGAAGCAGATATTGCAACCTGCTCAATATCTGAGCAGAGCTCTTAGTGAAAGTGAAAAGAAATATTCAGTTATAGAACTGGAATGTCTTGCGATTTTTTGGGCTGTCAGAAAATTGCAAAGATATCTTCTTGGTCGACATTTTACTATACTTGTTGATCACAAACCTCTAATGAATTTTAATATAAGTAACATCAACAACAATCGCATAAATAAATACGCAATGTACCTAACAGATTATCAATTTGACATCAAAACAATACGTGGAAAAGACAACCACATACCAGATGTTTTATCCAGATTATCAGTCAACATACCAGATTCTGAATAAATATGTCAATACAAGTAAATGACAAACAAACACTAATGTTAAATACATGTATATAATTTAAAAATGATAATTCAATTTTTGTTGAAAATATTTTTTTTCATGTCAATTTTTTACTGTGCATAAAATCTATGGCTAGATTTTATTTTTTACAGGGGGAGGGTATGTCAGTGATTTAATTTATATATAATAAAGGGGAAGCGACACAAACAATAGTTTGTGTGTTGTGTAGGTTTGCATCCCTTTGACCACATATTGTATAGTGTGTGTATTGTTTTTATTTATATAGAACAATCCAGCAAGTGTGAACTGTTTTTAGATTGCATGCTTTTTGTGAGACATGATTTTTGCTTGGTCATGTGTTTTAGAGAATAAAGTCAGTTAGAGCTAAAGTGTAGAAGAGAGAGGTTGTGTAATGTTTTATAGCAACATGGACTTGTGTTTATAATTCATAATTGTTGGATGTACTGTGAATAATGTATTGTGAGTAATAATAAATACATATATATATTGCTGCAAAGTTTGATTTATCAAGTTTGTTAAACGTACTGTGAAAATAACATTAAAGAAACATTTAACTCAACTCAACCAACTCAATCAACTCATGATTCTATTAGCCTCCGAAGAACACTAATAATTAAAATAGAATTAATTACACTCACCATCATCATTCCATCCCATCATCATCAATTACCCATCATATCACCCCCCCCCCCACAGCCTACCGCCCATTACATCCCCAACAACTTACAGCTCGTACCCCATCACACATAGTCCTCAACAACTTTCCCATAATTATATTCCATAACCATCACCCCCATCGCATACCATCGAAAAACACCACGCCACCTTGTCTTTGAGATTAACTCAACCATCATTGCGCCCAAACCGTCAAAATTGTGTGGGGGGAATGGGGGGGGGGTGTGCGGCGAGGGTGGGGAGCGGGAGGGGGAGCCTGAAATATTTATTAGCAGGAAAAGGTGAAGAGGGGGCAAGAGTTTTGGGGAGAGGAAGAGAAGGGAGGGAGACTCCTGGAAGTGAGTGCTGGGAGGATGGCGAACATAGTAGCACCAAGGATGAGAGTGGAAGAGGGATTTGGTGGGGAAGAGGGGGCAGGGGGGGGCGGTGCTGCAAAGGGCAACAAACTTACACGCCCGTTCGATTTTCTGTCTTCGAAAATAACCGAAGAAGCGGGAATGATCTTGTCCACATTGTGTGCGGTCTTGACCCAAGCTCCATCTTGTCCCTGAGCTGTGTAATTGCTAATGAGGAAAAAGAGAGAAAAAGAGAAAGAGAGAGAAAGAGAGTGAGAGCGAGAGAGATAGAGAGAGAGAGAGAGAGAAAGAGAGAGAAAGAGAGAGAAAGAGAGAGAGCGAGAAAGACAGAGAGAGAGCGAGAGAAAGAAAGAGAGAGAAAGAGAGAGAGAAAGAAAGAGAGAGAGAGCGAGAGAGAAAGAGAGAGAAAGGGAGAGAAAGAGAGAAAGAGAGAGAAGAGAAAGAAAGAGAGAGAGAGCGAGAGAGAAAGAGAGAGAGGGAGTGAGAGAGAGAGAAAGAGAGAGAGAGAGAAAGAGAGAGAAATAGAGCGCAAGAGAGAGAAAGTGAGAGAGAGAGAAAGAGAGAGAGAGAGAGAGAAAGAGAGAGAAAGAGAGAAAAAGAGAGTAGAGAGAGAGAGAGAGAGAGAAAGAGAGAAAGAGAGAGAAAGAGCGAGAGAGAGCGTGAGAGAGAAAGAGAGAAAGAGAGAGAAATGGAATATGGGAGACAATGAGTTGAAAAACAAGAATTGGTTCCAGGAGTGTCTATGGGAAAAGGGGCACTGGCTGGCCACTTTATCCCTTTTCCCTTCATGGGCATTAGTTACCCAACGCAACCGAGGGAAGGGAGAGAAAAATGTGCAATAGTTTTTTTTTAGGAAAAATAATCCCGTCGGGCCAGATTGATCCCTCGGGCCTGGTAAAGCATCGCTCAGCAGTTTCCGCAAACAAGGTATATTAGGGGTGGGGGAGTGTGTGGCCAGCACAATGCCAAGCCGCCTGTAGCTCTTCTCCGAAACTGATGTCAGCTCCCCATTAGAGCTGGGTAGACTCAGATACAACCTCCAGACTCGGGGATAAGTGAGGGGTGGGGGTGGGGGGGAATTCGAAGCCTTGAACCCGGGACCTTTCGATATACCAGCTGGACGACGCGTTTGGCCAGCCTCCACTCGTGCTTATAAGGTTACGTCAAAGATAATAAAAAAAACTCTTTGTTTAGCAGCACTGTGCCGTAGCCTGGGGTCTAAATCTACCAGTATCGCGTCATGCCGTGGACAGATCAAATCTCTCAACGTCACAATTACGTCCGATTCTATTTTACAAAGGAATGTCCTAGAACAAATTTTCGGATCATAGAACTTTCCTAGGTAAACCCCGCCCCCCCCCCCCCTCCCAACCGTTCGCCCAATTACTTTGTTCAAACATGTGCGCCTCCAGCATTGTGGATTTCCAGAGGGATTGTGGAGAGGATGTATGGGGGGGAGGGGTAATTAAATGGGGGAGTATGGTTCTGTTGAGTGATTGTTTTGTGTCTAGATCGGCAGATAACAATAGATATAAATGGCAATAACTTATTATTGCTGACTTGCTTAGTTCCTGTTTGTTCCTCGTGGAACTTGGAGCCTCCACAGCAGTCATCCAGCGCAACCTTTTATCTTTTTTAGTTCAGGTTGCAGCTTTTTTTTTTTATTTCAGGATTTCATTTCCTATTCGCAACGTGGTCTTAGGGGCGACCAATCCGTCTCTTTTCCCGTGAGAGTTTCCATCTGCAAAGCTTGTCGGGTGATGTCCTGTAAGAAGTTTTTTCGTAAGGGTGTGCCCAATCCACCGCCACTTTCTCATGGCGATCTGCTGTTCAATGGTGTCCTGGTTTGTTTACTGCCATAAGTCGGGTGTTTTTGACCTTTTCTGTCCACCGAATCTGATTCTAAAACAATGTAATTATGCTAGTACGGTCTTAATCAAATCTTTAGAAAAATATTTCAACATATTTTTCTAGCCTGTCAAATCGCCACTCTCCGTCCCTTTATCTTACATACACATATATTCATAAATAATGCAGGGGGCCCAACGCCCCGATTATACGCCACATTTCTGATCTATCACAATGTTCGTAACCCTTGTCAAAGTAAGAAATATGTATAGCTAACAAAAAACAAAACAACAACGTGTATTATTTCTAATCAATTGAAAATTAGGTCACATCGATCACCTGACGACACATTCAATTTTTTTCATTGGTTGGCATCGGTTCATTAGCCCAGACTTGAGTTTTTGACGTCAGCTATAGGAAACTGTAGTGGGTGGAATGGGGGTAGACAGGGAGGGGGGAAGGGTGAGATCTGGAACTTGCACATGGCTTGGAACGGACGTTCCAGGAGTAGAACATCGAAAAAAAAAACAGGAACAGTCGAGAAAGGAAAAGAAAAGCAAAATAACGGCTCTCGCATGCGCGCAGAGGCATAGCATACGATGTGCGCAGATCATCAGTTGCGCATCTTTTGGTTGTGGTGATTGGTTGTTACACCTCGACAGACGATTGGTTTATTTTACTTATGTCGTCTGGAAACGTGTAATTAGCTTAGGGAATATTCTAGAAGTACACACAAAGCATGTGTTGAGGAACATGCAGAATTTCAAAACATAATTCTTCAAAACTAAACAGGACGTAGATTGACATCCCTTCCTTCTTTCTTGTATTATTTGTTACTTATCTGAAAACAAAGAAGTCAAAGTAAAAAGTAAAGTGTCCGTCGGAACAAATTGATCCATAGGGCCTGTGAAGATGCTTTCACCAGTTTCTGTGGCCACGGCACACTAGGTGATTGTGTGGCCAGCACAATACTCAGCCGCCTTTACATTACACCCAACTAATGCTAGGTACCAATCAGAGCTGGGTAGACTCAGGGACGCCCTCCATTCCCGGGAACAAAGCCCGGGCCTTCGGTACACAAGTCGAACGCTTAGCCCGCTCGGCCACCGCGTACCCTTATCTACAAGGATGCTACTTGTTAGTAACCACATATAAAGTGTTATTATTGTACAAACGTTCTAATTATTCTTCTTTGACTAGCTTGAGTTCATTATTATAAGAGACAGATCCTTAACAGACAAGAAAATACCATAGAACTCGTAACCATTATAAATAACCATAATAACCATATAACCATTATAGTTATTATTTCTCCTTATCTTATCTTATACATTAGAGACGTTCCGTCTATAAAGAAGATTATTGCGTCCTACGCTCATCCGTGGTTCGAGTCTAGTCAAGCACTTTTATTAATGTTTTAAATAATGTTAGGCTACTAGTTTTCCTGGTTTGTCCAGGCAACCCATTCCATGCTCGAATGCCACTCGGGAAGAAAGAGTATTTATATGCATTTGTTTTAGCATAAGGGAGAAGGAAAATGTTTTTGTCTTTATGTTTATCTGAGCTTAGCAACAGGTTGTTATTTGGTTGTATTTCTAAATTAAAGTTTAATGCCTGCCAGTTTGTCTCCTGCGGGTTTGAAGCGTAAAACAAATACACATTATTTTTGCAAGATTTTAAGACCTTTCGTTGTCAAGAATATAAAAAATAAAACGTTATAGACAAAATGTCCACCCTAAGAGAAAACGTCTGTTTTTCTCCGCCCATGTCAAGTCAGTTTTTTTAAAACAAAACTATAATGTGACATTATCTAATATTATGTGGAAAAAGAAAAGAAGTATGGTGTTTTTTTTCATTCTATCTTCTAGGTTTTTTTGTGTCCCCTGTTTCGGAAAAAAAAAGTATGGCAATAAAGATAATGTCCATGTAAGATATGCAGATTTCGTTTTTCGTTTCTTTCTGTTTTTACTTATTGTTCTTTTTTAAAAAAATTTCCTTTCATAAAGTTTAATGATCCATATTTTTAACTCGGTTAAAGCCAAACACTCTTATTGAAAAAGAAAATGGCAAATTAAAAAGTAAAAAGAAAGGAAAAAAAACAAAAATTAAAAACATCAAATGAAGCAAGAAATTGCAGAGTGAGAAGTTCTAGACAGTTCAGAGAAAACATTGGGGAAAAAGTGGGGGAGGGGGAGGGGGGGGAGGTGGGAGAGAGGTGCTGTAGCTGTTGTTGGTTTGCTTGTTAGTTTCTTTGGAGCAAAGGAATGCTAAGAAGTCAGAATTGAAATAGTCACAAACACACACGTACTCACACACACACACACACACACACACACACACACACACACACACAAACAACAAGGCGTATAATAAAAGCGTTGAGAAGAAAATAAATTAATAATGTCAGGCTGCAAAAAAATGGGTAAAAAAATATTTTTTTTTACAAAATAAACCTACAATATTATCAGAACTCCTTAAACCACTGAGCAAACTTTGAATTTTAAGATTAGGTTGGGGTTAGGGTTTTTGTGGGGATCATCGAGTGGAGGGCTTTCACCTGAAATAAATTGGAATAAGTCAACGAGAAAACGTGCTTATCTTTTTGTATCTGTACAGGTTAATCTTTTCTCTAAATCCTTAACCGTTATTCTTTCTTCTTGCAATCTTTATATATATATATATATATTATATCTTGTTTTTAAATTCGAAATATAACGTGTTTTATCTTTAACTTAAGTGCATCTTTACATTATCATTCCCCGAGATAGAGTCCCTTGGGCCAATTAGAGCTGCTAGCTTTGTTTTGTATATTTTTAGTGATCTGAGTTTTTAATTCTTTACGCATTCATTAACCCTTCCCGTACCGACCTACTTCTATCTATGCTGCCTTCAGTTCCGCTATATACGCGCCGGGACTGTAAGGGTTAAGGTGATTATTTTTTCACGGGATTGTTACTCCCTAGCATTCAGAAGGTGAAACAGAAATTAGCCTGAAGGATAAGTACAAAAAAGGGTCGCAGCTTAAAGCAAGGACCAAAAAATGAATGTTGTACGTTGAATTACAACAGAAACTAACAAATGTGCCAGGAATGTTGGACTTTTATCTTTTTCTTTTGGAATCATCTAACTTGTTCCAGTTTAAAGTACATAATCAGGCCGGTGCCAATGTTAAACGCTTTTCTCTTTCATTCTTGACATGCGCAGAAACGGTGCGATGGAACTTCCCTAGCTCCTCCCCACCCCCTACGAACTTTCTGTATTCTGATGATTATTCTATTTCCCTTTTGTGACGTCATAAGAAGGTAGAACAAAATAAAACAACAATAATTCACGCAGCTTTCAATAGTACATTAAAGATTGGACCAATGGTAGCCGTTACATTGGCCCAAAATTTAAATATTGACAAAATATTGTGTTAGTGTAGGTCGCCAATAGTGATAACAGTATAGACGTGTTTTTTTCTGTTTATTTTAGGGTCTCCATTTTAAGTAATACTCATCACTGCATAGTTTGGTCACCAACCTTTCCATTAGGAGCGCGGTGGTCGACGTCCTGGGTTCGAATCCTGGTGAAGGCTAAGATTTGTAACCGGGCCTGGAGGGTGGTCCCTGAGTCTACCTAGCTAACTTTAGTTAGGGGTAAAGTAAAGGCGGCTGGGCATTGTACTGGACGCGCAAACACCATAGTATACCGTAGCCACAGAAACTTGTGGACGCTGCTTCACTGACCTATGGGTCAATTTGGTCCGACGGTATACTTTACTTTAGTTTGTTTATATATATATAATTTATCTATAAGAGATAAAGTGAGAACGAAAAAGGTCGAAGGAAGTACTGAAATAAGCTTAGAACGAATATAAGAGATGGAAAAAAAGCTAGGGAAATATACAATGAATATACACGATAGAAATAAAGAATTTCTATTTTTAAACAAACGAGCAATAGAGAAAAAAATAGATATACGAGAGAGACAGAGAGAGAGAAAGAGCAAGAGAGAGCGAAAGAGCAAGAGAGAGACTCGGAAGAGAGCAATAAGTGGTGGAAAATGAACACGATTTTATATAGCGGCTGAAGGTACATCAATCTAAATTGAAAAATACAAGAAAAACAACACACACACACACAAACACACAGAAATATATGGACAAAGTTCTCCTCCATTGATAATCGATAAAACTCCAACACGACGTCGGCCAATTTGCAAGACCAGAGTTCTTAAAGGCTACACACAGAGAGATCCCTTAGTAGGGTAGAGGCTAAAACAAAACCCACACCAATAAAAATCCCTAAATGACTATTCGTTCTACAAACCCCAGGAAAACTTAAATTGAGTGATTTAAAGCATACATAAGGCTTTAAGTTTAAACTTAAAACAACGAGAAATAATGGTCCGGGAAGACTTTTCCGTATACAAGGAGAAATGTTCTAAAGGCTATTTTTATTCCAGTCTTAGATTCTTAAACGGTTCAACTTTTCACTTTATCAGAGTTTTTTTTATTTATATATCTATTTTTTAACCAAGCTAATAGCGTGAAAGAGTTCTTCTAAACGATATTATAGCTGGAATGCCATGGAGATTATGGCGCCTGCAGGAAAGATAAAAAGCCGAATTCCTCATCTGGAAGGAATGAAGATAAAGTCCGCGCTTTGAGTTTTGTCTGCGAACTTTTTTTGACTTTCATGATTCCGACATTTCTTTCTCTATTTGTACTCACGAGATTTTTTGTTTTTTGACATTTTGATAAGAAACATGGCGGCACGACTAGCACTGTTTCTGAACTGGCCCGGCCTTATCAGTGGCCACGTTTCTGGTCTTTACACAGCCTGAAACAAACCTGTTCTATTATATAGACTGCAGTATATACCGAGTAAACTAAACATGGCCTCTTTCATATATTATTATTATATATTTATTTATTTATATTTATTTATATTTATTTATAGTAAGCTGCAAGACAACCAAACCGTACATATTATATAATGACTGTAGAGAGTGCATGATCTAGACCAGGGGTCTCATACACGTTGCCCGCGGGTCGCATGCGGCCCACCAAGTGGATTGTTGTGGCCCACCAGTAAGCTTACAAAAAAATGTGTACCATTCGTGAAATTCAGACAGCTAGTACTGATACACATCAGATTTTATTGTTAATTTTATGTACGTAACATATAACACTTTAATATAACTCTTTGTGTCTAAATTGCAAATGGGCATATTATTAGTGATAGGCTAAGTAGTAAAATGATTGAAGATGAAGTTTTTTTTTTGTGTGTTTACTAGGGTCGGGTGGTTGAGGAGATGGGTGCGGCCCTTGAAACATCTCTTAAGTGATCAAATGTTACACGCCTACATCCGAGTTTGACACCCCTGTTCTAGAATATTCCTTTTCTTCTATTACTCAATACTGATTGAATATGCTGATACAGCGTATGTTTCTAGGTTTTTAAGAACCAATAATAATTATCTGCAATAGACATTAGCCTTTTAATAAGCTTCACCGAGTCTGCCAGACATTGCCTCCTTTACGTGTAGACTGGGTGAACTAGACTATGGGGTCGGCAGCCTTCGGGTACGGTACGCGTGCCAGATTTGACTCGCGGAGCCATTTTCAGTAGAACGCGGACAATCCCCCCTTCCTCCCCAAAAGGCAATTCAAGTCTCTTCTGCAAGAAATTGAGTGTTAGGGCAGGTTGACATTTAGACTGTAGGCACGCTGAATAAATTAGAAATCTCACTTTGACACACTATTATCACAAGGTTGCCGAGCACTGAAATAGAAATCTACATTGGGAGAATGAGACTTTCACACACAGTTGAGACATGTGGGACCTGGAATGGGTTGCCTGAAACAACCATAAAAAAAACACAATAACTTAACGTCATTTAAAAAAAACGCAGATCGAAACGCAAGACCAGACTATATTTCTCAACACACACACAACAACACACACACAAAATTTGCTTTTTTTTGGCAGACATTACAAAAATAAAACTTTTTATTATTTTTATTTTTTATTATTGGCAATGAGTTAGTACCAGAGAAAGAAAACTATTATTTCTGTTTTTGTTGGAACAGAAACTTTGTGTGTGTGTGTAGGAGGGGGGGGGGGGGACAAGAATAGCCTTAAGCCCCAATCAGACAGACAGCCTGTTAGTGCTGAGAATCGGGGACACACAGAAAAAAATGATTCGAACTGATTGGTAGAGAAATATGGCGCGGATTGAACTGTTCTAGTTGCTGTCTATTTTCGCCGTTGCAGCTGTTTATTTTTCTATTTTATTCTGTTTTATGCTGTTTTATGTTGTTTTGCTTTTGAATGCTGTTTAAAGCTGTTTTATGATCTTTTATATTGTTTTATGCTGTTTTGTGGTGTTTTAATCTGATATTTATGCTGTTTTGTTATCTGTTTGATGCTTTTTATGCTGTTTTATGCGATTTTATGCTGTTAAGTTTTTTTAATGTATTTTTTAGTGGTTTTAGTTGTTGTTTTCTGTGCTATATTTCTGCTGCTGTTCTTGTTGTTGTTTCTGTTGTCTACCAATACAGTGAGAAAGGGGGAGTGAGTGGTTGAGGTTGTTGCTTTTTTATATTAATACTAGTGGTTATGCCCGTCAAAATGACGGAGAAACAAATGACTACAATGTGTTTTGTTAAGAGAGAAAGAAAAAATATACAATAAAATATACAATAATATATAGGCCTATATACAATAAAAACTGGAATGAGAACGTTTCTTTTCGGTATTTAGTTTTTTGTTCTTTTTACTTGTTTCTGGTCGCCCTGACCCACTACTGCACCCATGGGCCACAAAGACTGGCGTAGTGTATAAACCACAGATACATTCCCATTAAGAAACGGTGTAGGCGAACGTGTGGGGGACAGCCCCCGCAGCGGGTCCGAGATCCATTGCACTGCCGAGAGGCCACGGGGTCTGGGTGGGGAGGAAGCAATGGACGTAGCATTCCCGTCTCGAGAACCACCCGGTGCCTGGATGCCTGTACTTATAGTATAGGATTTGCGCTACCGGGTGACTGTGCAGGTATACGGGCGAGCCACCACGATAATGATTCTTAGAAGAACCGCAGTGAACGGTCGCTGGCCTGCGGAAACCTTCCCTGTTACACAGCCCGCCACGCCTTCGGCGTGTCGTGGGGTGGCTGGAGCCCGGACAGAGTTCACTCAATCCTAAACGTTACACCCTGGACACAAGAGCCGAAAGGCTTGTCCGGGTTTTCGAAAAGACTTTTTTAATTCGGTCGCCCTGACCCTGGCATATGCATATTAATTGTTGCTGTCATGCTTTTAGTATTAAAACGTAGCGAACAGTTGTGTTGAATTGTTATTAATAATATTTAACTAACAATGATAAACTAACTAAAAGAAAAAAGAAACAACACAAATACCAAACAATAAAAAGGTAAATAATAAAAAAAAAGCGTAGAAAATAATATTTCAAAACAATAAAAACTAAAATTTGAACGATTTTTTTTAGTATTTAATTTTTGTTCGTGCTTATTGTATTAATAAAACAAAGTTGAGAATGTTTCTTTCGGTATTTAGTTTTTTTTATTTTATATTGTGTCCGTCGCCCTGACACAGGCTATGCATTCAAATTGTTGCTGTTAAGCTTCTGGTATTTAAAAGTAATCATTTATAACTTGTCCTTTATAATGCGTATAATTTAATTTATAGAGTTAATAAAGTTGCATAATAATATTTTAAAGGATGTTCTCAATAGCGACTTGAATTCATGAAATAATTAAAACATTTGGTTACTTTTACTTAAAAGGATAATGCAAACATATATAATGAAAAGAGAAATGATTTGATAGACATTACGTCATACGCTAGTATTTTTTTTTAAGTAGGCCTACACCATTTAAACTCTCCAAGTCAAATTGCGGGTGCGTAACTTTTAAAAAAGGTCTCGCTACATTAAAAAAACAACAGCAGAATAGGGAAAACCCGATAAGACCCTCGCGTTCAACATACAAAATATCGCGTTCAACATAGTAATTGAACGGAAATGGCCATTTGCTATGCACGGCTTTATTTATTTGCATAGTTGGATCTAACATTTTGGATTTTTTTAATCAACACATTCATGATAATAAGTCATAAAATAAAATTCTCTATTGGAGGACGTTTCCAATTTATACATTTAATTTTTGACCCTATTAGTCAAACGGCTTAGGCGCCTATAGAGGACAAACATATATATTATATATATAAATAAACAAACTCACCGTAATTATATATATTGATGATACGAACAAGTTTTGTTCTAGTTCTGGTTATACACTTCAGATGATGTCTACTTTACAAATGGTATTAAAATGATGGCCCGGCAAAGCAGCGTTCACCGGTTTCTGTGGCCACGGCACACTAGGGTATTGTGTCGTCAACACACATGCCCAGCCGCCTTTACTTTTAACCCAACTATTGCCAGGCACCCATCAGAGCTGGGTAGACTCAGCGGGGACACCCTCCAGGCCTGGGGACAAATTATGGCCTTCACCAGGATTCGAATACAGGTCTTTTTGTTACGCCAGCCAAACGCGCGTTCCCTAGTCCAATTATAAATGTTTCTATATTTATTATATATTATAAGTAAAACTTTATGTAAACCCAGTTTTCTATGCCTTTATTCACCTATAACAATCCCACATAATAATACCATTATTCTCAATAAGAGCGAAACAATGGCGTCGAAAGCTCTTTAAAAAAAACTATGACTATGTTAACTATTCCACCCATCTTGCAGCTAAGGATGGTATTACTGTTCCATCCCATCCCACACATCTTCCCCCCCCCCCAATCCCCCATCCCCAGCTCTCAGCTTTAAGGTCTCGTCCCCAGCATGGAAAAAATGGAGAGGGGGGGGGAGAGGGAATGCGATAATCACAGATTATATCAGATAGAGATGAAACTAAAAATAGAAAGGGAAGAATAAAACGAAACGAAATAGCAGGACAAATCAATAGTGTTAGGAACAAATCTGAAGCAAAAACTGGATCAATATATGTGTCAGGGCATTAGTACAGACAATATCACATCATAGTTTTAAATAAACTTTACAAAGATCGATCAACAAATGAAAATTTTAAGATAAAAAAAAAAAATTTGGAAAATGCACGATCAACTCACGGTAAGCGGATAAAATGACGCAAATAAGCATTTTGTTAAATATATTTACAAACTCAAAATCTCAAGATAAACAGAATGCAATAAAGACAAACTGTAAGACACACTATGAAAACTCACAAATAAGCTGATGAATAGAAGTAATGAAAAAAACAAACTTTTTATACAAACTTTAAAAAAGTAGGTTCTGTCGATAAACATTTGGAATCAGAAAACGTTTAGACGAACTCACAAACGGACCAATGTAATACGGTTTCAATCAATGGGCTTAAAATATGAAGAGAAAAATAAAACATACGGAAGGACAAACACACAGACACACAAACATAAATTACAGGTCTCTTTGTAAGCCCTTGAAGTCTCCAATGGCATCCCTTTTAAACTATCCCAGCATTCACGTGACCTTACCAACCCCCACAGATAAGCAGACGCCATGATTACAGCAAAGCAAAGCATTCATTTAGGCTCTTAGAGCCGATCGCTCTCTCTCTCTGAATGAAATCCCCAGGATTCCACACTAGCCCTCGAATCATACAGCTACTCGCCATAGGGCTCGGTGTATCAATATTTGTGTACAAAATGTAAGGCATTCATGACTCGTCGTGGCCCGAGTTTATGGCATTCCGCTGAGTCGGATGAGAGACACCCGTCAATAAAAATGTTTATTTGGGTTTTTTATTGTATTGTATTGTTGGGTGCAGATTTGTGAAGGAAATAAATACAAATTCGGTGCAAACCGATGCAAAGGAAGGGGGGGGGGGGGGTAAATCTAATATCATGGGCCTGAATGAGACTTGATTGTAAGTTTAGCTTGTTATGTTGTTGACTGTTTTCTTGTGTGCTGTTGTGTAATAATGGATGATGATGTCTCCAGCTTAAATAGCGTACACTCGTCATCTTTTGGGCTATGGAAGAGTCTATGTAGCATTGGTGGTTTTTTTTATGGGTAGTTGGATGCGTAGATAGATGGGTCGTCTAAATCAATGAATTTAAAATGATGGATTGGTAGATAAACTGTTGATCTGTAGATAAATAGAAATACATTTAAATACTGGGCAATATAGATAGACTGATAGACAGTCGAAGAGTTAGATAGATAGATAGATAGATAGATGATAGATAGATAGATAGATAGATGATAGATGATAGATGATAGATGATAGATGATAGATGATAGATGATAGATGATAGATGATAGATGATAGATGATAGATGATAGATGATATATGATAGATGATAGATGATAGATGATAGATGATAGATGATAGATGATAGATGATAGATGATAGATGATAGATGATAGATGATAGATGATAGATGATAGATGATAGATGATAGATGATAGATGATATGAGATGATAGATGATGTATGATAGATGATAGATGATAGATGATAGATGATAGATAGAGAGATAGAGAGATAGAGAGATAGAGAGATAGAGAGATAGAGAGATAGAGAGATAGAGAGATAGAGAGATAGAGAGATAGAGAGATAGAGAGATAGAGAGATAGAGAGATAGAGAGATAGAGAGATAGAGAGATAGATAGATAGATAGATAGATAGATAGATAGATAGATAGATAGATAGATAGATAGATAGATAGATAGATAGATAGATAGATAGATAGATAGATAGATAGATAGATAGATAGATAGATCATGTGTATAAAAACTTAATTCTAAGTATTTATTGATTCCAAACCAAGCCTCCATCAATATACTCAAAAACTAAACACAAGCATTCGCAGGAAGAGAACAAAAATACTGGCACTTGAAGCTGTGTTTAAATACACGTAGCTGGGTTTTTAATGGTTACCAAATTTAGTCCTAGTTTTCTTCAGAGTGCATTCACCTGGAAGTTTAATCAATGCGCTAAGGTTTTTTTTATACACAGGTCTCTGGGTCTGTTTTGCTAGTCTAAATTTAGAACTCCAAATGGGATGGACCTGTGTCTACGCGTACTCGTCTGTTTGTACCGACCGAATATACTATATGTGTTTGTGTGTAGAGTTTTCTTAGCGAGAAGTTGACTTATACATATTAGGGGAATCAAGGAATTAGTTGGAACCGAACGAGTCAGAACAGTCAGAACGATCAACTAACTGTAGACATAGCCCGCACCCACAAATGAAACTGCAAGGGAGCAAACAGCTATGCAGACTGGTTTGACATCTGTTATTGACTGCAAGAAGGCAAACAGCTATGCAGACTGGTTTGACAGCTGATATTGACTGCAAGGGGGCAAACAGCTCTGCAGACTCCCGCATAGCAAGCGGTTCAGCAATTAGGAATGTATTACTCCCTTCCAGACAACACATTGAACACTGTATACCAACACTCTACCTAAAGACCACGCAACCACTAACTCTCAATTACTTTTGTAACCAACGCAAATTAAACAAAAACATTGAGAAAAATAGTGTTTTTTTTTTTTTTTGGAAAGAAGACTATACGTTTAAGTCAATACAAAAACAATATTTTTTTTTACAATCAGGCATCAAATAATGGTGTCTTTATGGTCTAAATGGTATTGCCTTTATGGTCTAAATGGTATTGCCTTTATGGTCTAAATGGTATTGCCTTTATGGTCTAAATGGTATTGCCTTTATGGTCTAAATGGTATTGCCTTTTTTTTCTTGTTTTTTTTTTTCTTTTTCTGTGGACTACATTTTTGTGCGCAGTGTTTGACCCAACACCGGAAGACACTTCTGTAAATTCCAACACTAACAGCGACACTACTTGGAGGGAGAGAGGAAAAAAAAAACGGAAATGAACAAGGAACATTTCCGTGATTGCCCCCGCCTCCCCTACCCCCATCCAAAACCTCACACACACGCACAAACACACTCGGCAGCGATAGAATTGCCAATATTTTCCCCTCCCCCCTCTCTGAAGAAGAAAGTAAACAGCAAAAAACCAAGAGAAGATAACTAGCATCTACTGCTTTTTGGCAAGGGCATGTGTTAAATGGATCCAAGCGAACACAACTCTTCATTCATTTACACGCAGAAAGCTAAGGGAGGAAATCATCTCGCTTTTTTTTTTTGTGGCTTATATTCCTTCTCCTATTATTACTTTTTTTCCTGATTACTGATTATTGATGTAAATTTCTCCATAAAACAACTTTATTAGGATGATGGTAATGAACTTTTTTCCCCCATTATATGCATAGAATAAAGATGTGTAGATTGTAGGCGTTCTTTCCTGGACATGCTTAGGCTACTTTGTAATGCTACGGGAGGCGAATATAAAACTAAATGTCACTGCCGCTATTGCTGGTGTCATTGTCGTGACAGATGTGGCATCTTTGGAGACGTTATAACTTGCAAAGTGCCGACTTTCATTCTCTCTCCAAATAATAAATAATTATAACAAGTCTATCTTCAGCAAGCAATTTATTGCTGTCAACAATACAAATAGTATACAGATGCCAGGATATACATTAAGCTCATTTCACTTCACGTTATCTAAATATCAACGTTTATTTCAAACATTCTATAACTTCAGATCTCTAACAACGATCTTCCCCTCTCTAAAATCACTCCCTTACTGACCGCCGGTCACACGTTCCTCACTGGTCACCCGTGCTGACCTCCTCCGTGTTTGGTGTTGCCAACTTAGCTTATTTATTGGTTAGTGACACTAAAATACTATCTCACATAAGTAACAGCTAAAATAGTTATTTCAAAAGTAATCCGTAAGTGTTATAAGACCATTTGTGCACATTTCATTATTATTATTATTATTATCATTTTAATTGCAAATCACCTTTAGCTTTTTTATGTATGCCAGTGACTAATCTTAAGAAAGTTTAATATTTGTAAGAGGGATTTGCCCCTTAGTTAGCAGACGTAATGACAATGGGCAGGTAGTCCTTTATTTTTATGTGTGTGAAGGAATATATTTTACTGTAATAATGGTAATGCAGTTAAGAAGTTATGTAATATTACGTGTTACTTAGTTATACTTGTGATTCAGTATAGGAATGTATTATTTTAGTTAATATGGCTCTAAAATTGAATGAATATGAAAATAACACATAGGGCAGGGGTCGGCAACATTTAGATAATAGTGTGTCAAAGTGGCGTTTCTAAATCATTCAGGGCGCCAAGAGCCTGTATGTCATCCTGCTCTTTTCACGTAGATGGGACTTGAACTTTCTTTTTCTTGTTTTTTTTTGCGAGCAATTTAAAACTGCTCTGCGTGCCAAGTTTGGCACGCGTGCCGTAGGTTGCCGATTCCTGGTCTAGGGGATTTTGGGCGTATGAATCGCAAGCCAACTATCTCCGATTTCTGCAAATGTAACACTAAATTAATCAACTGAGAAACAACAATGTCTACTTTAAAAAAAAAAACACAAGAAAATGCTTCTAAACAATTAACTTTATTTACAGAGAACACAATAAACCTGTCAAGAGTAAGAATCAGTATTAACCAATTCTGAACAGTAGGTAAAAATAGTACCACGAGACTGCCACGAGTGAATATTGATTCACGTACAACAACAAAAAATACAAGAAAACAGCTATTCATTAAATACTATCAATGGAATAAGAAAGAATGCAATGCAAATAGATTATAGAATAAATATAGTAGATTATAGAATGAATATATAGTAGATTATAGAATGAATATAGTAGATTAAAGAATGAATATAGTAGATTATAGAATGAATATATAGTAAATTATAGAATGAATATATATTAGATTATAGAATGAATATATAGTAGATTATAGAATGAATATAGTAGATTATAGAATGAATATAGTAGATTATAGAATGAATATAGTAGATTATAGAATGAATATAGTAGATTATAGAATGAATATAGTAGATTATAGAATGAATATAGTATGTTATAGAATGAATATAGTAGATTATAGAATGAATATAGTAGATTATAGAATGAATATAGTAGATTATAGAATGAATATAGTAGATTATAGAATGAATATAGTAGATTATAGAATGAATATATAGTAGATTATAGAATGAATATAGTAGATTATAGAATGAATATAGTAGATTATAGAATGAATATAGTAGATTATAGAATGAATATAGTAGATTGTAGAATGAATATAGTAGATTATAGAATGAATATAGTAGATTATAGAATGAATATAGTAGATTATAGAATGAATATAGTAGATTATAGAATAAATATAGTAGATTGTAGAATGAATATAGTAGATTATAGAATGAATATAGTAGATTATAGAATGAATATAGTAGATTATAGAATGAATATAGTAGATTATAGAATGAATATAGTAGATTATAGAATGAATATAGTAGATTATAGAATGAATATAGTAGATTATAGAATGAATATAGTAGATTATAGAATGAATATAGTAGATTATAGAATGAATATAGTAGATTATAGAATGAATATAGTAGATTATAGAATGAATATAGTAGATTATAGAATGAATATAGTAGATTATAGAATAAATATAGTAGATTATAGAATGAATATAGTAGATTATAGAATAAATATAGTAGATTATAGAATGAATATAGTAGATTATAGAATGAATATAGTAGATTATAGAATGAATATAGTAGATTATAGAATGAATATAGTAGATTATAGAATGAATATATAGTAGATTATAGAATGAATATATAGTAGATTATAGAATGAATATAGTAGATTATAGAATGAATATAGTAGATTATAGAATGAATATAGTAGATTATAGAATGAATATAGTAGATTATAGAATGAATATATTAGATTATAGAATGAATATAGTAGATTATATAATGAATATAGTAGATTATAGAATAAATATAGTAGATTATAGAATGAATATATAGTAGATTATAGAATGAATATAGTAGATTATAGAATGAATATAGTAGATTATAGAATGAATATATAGTAGATTATATAATGAATATAGTAGATTATAGAATGAATATAGTAGATTATAGAATGAATATAGTAGATTATAGAATAAATATAGTAGATTATAGAATGAATATAGTAGATTATAGAATGAATATAGTAGATTATAGAATGAATATAGTAGATTATAGAATGAATATAGTAGATTATATAATGAATATAGTAGATTATAGAATGAATATATAGTAGATTATAGAATGAATATAGTAGATTATAGAATGAATATAGTAGATTATATAATGAATATAGTAGATTATAGAATGAATATATAGTAGATTATAGAATGAATATAGTAGATTATAGAATGAATATAGTAGATTATAGAATGAATATAGTAGATTATAGAATGAATATAGTAGATTATAGAATGAATATAGTAGATTATAGAATGAATATAGTAGATTATAGAATGAATATAGTAGATTATAGAATGAATATAGTAGATTATAGAATGAATATAGTAGATTATATAATGAATATAGTAGATTATAGAATAAATATAGTAGATTATAGAATGAATATATAGTAGATTATAGAATGAATATAGTAGATTATAGAATGAATATAGTAGATTATAGAATGAATATATAGTAGATTATATAATGAATATAGTAGATTATAGAATGAATATAGTAGATTATAGAATGAATATAGTAGATTATAGAATGAATATAGTAGATTATAGAATGAATATAGTAGATTATAGAATGAATATAGTAGATTATAGAATGAATATATAGTAGATTATAGAATGAATATATAGTAGATTATAGAATGAATATAGTAGATTATAGAATGAATATAGTAGATTATAGAATGAATATAGTAGATTATAGAATGAATATAGTAGATTATAGAATGAATATAGTAGATTATAGAATGAATATAGTAGATTATATAATGAATATAGTAGATTATAGAATAAATATAGTAGATTATAGAATGAATATATAGTAGATTATAGAATGAATATAGTAGATTATAGAATGAATATAGTAGATTATAGAATGAATATATAGTAGATTATATAATGAATATAGTAGATTATAGAATGAATATAGTAGATTATAGAATGAATATAGTAGATTATAGAATGAATATAGTAGATTATAGAATGAATATAGTAGATTATAGAATGAATATAGTAGATTATAGAATGAATATAGTAGATTATAGAATGAATATAGTAGATTATATAATGAATATAGTAGATTATAGAATAAATATAGTAGATTATAGAATGAATATATAGTAGATTATAGAATGAATATAGTAGATTATAGAATGAATATAGTAGATTATAGAATGAATATATAGTAGATTATATAATGAATATAGTAGATTATAGAATGAATATAGTAGATTATAGAATGAATATATAGTAGATTATAGAATGAATATATAGTAGATTATAGAATGAATATAGTAAATTATAGAATGAATATATAGTAGATTATAGAATGAATATAGTAGATTATAGAATAAATATAGTAGATTATAGAATGAATATATAGTAGATTATAGAATGAATATAGTAGATTATAGAATGAATATAGTAGATTATAGAATGAATATAGTAGATTATAGAATGAATATAGTAGATTATAGAATAAATATAGTAGATTATAGAATAAATATATAGTAGATTATAGCAATAGAATAAAGATGTCTTAGTGTACCAAAATATATATAAAATACATATAGATGAAGAACAATAAAAAAAAAATACCCGTCTGTTTATGTCGAAGACCCTGAGTTCACTGATTAACAACGAGGGCCCGGAACTCGATTTGGACGAATTTTGTTAAAAACTTGAATATTGACTTGCAGATTTTAGCCTCCTTTAACAAGAGACAGTGCGTTAATCACAAATAGTTGAAATAGTGAAAGATTTAATAGATGAAAGCAGGATGTTGATTTGAACTTAAGAACGTTACTAAAACAGATAAAATAAATAAGTAACATAACAATGGTGGCAGCGGTGAGATGATAAAATCCAGATGTAGGCGCGAGGTGGACTCAATGTGTGAGCCGCAGGACAGCAGAATTATAATAATATCACCTCTTAAACAAGTCTTGATGTATTCGCCTCGCCCACATAGTCTGTCTGTATAAATCTGAGAGCATTAGCTCTGCTCTCCCCACAACCTAATCTGTCTGCATAGATCTGAAAGCAATAGCGTCCCCCTCCTCCCGTACCATACCCCCTTTTGTCGTTGTCTGCTAAACTTTCTAATTCCTTCGGCCAAGTTTGCATAATCAAACTAGACAAACGCAATAATTCTTGAAGGTTTGCGATTGGCTGGCGAAGAAGAAAGACGGAAGCAGAAGTTTCAATGTCATAAGATCAAGGTTAATAAAATTATGGCGGCTGTCTGTCCCCTATTTGCACTGACCATTATATTTTGTTTTAAAGACAACTTTATTTTTTTATGCTTGGTTGGTCGGATGTTCAGCAGCTAAGGCAGTAGAGTTGATAATATATTAAACTAAGTTGTATTATGAATAGAACTGCCGATGCCTTGACCTACTTTCCAAAGTCATTTCCTGTTTAACCGTCAGAGTATCAATCCGATTTTAACCCTTACAGTCCCGGGCGCGTATATAGCGGAACTGAAGGCAGCATAGATAGAAGTAGGTCGGTATAGGAAGGGTTAACACTTCGCTTGCCCTCTATTTTCTTCCTTCAATAAACGGTCCTATAAGAATGTTATTTCTATATGATAATTTGTTCATGTGATGTCATGTCTATATGTTGGTTTATACATTGGCGGTTATGTCTATATATGTTAATTTGGTATTGTGATGTCATGTCTATATGTTGGTTTATACATTAGCTGCTATGTCTATATGTCAATTTGTTTATGTGACGTCCTGCAATAAACCGTCATTTAAGAATGTTATTTCTCTATGTTGATTTGTACATGTGATGTCATGCTTATATGTTAGTTTGTTAATTTGCCGATATTTCTTTATGTTAAATATTTCATTTGCTGTTATATCAATATGTTAGTTTGTTCATGAGCTGTTCATGATACGTTGTAGTATCATTGATACCACGATAACGCCTAGAGTATCCGACTATCATGAGCTCTCAGCACTTGAACCAGAAACTCTTGTCGAGATGGAATAATAATTCTCTTCTCTTTGACTGTGATCCTGGTGTGTATAACCTGGGGCTATAATTGAGGCAGAAACTGTCATGAATGAGTTGACATTTAGATGACAATGATTGGCTTATATGCCCTGTCATCACACGTGGCTGGTGGTGGAGGGGTGGGGGATGGGAGTGAGTACAAGTGTGCCTCGAGTAATTGCCTTTAAGTTTTGATGTAATATAAAACTGCATTTTATAATATGATATAGAATCTAGCGTTTTCACGTTGTGTGTATGTCAAACGTTATAATTTTAAAATTTACAGACTGGTCTTCCAAGAGCACGAGACATTTTGATTTACAAGTAGTATTATATTTTGTTGTTCAAGTCATACCTTGCATTATGATAACAATATTTTGTATCATTAATATGTGCCATAGACACATATAGAGAAGATTGAAGATTATCGAATCCTAGATTATCTTCTATCCAATTCTGATGAGAGTTAAAGACTTTGTTAAAGTTGTAGTTATTCCTTCTTTTTATGGTAGCCCATTCCTTACCCAGATGCCAGTCGAAATGTCCCGTTTGTTCTTATCGTATATATTACAGATGCTCCTTTTATAAAGAAGAAGATTGCGTCTTACGCTCATCCCTGGTCTGAGTCGAATTCTGCATTTCTATTAGCGTTTAAAATGATGTGATGTTACTGGTTTTCCTAGTTTGTCCAGGCAACCCATTTCATGCCCGGATACCACTCGAGAAGAAATATTACCTATATGTATTTGGTCTCGCATAATAGATAAGGAAAGTATTTTTGTCCTTTTGTTTAACTGAGTAGCGCAATAGATTATATTATTTATCTAGGTTGTATTTCAAAGTAAAGTATCCCGTAGGATTAAAATGACCCATAGGGCCGGTGAAGCAGCGTTCACGAGATTATGTGGCCACGGCATGCTAGGGGACTGTGTGGCCGGCACAATGACCAGCCGCCTTTTCTTTACTCCAACTAAGGTCAGATACCCATCAGAGCTGGGTAGACTCAGGGACACCCTCCAGACCCGGGAACAGATCCTAGTCTTCACCAGGATCCGAGCATTGGAGTCCTCGGTACGCCAGTTAAACGCGCTGCCGCCACCGTTTGTGTGTGTATAAGTTTGTGTGTGTGTGTGTGTGTGTGTGTGTGTGTGTAAGTGTGTGTGTGTCTCACGACTCGACCTTTGTCTAGATGCTGGATAAGGAAGTCCTTGGTAAGATAATAAAGACATCATCTTTACGTAAACCTAAACTTTGAATTTACAACAACCGCTGCTATTGTTGAAGTTTAAGCTAAAACCTTTTAGCTCTAAGCTCAAAACAAAAAAAAAACATAACGATAGACACACACTCGAGATGAACAAACAAAACTGACACACACTGCTAGGACACTTAACCCTTACAGTCCCGGGCGCGTATATAGCGGAACTGAAGGCAGCATAAATAGAAGTAGGTCGGTACGGGAAGGGTTAATAAAGTGAACGCTATATCAATCAATAATAATAATAATGGCCTCGCTTTCGAAGATGAAGATTACTGGAAACAAAATGGATGGCAGTGGTCATTAGATATGGAGATATGGATACTAGAATCGAACCTTAGACCAGCTGGCTCTCTCTCTCTCTAAACCTCTTGTTCAGTCCGGTGAGGCCGGTGTAGTGAATTTGTTGGTGATGCTCACAAGTAGCAGTCATTCTAAACCTTTTGACCTTTTTGCCTCACGCCTCGTACGCGGAAGAATAAATACACATAGAACGATTTGGAGGTGATTTAGGCCTGGGGTCGGCAACTTACGGCGCTCGTGCCAGACTTGGCACTCGGAGCGATTCTCAACTTTCACGCGAAAGACCTTTTAAAAAAAAATAATTTTCAAGTCTCTTCTACGTGAAATTGAGAACTGCTGCTGGCGCGCTTCAATAAATTAGAAATCCAAGTTCGGAACACTTTATTCAAAAGGTAGGCCGACCCTTGGTACAGGCAACAATATATTCCTTTAAAATGTATCCAACATTTAAAAAACAAATCGGATTAAAAGTTACAGGAACCCAAGAATGAGGCCTTTCATATCCCCCAATCGGCTCTGGTTTTATATATACACAATTTAACACACAAAATTTGCGTATATAAACGCTTGAGAGACGCTAATACATTCCGCTATTTGCCACCTAAACGCAATCATTTCATTCCATATTACATTCATTCATCAACGAAAACAACAACAAAAAAAAAGACTTGCAGAAATAAAAAACATAAAATCTAACATAAACAACAACTCAAATAAACTTAAGTCTATATATTTAAAACTAAAACTAAATTAAAAAAAAAATCAATAGATATTAAACACAGACACAAAAAAAAGAATAAAAACCCATGTCTATAATTTAAACAAAAAATCAAAAAGACAACCGGAAACACATCAGACCCCATTGAAACATGAACTCTAACACGCTCGCGCGCCAGTCTGTGCGACATCCACGTGCAGGTGCTAAAAATAGATCATCGATAAAGCGTAATAATAAAATAAAAAATCAAAGGGGAGTAGGGTGAAGAAAATCTTGGCAGCCCAGATCGATACCTTAATGTTGAAATTTGCTGTGTATTTGGTATCGATTACTTACATTTAAAAAGAAAAAATAAAGATACAAATAAAGAAGAAGCTTTAAGTCGTCTGCGCAGATTTCTTGGTATCGACTCTAAGCTGCGGTATCGGTTCTCGCAAACAGTTACGTAACCAAGTGGTTAAAGAACAGTACAAATTCTGACTTGTGTTCTGCGCGCCCTCCCAAAAAAAAAGGGGGGAGGGATGTTCTGGGATTGTTCTTGTTTTGTTTCATGGCTAACGAGATGAAGTGAGTAATCAACGACACAACTTCTTCGATTACATCCATCCACACACAAAAAAGGCTGCGATACTTTAAAGCGATACTAAGAGCACTCGGTCGAGTGCCGGAATTCTCGCGATGTCTGGAACAAAACTGTTAAAATTTACTCGAAAGATCGAGTTTTAGGAAAAGATTAAGTTTAATCACGTGACGTTTTCCAGATATAATTACAGGAAATGTTCTCGTTTAATCACTGGAAGAACAATAATCCGAGTGGTTTTTTTTTTGGAGGGGGGGGGGGCGAATTTAAAACACTTGACGATAATGGGTACGATGAGATTAACTGTCAATTTAGAAGCAGGATGACATGAACAAGTAAATTGATAAAAAGTATTATCAATTTTAAACACATGGCAAAAAAGTATTTAAAAAAACACATTAGTTGATAATCTTTTGAATCGTATGTAAAACCACAAATTAGCTGAAATGAACTAAACTAGCTGATCATTTACTAACTAGCTGATCGTCCACTAGCTGATTATTTACTAACTAGCAGATCGCCCACTAACTAGATGATCATTTACTAACTAACTGATCATCAACTAACTAGCTGATTATCAACTAACTCACTGATTATCAACGAACGAGCTGATTATCCTTAAAGTTTTATTAAAGACATCCTATACATTAGCTTAGCCATAAACTAGCTGATAGTCTACATATTATCTGATTATTTTTCGCAATCTGTCCGCCTAGCCATAAACTAGCTGCAATATATAATATACATTACATTTTAAAAAATCAACTACAACAAGGTCTGTGTAATTAGTCTCCTTAATTCATCCATTACATTTTTCTTATCCTCTGCTACAATTCATTTTTATTACAAGCTTTTGCATTTTTGTTTTTATTCGAGAAAAAAAAAAAGACACGTGATACCCCCCTCCCTCCTCTCTACTCCCTCCTCCCGCCACCGTTTTATTTCCTCACCGCCCTTTCCAATTTCGCCACCCCCCTCACCCCACCAACTCTCCCCCCAATTCCTATTTATATTAGTTTGTTTCTTATTACGCCCATGATGTATTATTATCGTATCTCATTAATGTTGTTGTTGTTCTTTTTTGTCAAAAGAAATGGCTTTTTTTTTATTTTGAAAAAAAAAGCCATAAAGGAAAGGGGAGAAGGGATGGGCGGAGGTGGGGGCGGTTTTAGGAGGGAAGAGAGTGTCCATTGAATGTGTGTGTGTGTGGGTGGGGAGTATTTTTTTTTTAAATTATCTACTCCTACCATGACATGTCTGTTGTGGTAAGGGGAAAAAAAAGGGGGCGCCGGGGCTGAATGTGGCTTAATGAGTGCAGGTGTACTGGCAAAAGTTTTCGCGCCCCTTTGCCCCCCCCCCTCCCCCACAGCTCCCGTTCCCTTAACTTTTATCCACAATTAGATGATTTTTCAGTTTTCCCCAATCCAAACCTTAACCCTTTCCACTAACTGGTTTTCCTGGTTTGTTCAGGCATCCCATTCCTTGTCTGAATGACACTCGGGAAGAAAGAGTACTTATATGCATTTGTTCTCGCATAAGGGATAAGGAAAGTGTTTTTATCCTTATGTTTATCTGTGCATTGCAAAAGGCTGCTATGATGTTTGATATCTCAATTCTAAATTTAATGTCTTGTGTATTATTACTACTTTACTATAAACCTTCTGTTCTCTAGTGCAGAGGTCGGCAACCTACGGCACGCGTGCCATACTTGGCACGCAAAGTGATTTTTAACGGCACGCGAAGTACCTCCAATATGGCGATTCAAGTCTCTCATTAACAAGAAAAAGAATGCTAGAGTGGGGGATGACTTTTAGGATATTGGCACGCTGAATGAATTAGAAATCCTACTTTGGCTCACTATTATCAGCAGGTTGCCGACCCTGTTGTAAACTACTAGGCTACTTTTAGCTTTTAGTTCAGCTTACACTTGTGAACAGAATTTATCGCACATGAAAGCTCTTTTAAGAATACAAAGAGATCACCTACACTTCACCACTTAAAAAGTAACTAAATATGTATCTCACATACTACATTTAGCGAAAAGCATTCAAGGCAAGGCGCTCATTAATTGATACAGACTAATTACATTTTAATGTGTATTTATGCTCATCTTCTTTAATTAAACATAAATATAAGTAATTCTGAAACAAATGTATAAAAGGAGGTGGTGAGGCATGCCAGAGTCCTCCATGGGCTGTCGCGCCACAGATGATGATGATGATGATATTATCTAATTTTCGTAATTATTAATGGACAAACAATTAATGCAAGAAATGTTTATTTACAACTGTTTAGCGTACACTATTTTAATCCTCTAATAATTAGATCTAGTAAAAAAAATACCATAATATCGCATTTATAAAAAGAATTAATAATTATTCAGTAATATTTGCTGTATTACAAAACATAACTTGTTAGGCATCAATATAGAATGAAACGTAGAGACGGTTTTTAATTAAAGGGAGATAATAGACACATTTTATTTGAGATAATATTTGTAACATATTTCTTTTTTTTTTTTTTAAAGAATTTATGGCTTACCAATTTATAACTTAGAAATGATAAAACTGCTAAATGTATTTGAAAAATGTATAACTATTATATGACTAAGGAATGTATATGTATATTTTCGAACCTTGCATAAACTACCCAAATTGTATGATTACTACATATCAATTCCTCTTAACAGCAGTCCTGATTGACATTTACAGAAGTAAAAAAACATTAAAGGACATCTCAGTTAAACTGAGATGAAAAATTAATCAATAATAGGCTAATAGTTGTGTATAATAATAAGTGGCACGCAGAGCCTTGTTCAGTGGCACGCGGAAGACCTCCAAAGGGCAATTCTCATCTACAAGACATTTAGGACTAGATCAGAATGACTTTTAGGCAGTTGGCGCGCTGAGGGAATTAAAAATCCCACTTCGGCACACTATTATGAAAAGGTTGCCGACCCCTGCTCTGGTGTTTCTAGGTTTAGTGATTTCACTATTGGTACACTATATTGATATAGGCTATACGGTATAGCGCACGGCAGCGCGCTTCGACGCCCTACCCCGACCCCGGAGTCCACCCATCTCACAAGGTTACCCTGACAATTAGTTTGGGGTAAAATTAAACGGCGGCTGGGAATTTGTCCTGGCCACACAATCCCCGCTCCCTTATGCCATGGTCACGGATAACCGTGAACGTCGCCGGATACAGTGGTGTTCATTTTTCAAAATTGTTTTCGTGCCAGGAGATATTTGCGAAATCGTCCTGTTCATTTAATGTTTGGGGAGGGGGAGGGGTATAAAGGCGGTTGAGCATTGTGCTGCCCACACAGTCCCCTAGTACGCCGCGGCCACGGGAACTGGTGAACGCTGCTTCATCGACCCAATGAATCTTAATTGTCCGACAATTATACACACACTCACTTACAGATACACACACTCACTTACACACTCACTCACTCACTTCCCACACACACACACACACACACAAAGACACCGAACAACTAGGTTATTAGTTTAATTTTGAACATAAACTGAATTAATAAAAGTAACGGTGTCAGAGCGGCAGCGCGTTCGACTGGCGTACCGAAAGTCGCGAGTTCGAATCCTGGTGAGGACATGGAATTTTCTTTCCTGCTCTGGTGGGTACCTGACTTTAGTTGGGGGTAAAATAAAGGCAGCTGGGCGTTGTGCTGGACAAACACTCCACAAATATTTCCATGGCGACTGAAACTGTTGAACGCTGCTTCACAGGTCTTATGACGGGTACTTTACTTTTAAGAACCCCCACAAAGTCTTTCTACGCCACTGCACAAATACGGACACACACGTAGAAGAAGGAAGAGAGTTCCAGAAATAACCTCACCGACTAACTGACTTCAAAGCGCAGCTCTTTTCCCGTCAGCCCCTTCCCCCATTCATACTTCCTACAAAAACGCCCTCAAAACTATTTTAGATAAAGTGTCTGTATTACGTGTAACTTTATTGATCCTTCAAGCCTCTGTCTATCGGCACTGGAAAAAAACAACTGTCTATGTGTTCTGGAAGCTGTTGGCAAATTACACGGAACCTACTAATTATACGGTTTATTCAGGGAATGAAAATAGACTACCTCTTATTGAACTAACAAGAAAAGATTATAAATTATATTATATTTATACATTTAAAAAAAAAAATTGGAGTTGGCATGAATGCGTACAAGTAGAAATATAGGTCAGGCCGTTTCAGTTCAAGAACGAGGCTGGCCGTGTCTTTAAGCCGAGAAAGGGAAATATCAATAATGGAAACAAAATTTAAAAAAAAAAGTAATACCAAAAAGGAAGTCTTCACTAAATAAAGACACAAAAAATGGAACAACAGAAAAAATCAGAAGTCAAGCATCCAATCAGAAGTAAACTTTCAATTCATAGGAGAGAGAGAAAAAAAACAAACGGTTAAGTCACGTGTGTGTATCGACCAATGGGATGCTTTATAACATAATCAATCTTTTTTTTCGTGTTTTTTTTTTATTTTCCCGCAACCCAGAAACACACGCACAGAAGAACACGTATACAACAAGTTTTTCTGTGTTTTTTTTTTAGATCTGCTATGGGGTTGGTGGTGGTGGTGGGATAGAGCGTTTAACTGCTGGAAATGGGCAGTAATTCAGGACGTGCTGTTTACCCGAGAGTTATCTGCCGGTGGGTATGTGTGTTTGTATGTATCCGGCGGGAAATCGTCCGTTTATCTCTTTGTGCCACACTATCGTTACATTTGTCTGTTGGCTTGTATTGTGTCTTGGTTGTGTGTGTGTGTGTATGTGTGTGTGTGTGTGTGAATGTATGAGCTTATGGTGGCGAGGGGTGGGTGCGGGGCGGAGGCAATTTGATGGTGGTTGGGTAAGTGGTGTGTGTGTGTGGGGGGAGGGGTCAATGTGTGGTCATAATATTTGAAGATGAGCGCCCTTGGAATGACCAACGATGAGCAACAGATCTGAGATCGAACGGGGGGGGGGGGGGCTTGCCGGACAACTGTCGTGCAGGGAAAAGACAGCCAATCGATAAACTGATTGGTTTTAATTGGCTAGTGGGAAGAAACATTAGGCCCGTTACACACTCACACACAGACACACACAGACACACGTTGTAATTCCTGAATTATTGCCTTCTGGGTATTGGATAAACTGTATACATTTAGACATACAAGGCAGACATACAGACAGACATACAAGGAAGGCAGAAAGAAACAAAAGGCAGACAAAAAAACATACCTGACAGACATACCTGACAGACATACCACAGACATACCTGACAGACACAAAAGTCAGATACAAAAGACAGACATACAAGACATACAAGGCCGACATACCGACGTCCATTCAGACAGACATCTTATCTTATCTTATACATTACAGACGCTCCTTCTATAAAGAAGATTATTGCGTCCTACGCTCATCCGTGGTCCGAGTCTAGTCTTGCATTTTTATTAATGTTTTAAATGATGTTTAGTTACTGGTTTTCCTGGTTTGTTCAGGCAACCTATTCCATGCCCGAATACCACTCGGGAAGAAAGAGTACTTATATGCATTTGTTCTCGTATAAGGGATAAAGAAAGTGTGTTTGTCTTTATGTTTATTTGAGCTTTGCAACATGTTGTTATTGTGTTGTATTTCTAAATTAGAGTTTAATGCCTAGTATTGGTTAACAGCTATTCGCCTTGACTGGAACAGCATCAATAACATCCAAACATAGAAGTCATAGGAAGACAAGACAGACGAACATAGAAAAATGTAACGAAAGAATTAGAGACACTGATAGATTAAGGATAGTTAGATAATTTGATAGATGGATGAATAAATGGATAATGAATGGATAGATGAATGCATTAACGAATCATTAACCATTTAATGACTTGCTTAAAATATCTCCCCTATCGGCATATTTAGGGACACTATATATCGGACTCTACACAAACGTACCTTTCTACATGGACAAAAGACAGTTTAAAGTTACACAGCCAAAGGCGAGCCTAGCGAGATTAAATTATTTCATCATCTTCCATCATTTTCCATCACGACATGTCCATTTTCTCCCGGACGCTGTCAATAATTGAATGACGGGTCTCCTCAGTGATGTGTGATGAAACGGGAATGATGTTTTATCATCCACGAGAAAACACAACACACATACATGAAAAAAAAATGTGGCGAAAGGCGATTGGTTTAGCTGGATGATTTTTATAACTATGTTAGCTGTAAGTATTGAAAATGGGAAGGCCGGTTATATTATAACTAGTTGAAATGATTAAATTGGGATGATCTTTTTTGATGATTAAGGCGATAATTATGGTAAATTTTGAGTTTTTATGCTATTATGAAACTATTATCATAATAATACACTTGAGTAGATATAAAGCCTTTTTTTATCGTATCGTATACGTAAATATGTCCAGTTATAAGACGAGATCTTTGGGGAGTAAATAAAAAGAATCTCGACGGACCAAATTGATTCCGTAAAACAGCGTTCACTAGTTTCGGTGGCCACAGCTTACTAGGGGGATTGTGTGGTCAGTTCAATGCCCAGAGACCATGGAACTAATCCTAGCTTTTAACCAGTTTTCGAGCCCAGGACGCGCTGCCGATCGGTCACCATGACCTATGGGTCCTGGAGTAATTCGTGGTTAAATTCTTGTCCTGCAGTCGGTTATTGGCTCCTAACAATGCATCTTATTCTCTGTTTTATTGTTTATTGCAGACCACCCATTTCATAGTTGAAAGACAGTAGGGGTACAAAGATACTAAATAGCTCTTGTACATTTTATGTTACAGACGCTCCAGAAGATCACTGCATCCTACGCTCTTCGGTGGTTTGAGTCTTGCATTTTGATTGTCGATTTAACTGAAGTTGCTGGTTTTTCTGTGTGTTTTTTTTAAATCTGGCAACCCATTCCATGCCACTCAAGGACAGAGAGAGAGAACATATACGTTTTTTTTTCTAGCTCATTTAATCAGGACAGTTATTTCTATCTATACTCTACATGAATACTGCAATATATTCATGTGTTGGGTTTTTATGTTAAAATTTAAGTTTGTTATTTATTCGTTGTTGATCTGCGTCTATAAAGTAAAGTACCCGTCGAACCAAATTGATCCAAATTGATCCAGAGGTCATCAGAATATGTTGTCACGGCATACTAAGGGATTGGTCGCCAGCACAATGCCCAGACGCCTTTACTTTTACCCCCAAACTATAATGTCATGTACCCAATCAGAGCTAGGTAGAATTGCGGGATATCCTGCAGGCCCCGGGAACAAATCCGAGCCTCCACCAGGATTCGAACCCAAGACCTTCGGTACGCCAGTCGAGGGCGCTGCCAGCTCGACATCCGTACCCCCCCCCCCACACCGTGCATATTTAAAAGGTAAACCAATAATGAAAAAATGGTGATGCCCCCTTTTATTTGAAATACCTGTTTCATGTTTTGTATATAATGTCTAAATCAGGACCGGCTCCGGGGTTTGAGACGCCCAAGGCGAAAACAAATTCTGCGTCCTTATTAAAAAGCCTTCGGCGGGGAGAAACTAAGTAGTGTTAGCCCATACTTTCCTATTTTCTAAGACAACTTCAATAAAATACCCTTCGCCTTTCATTACCTAGTTATTCGTCTGCCTATGCTAGCTGCGAGCAAAAGTACTTAACTTTAATTTAGTTTATGTTTTTATATCCCAAAATAAAATAAAAAATCCTAAATTATTTTTCTTCTTTGGATTTTTAATATGCATCATTAAATTAAAGTACCCGTCGGACCAAATTAATCCAGCGGTAAAATTTTGCGCCTTGGTCGCTGCCAAGGTTGCCTATATGGATGAGCCGGCCCTGGTCTAAATTAGACCCAAACAAGATGTAATGAAAGAAAACTAGTCAACTAGATCGTTCGCTTAAAGAACAAAAATAAAATGGATTATTCATATTAGACCAGAATCGTATATATACATGAAATAAATTACTACAAAAAGATTGTCTGTCGCAGTACCAGTTTTTTTAACGGCATATAAACTCAACACACCTTGTGAAAAACAAATATTGTGACCCGTTCTCACGAAAGGTGACATAAGTCGCAAATATCAATTTGCGCAAATAGCGATTTTGTGTTGTGGGGGTCTTTCCGGTGATTTTTTTTTTATCTTTGTAAATACTAGGTTATCCATTTCTAAACCATAATTTATATGTTTTTTATATTTTTTTCTTCTTAAAAATATTTTAATTAGTTATTTTGATCAACGTGTGGTTTATAATTTAGCATAAGTTCACTAAAATTCGACTTTATTTAACCTATTGTTTTGTACCCAAACCCTGACAGAACCCCATAGTATTATATATCATTGAAAAGGGCAGACTCTCGGGAATTTCCTTGTCATCACTATTTATTTATAGAAACCAATCAGAAAATATTTAAGCCTGACGTTTCAGATAAACAATTCTTTTTCTTCTATCCAATGAAAATTCGTTTATAAATTGATCATTGGTTACGATACCGTATTTTTCTGAAACAAATTCGCTGATTGGCTATTGGAATAGAAGGGAGATAACGATTACCCCTTTCCGTTTTTATGTTTAGGGTGTAAATATTACAAAATGGAGAAACGCATAGCATCACTGCTAAATTCTTCGAGAGATGTGAATCTTTTTGAAACTGAGCGTGATAATATTAATAAAGTAATTGAAGAATACTTCTTATCAGATGCAAATCAAGACGATGAATTGTCAGGCTCAGAAGACGATACTTCTCCTACCACTTCAGTTGCTGAATCGAATCAAGCTAATGACATCTCGTGTTCAGTTAGCATTGATGAGTCTGACAACAGGGAAATAAGTGATGAAGATGACTTAGATTTAGATCCACCTGTTGTAAATATTACGACCAATTTTATTTTCAATCCTAAATCTGAATACGATTTTCATGAGAAAACAAAACACTTTTCATGTAACTGTACACAAATCAAAGTTGTGCCAGCTGATAGTACGGGTAATGATGAAAGAAAAGGCTGCATCACACAATTTTCTCCACATGAAGTAATTGACATTAGCCTATCAATGGTTGAAATGGATAGAGGTTGGTATTATTTTATAAGCATACTTTTTTTTTAAATTAGTCACTTGCATTGTTGAAAATTGAGTCCTTATGTTAAGTTAAAGCTCGACTTTTATACAGCCTAATATTCGCCTAACATTTGGAATAAGTAGGCTAATATTATACACATGACTAATAAAAAAGATATCCTAATTAAATATTAAACATATTCATAGCCTTACAAGTTAACAAATAAACCAAATAAACTTGTAGGCCTAATTGTCTTTTATATTTCATTTATTTACTAATAATAAATTTAAAAAATTTTTAGGATTAGGCTAGCCATTTAGGATGGCATACATTTTAAATGCATATAAATTATTATGAATGTTTTAAATTGTATAGGCCTACATAAAAAAAAGTTCGAAACACAACACTCAACAATGAAATGCATCTTTTTATTTATCCTACAAATGTATAGGTTTGAAAGATATGATGATTATTGGGATGATAAGTTCATGTATTCACCCATCACAAACAACAGAATGCTCAAAAAGGAAAAATCAAGCTGATCGACACAAATCTAGGTCAACTTACTACTTCAAAGGAAGATGTGTATGCACCAAGACATTTTTAAAACTTCTTGGGTAAGAATTTCTACTCTTTCTATTGTAACATTTATTTTTATTTTTTTATACTTATTGCCATACATTTCAATAAATTATTAGGTGTAAGCATAACTATATTATATACATTTTTTTTTCCCAATTAGTATCAGCCGAAAAAAGTTAAAGGCTTTATCTGACCATTTCAAGACGAATGGATTAGTTCCAAGAGAAGTTAGGACTGGAGGTAGAAAAAACAACATAAAATCCCTGACCACTGCTGACTCAGAGCTTGTTTTCAACTTTTTGAAGTTGTTCGCCGAAGACAACGCTGTGAAATTGCCTGGAAGGGTTCCAGGATTTAAGAGAGAGGATATCCAGCTCCTTCCCTCATCATGCCCAAAAAGTTTTGTCTACAAGTACTATGTTCAAAGTGCAGAAAAAGGAGGTAAGTAAATTTATTAGTAATAAAACATTTATTTGCATTTAAAATGAACTATAAATGTACATTAAATTATCCCGTAGGGCCAAATTGATCCATAGGGCTGTTGGAGCCGCATTACGTTATTCTAAAATTATTCCTACTAAAACAATGGCATGCTATGCAAGTTAAATAGTTTTTGTTTGTACAGGCAGCAATTATTATACTTATCGTTGTACTTTAAAATATGTACCGTTTGAAAAATTATCAGTTAAGTTTCTCTCATTTTTCATTTTTTTTTCTTTTTTTTTTCGTTTAGGATATAGGACTGTTGCACCGTCTACATTTAGGAAATTATGGTTGCAGTTGTGTCCATATATTGTTGTTTCCAGACCTATGACTGATCTCTGTTGGCGTTGTCAGAAAAACAACACAAAGATTTACAGAAGTGCCAATTTATCACTGGATGAAAAAGATGATCTTATCAGGGAACAACAAGACCATCTAGCTAAAGTTGTGGCATAACGACAGTTTTATAAGGACCTAATATACCAGAGTAAAGAAACTGTCCGCACTCAGAATTTAGAAATAAAGCCTACTCCTGCAAACTCTAGAAACATTTCGATGCACTATTCTTTTGACTTTACACAACAAGTGCATTACCCATCGAATGCAGCTCAGCCAGGACCTATGTTTTTTTTAACTCCCCGAAAATGTTCAATTTTTGGGGTGTGCTGTGAGGCCTTCCCAAAGCAAGTCAATTTTCTTATTGATGAAGGTGTTAACTGTAGCAAGGGATCAACAGGTGTCATTAGCTACTTACATTTTTTTTTTGATAACTATGGTCTAGGTGAAAAGGTACTACACCTACATTGTGACAATTGCACAGGGCAAAATAAAAATCGCTTTGTCCTTTGGTATTTTGCTTGGCGTGTGATGCGTGGTCTGCATGATGAAGTGACCCTTAATTTTATGCCAGTCGGACATACCAAATTTTCACCCGACTGGTGTTTTGGATTACTTAAACGTTGTTTTAGACGTTCTGAAGTTTCTTGTCTGGAAGATTTGTGTAGAGTTGTTTCTTTGAGTACTGCTGACTCAAACATAAATATTCCTCAGCTGGTTGGGCACGAAGATGGGTCTATACTTGTTAAAACTTTTAACTGGCAAGAGTATCTCACCCCTGCTTTTAAACCTTTAAAAGGTATGCTTAAATTTTCTCACTTTCGGTTTACTAAGGACTTCCCAGGACGACTGTTTTACAAAGATGCCCTTACGGATTCTGAAAGAAATATTGATCTTGTTAATATCTCTGCTTTTCAATCTCTTCCTTCTATGCCTACACAACTTCCAGCACCTGGCCTTTCACAGGAAAGAAAAGAATACCTGTTTAAACATATAAGAGAATATGTCCGTGAAGAAAAGCAAGATATTGTGTGTCCTCGACCTTCATCTAGCCAGTAAAATGGAATACGCCTACATATTGAACTATTTTGTTGATTTCAATTTAATTAACCACATAGTTTTCCCATGGTTATTAAAGTTTGTAAATATAATATTTATTATTATTTAGAAATGGTGCCAGGTCCCTTTTAGCTTGTAATCCACAACTTTGTCTTTTAAAGTTTGTTTTGTTTATCTGAGCTTTGCAACAGGTTGTTATTGGGTTTTATTTCTAAATAATTATTGAGTTTAATGCCTCATGTATTATTATTACTTTACTCTTTGCCCTTCTGTACTCTAGTGTTTCTAGGTTTAGTGATTTGACTAATTTTAAATGGTGTTACTCTTGATAATTGGGAATATTCACTAGTAATGAACCTTGCAGCTCTTTTTTGAATTTGTTCTAATTTTTTAATGTTTTCCTTAGTCGATGGGTCCCATATAGATGCTGCATATTCTAGTATATGCCTAACTAATGTGAGATAGCATTTTAGTTTTTTATTCTTATTACATTTGTAAAAGTTCCTTTTTATGAATCCTAATGTTTTGTTTTATTTTTTAATTATTTCATCACTATGAGGGTTCCAAGATAACATTATTTATTATTACTCCTAGATACCGGTACTTATCATTGTTAGTTCTTTACCATGAATGAAGTAGTTTGTTATTATTTGGTTAACAGTCTTTGTTAGTGTTAGTTACAGGTTATTGTTGCTTCCCACCTGTAATGCTTATATTTTACTAATCTTATTTAAATGAGTGGTACAGTGTCATTGGGAATGAAGATTGTGTTAACTAAAATTGCATTGTTAAAACATCTTTTGACATCTATTTATTCGTGTATTTTTAACCTTTGTGACTATCATTAGTTTTATTATTATTTTACATTATAATAAGTATTTTATTTATCTTTCTTTACCAGTACAGTGTTGTTCTGGTTGAGGTTTTGTTAGGATCTATTCTTTTTTTGAATAAAGTTAAATGTTATTATCTGAATTTCTGTCTTTTCTCTTTCATTTGGTTGAACAGTTAACTTATTTTTATTATTCTGTCTGATTATAAGTAGTTATTAGAATCTTATTCATTAGTTTTGCATCATCTTTGGTAGATCCACGATTACGCAAACACTGGACCCCCTTCCTTCTAAAAGGACCCAGTTCCAAAACTTATGTTTATATTTACACTTACAATTGTCCAAATATTCCTCTATGTTTGAATACTAATACATAATTCATTTGCAGCTAATTTGACTAGACAAGTTGTACATTTATAGTGAATAAAAAATAAAAAAAAAGAAAAAAAAAAAAAAAAAAAAAAACTTGAAAAATCGATTGATATCACATTATTAAAATGGTTGCGATTTTTTTCAATTTTATTATAAAATAATATCTTATACACCAATAAAAAGATAATTGAATGCCCTTTCCATTGGTATATAAATATAAATATTACGACTCTGGTTGCTATGGAGTTTAGACATTTTAATATACATAAACTTTAAAACGCCTTTTCTCAAAACTCTAGTTTTTTTGTCTCACTAGTTATAAGTGTCATATAAAAATGAAATATTGACGTATAATAATAAATTTGGTATTAAAATAAAGCCTATTCAATGCCCTTTCCAACGATATATATAACTCAAAATGTTGGAAAAACCACTTATGTCACCTTTCGTGAGAACGGGTCACATATGTACTCAAATCACCTCAAACAAGAATTCAACTTTAATTTAAAAAAGAAAACAACAACAACTAAAACTTTACCACCTGGTTATCATAAAGCAATTATACTTTAAAGGTGGGTACAGGTAAAACTCATTTATACCGTTTAACCTTTGACCCTTGCACTATTTTTTAAAAGGTTGTCTATGAGTTCGTTTCAACATCTTGAATTGGCTTGTTGGTTATTTAACCCCGTGACCTATGCTCTCCAGATGTTTCAGTCGCCATGTTTACTTATCTATCTATCTATCTATCTATCTATCTATCTATCTATCTATCTATCTATCTATCTATCTATCTATCTATCTATCTATCTATCTATCTATCTATCTACTCATTACTATATCTTTATTGTATATTTATCGAAATCTAGAGCTATAACTATATTTTTATATATCGTTATCAATTTATGTATCTATATTTATATCTTTAGCTATATATTGAGCTACATATTTGGCTATATATCTTAAGCTATATATCTTTAGCTATACATATATCTACATCTGTCTATATTTATATCTGCATCTTTTTTCTGTTTATGTATCTTTATATATTAATGCTATATATATATGTATCTATGAATGTATATTCTTCTTCTTCTTCGCTCTCAAATGTTATGATTGGGAGGATTCAGACAACAAGTCCGATAGTTCATTTATATCGACATCTACATCTAAATGTATTTATATCTATCCATATCTATCTATTTCTATCTATCTCTATCTGTATCCAGATCTATCCATAGATCTATCTATCTAGACTCAATGCTTTATATGCAACAAAACTGTGCCAAACTATTTGTTTACTGGCTCTATATATAATAATAAGATTTGTATAGCGCTGCCAACAAACATGATGTAAGCTCAGAGCGCTTTTAACATGCAACTAAGAACTAGGCAAGGAGACAAAGCTAATTAATGATTTAAAAAAGACAAATCAAATAAATGAATCATTAACCAACCTAACATATAAGAAAGACAGTAGGGTCTAAGCTAAAGCATAATATCTAAGGTAAATTTTGAAATAATGAGTTTTTAAGTTCTTTTTAAAAGTATCAATTATAATAGAGCTTGTTCGCCTAAGTTGAATGGGAAGTAGATTACACATACCGGATATTGAGAATGTTTTTTTTTATTTCGGTCATGGAAATCTGTGTGTCTTGTTTATAACCGGAGCCTCGTTTCTTTCAATTTTATTATGTCCTGAAGCTCGTGTAGCAACAACTGGTGATAAAGAGTTAGGTTTTTTTTAAATCAGCTGGGTTTGCTTGTTGTTTTTATATGTCGAGGATTTGCATTTGATAAATTTTGAGATCTGGAGACGCCATTGCATTCATTGGATTTCTTTTTTATTGTTTCTTGACTGATAGACGAATAGAATAGAGTGAACGATGGCTGGACCGACAGTAGGATGGACAGATAGACGGACACAAATAAATACATAGGTACATAGGTTGATTGATTGATACATATATATAATATTGATAAATAGACCAATGGATAAATAGATATATAAATAATAGATTTACAGGTAGGTAAATAGATAAATATTTCGATAGATCACTAGATAATCAGATCAACAGAGAGATAAATTGAACAATAGATAAATAGATAAATAAAAACATAGATAGATAAATAGATGAATAGATAGATAGATAGATAAATAGATAGATAAATAGATAGATAGATAAATAGATAGATAAATAGATAGATAAATAGATAAATAGATTGATAATGAACAGTTTAAAGAATGTATAGTTATAGTTTATGAGACAATATAGTTATAGTTTATGAGACAGTATAGTTATAGTTTATGAGACAGAATAGTTATAGTTTATGAGACAGTATAGTTATAGTTTATGAGGCAGTATTGTTATAGTTTATGAGGTAGTATAGTTATAGTTTATGAGACAGAATAGTTATAGTTTATGAGACAGTATAGTTATAGTTTATGAGGCAGTATTGTTATAGTTTATGAGGTAGTATAGTTATAGTTTATGAGACAGTATTGTTATAGTTTATGAGGCAGTATTGTTATAGTTTATGAGGTAGTATAGTTATAGTTTATGAGACAGTATAGTTATAGTTTATGAGGTAGTATAGTTATAGTTAATGAGGCAGTATAGTTATAGTTTATGAGACAGTATAGTTATAGTTTATGAGGTAGTATAGTTATAGTTTATGAGGTAGTATAGTTATAGTTTATGAGGTAGTATAGTTATAGTTAATGAGGCAGTATAGTTATAGTTTATGAGGTAGTATAGTTATAGTTTATGAGACAGTATAGTTATAGTTTATGAGGTAGTATAGTTATAGTTTATGAGACAGTATAGTTATAGTTTATGAGGTAGTATAGTTATAGTTAATGAGGCAGTATAGTTATAGTTTATGAGACAGTATAGTTATAGTTTATCTCTTACATTTCATTTCGCTACTGTGTTTAATGGTATGCTGGGATTCGCGCGACTAGCTTTCGGAGGGTCCAGGGTTCGAATCAGATGGTCAGGGAAACTTCTGTACGCTGCTTACAGACTCTATGTATCAAATTTGTCTTAGAGAAATACTTCTATTCTAATTACTGGTGTTCTTAAGCTTGAACAGATAGACTCCTCGTTCTGTCATATTTTCTCTCTCTCTCGCTCTCTCTCTCTCTCTCTCTCTCTCTATATATATATATATATATATATATATATATATATATATATATATATATATATATATATCAATCTATAATCGATATAATATATCAAGCTAAATTGCCCGGCGTCGCCGGGGGGGGGGGGGGGGGGGGGGGAAATAAAACAGGCCTGTGGACCTCATAAGCTACAGATTAAAAATGTTATAAACTACAATGAACAAAAAGTTATAAATCTAATAAAAAAAAGAAATGTTATTTTTTTACTGAAGACTTTTAGAAAAGTAATTTAAAATAAAAAAAAATCTAATCGGGTAAAAGTAAATAGGCAAGTCTTTTTATTTAAAAAAAATCTAAATTGCCCAGTGATGCTCGTAGATGTACAATCCTGTTATAAAGGTTATATAAATTGAAAGAAAAAAAGGTAGAAAAAAAAAGGTATTAGACTAATTGGAGAATTGAACCCGGGTCGCCCATATGGCAGTCCGATACGTTAACAACTTACCTAGGGAAGACACATGTGCAAGGTGAAATCGCAAAAGTATAATATGACACAATAAGGTCACGTGTTTTTATATTAACTAATACGATTGGTTGAACACACACACATAGTCTACTTTATATATATATAGATACAAGCTACATTTCCCGGCGTTGCCCGGGTGAAAAAAAACAGGACAGTATAAGGTGCAGGGCGCAGAAAAAAAATTATAAACTATAATTAAATATATATATATAAATCTAATATTTAAATTATTTTTTTTTACTGAAGTCATTTAGGAAAGTAATTTAAAATAAATATTGTAATCGGGTAAAAAAAAATAGGCAAGTATTTTTATTTAACACAAATCTAAATTGCCCGTAGATTTACAATGTCTTTTGTTTTTAAATTTTGAAAAAAAAATGTAGAAATAAAAGGTAGGCCTATAGTCTAACTCATAGGTTCTCAACGGGGGCGATATCGCCCCCCAGGGGGCGATGAGAAGCTTTAGGGGGGCGATAACATTCCCGGGGGCGATTGGGGGGCGATGAAGGGCAAATGGGCGGTACAAACGTACCTGCTATAATTTCAACACCTCAGCTATTTGAATCGATTAGTTTTTGGATGAAATATGATGTAAACGCAAGTGCTACTAAATATATGATATCCCCCAACAGTAGGCATACATATTATTGAACATATAAGAATCGCAATGACTTTTCGTTGAAGTAGGGGTTAGTATTTGGCAAATATGGTATGCGGCCGTCTCGTCTAATGGTTGATTCACCGGACTGTCGCCTTAACATCTGCTAATATTACTCTTTTGATCTGTTTGTATTACTGAGATGTCCTTTAATGCGTTTGAATCCTTCGTAAAGAGGTAACCACAATAACTGAGCGGTATAGATACGTAGTAATCATACAAACTGGGTAGTAATTGTAATGCTTCAAAATATTCATATAAATTCTTTAGTTATACAATATTTATAAAATTATTTTTTTTACAGTTCTATCATATCATTGCAAAGTTATAAATGCAAGCCATTTAGTTTTTTATAAAAGGAAAAAAAATTGAAATATTACCTCAAATAAAACGGGTTAATTATCTCCCTTTAATTAACAAATGTTTCCGCTAAAATTAAGTTTGGGGGGGGGGGCGATGAGCGGAAAAAAAATTTAAAAGGGGGCGGTGAGCCGAAAAAGGTTGAGAACCTATGGTCTAACTGGAGAATCGAACCCGGGTCGCCCGCATAGCAGTCCGCTACGTTAACCACTGAGCTAGCGAAGACACATGATGTGAAATATTATTAGATAGTATATTGGCCTACGCCTAAATAGGTCGGTGACACAAACACACATGATTTCAAATTGAACAATGGGGATCCTTATGCGGACAAACAGTCTCTTTTTATATATATATAGAGAGAGATATAGGCCTATATATATATAGATAAAGGCCTATAGATATGTAGGCCTATATTTCCTTCTATCTTTCTAGATCTTCATATTTCTCTATCTTTCACTCTCTCCCCTGACGATCCTACTATAACAAACAGTCCATAATCTACCCAACTGATACGACCCACTATACCCGCCATGTAAAAGACCACCTCCAAGACAAGACTTAAACTGTTATCGTAATCTATGGAAGCCATCTTCAACAAATCTGGTGTTGTTGTTGTTTTTTTCTTCTCTTGGTTGGGGGGCGGGTTGGGGGCGGGCGCTGCATTCAGGAGTTTGAAAGTCATTATCTCACCTCTCAATCAGATTCGGATAAGGAGGGGGGGGAGGCGGGGATGCGATGCTGACGGGGCCACCCAGTGTTTAGCCCCCACCCCCACACCCCCCACCCCATGCCCGCACGTATTTAAATGAACATGCTGTACTTTAAGATTTTTTCCTTTACCGCTGCCATTAGATATTGTTTAATATGAACTCTACAGACCCCCATCTAGACCTCCGTTCTCTTTCTTCAGTGGACTTTTCCACACCAAAACAAACAATAACAAACATACAACTTTTCTATCTGTGAAGTGCCTGTGGTTTTGGGATGAGTTAAGATTAAATACAATAGGTATAAACTGAGGCAATGTTTATTGCTAATATTTAAATTCTTCTCATTCACGTATGCTTAGTAAGGAATGAATTCCTGAGTCAAAGATCAACATGTCCCATTTCTTCTAGCTCTTGAATTCTAGTACTTTTATTGTAACTAGGTCAGACTTCTAAATTTTGGTCTTAGCTCTGTGAAAGTTCATATAGGAGGCTGGACATCTAAAACAAACTATACATCTAAAGCTAAGAATCTAATCTGTAAACTAGGTAGAACTTCACCAATGTCTATACTGCCTAGATCTAACCTAAAAGGAATATCTAAACTTTCCTACAAATGTAACAAAATCAGGTGCAACTCGCTTGAGTACGTTCCAACCTGAAGCTGACTGAATCAACCAATTCCTTAAGTAGGTCAACTATCGAAATCGACTGTCTGGAGGTCTCCAAGACAAACATTACCACCCCCCCCCCTTCTGGAATACAGCAATAATTTGGCGTGTTCTCAGCTGGTTACGGGGATAAAAGAGGAGGGAGGCAGAGGGGCGATGTGGAAGGGGGGGGGAGGAGGGGCATACTTCAATGACTGAACGCACTACGACCTCTGACCTTTCCCATGCACCTGGGTGGTTAGCGTAATAAGCGCCCGTTTTTACCTGATGAAGCACCTGATGGACGAGGTGCTACAAGGGGGAGTTAGTTACCTGTAACTTGAACAACAATGTTGCTTCCGCAGGCACTTGACTCATTGCGGTAAAAGTGTTGCAATATGTCTTTTGGGTATTTCCGATATACCTAGAGTTAACTTACGTGTTTTTACCGGTTACGTGGATTCAATATTTGTTGTTGTTGCTTCCATTCATCTATCATACAATTATGAGTCTTGTATTGACATTTTTTTAATTTTCTGTGTGCGTGCTGAGGCGCTCATTGAGTACTTTAGATGACTTAGGCATAGGCCTATTGGCCAGGTCCAACTGAATAAAGTACTTCACGTTGGACCATGACTTTGATTCGAATCCTGAAACATTTGACTACGTGTGACCTACAGGCTCTGTATAACCGAAGCCTATTGATTTTATATTTTCAAAGAAAAAGTAAAGTACCCGTCGGACCAAATTGATCCATAGGGCCGGTGATGCAGCGTTCACCAGTTTCTGTGGCCACGGCGTACTAGGTTATTATGTGTCCAGCACTATGCACAGCCGCCTTTACATTACCCCAACTAAGGTCAGGTACCAATCGAAGCTGTGTAGACTCAAGAACACCCTTCAGACCCGGAGAAAAAAATCCTAGCCTCGCACCAGGATTTGAACCGAGGTCCTTCGGTACGCCAGCCGAACGCACTGTCGCGCAGCCACCGTCCGCCTTTTTAAAAGAAAATCAGTTCTGAGTTGTACTGGCCACACAGTCCCATAGTGGGTCGATTAAAGCCGTCAATACAAAACACACACAAGACGATTGAAGGAAAAATACACGGTGGAAGGTGAAGACTGTTTATAGAAGACTTCAATACAGTTTTTGTCGGCACAATAAGAATTAAATAGTGATTTGGTTTTGACACTAGGACTGCTGATCACATATTCCTGTCTATCATAGACACGTTTATAGACACGTTTATAGACACGTTTATAGACACGTTTATAGACACGTTTATAGACACGTTTATAGACACGTTTATAGACAAGTCTATTGACAAGTATCTAAACAAGACTCCAGATAAGTCCCCAGACAACTATGTAGACAAGACTTTAGACAAGGATCTATACAACTATCTAGACTAGTCTGTTGACAAGCCTTTAAATAACTGTCTAGAAAACTACCTTAGGACAATCTACACCGTAGGTCGGCAACCTTAGGGAACGCGTGCATGACTTTTTTCAATGGCACGCAGAATACCCGAGATGTTGTATTTATATACTCAGTATATATATATATATATATATATATATATATATATATATATATATATATATATATATATATATATATATAGAGAGAGAGAGAGAGAGAGAGAGAGAGAGAGAGAGAGAGAGAGAGAGATAGAATATAGATATAGAGTCTTCTTATGATAATGATATAGTTTGGTAAAAAATTCCCCACGACGGTTAGAGTTCATTTAAACAATTAGCAGACATGTATCGGCATATTAAGGGAGACAATAAGATACAATTATTCATAGTTTTAAAACACGTACAAAGTCTGACTTCAACATCATTTGATGGGTGTACTGCTGAGGGGAAGACTATTAGGGAACCCGTCTGTTGTTGTTGCTGCTGATGGAGAGTTGCGGTTCTTGAGAACTCCTGAGTAGGCAGGCCAAGACGCCTGGCGGAAGGATCGATTTTGTATCTACGGGAAAAAACATTGGGGGGTGGGGGGGGGGGTATAGGAAGCCGCAGGTATATTGTGAGATGGAAAGTAGACCAAAAAAAAGCAAAGGCGTGTTACCTGTCAAGTGTGTTGTGGTGGCCACACATTCTTGTTGCAGCTGGGACACACTTGAGAAGAAGGTGGGAGGCAGACACCTGTATATATGTGGTCGGCGGATGGTGGGGGGGGGAAATGGGGCGGAGAGACAAGGGGAGTCTGGGGGGTGAATGGGGCATGAAGGTTGAAAGTTGAAAGACTGCGAAGCGCTCAGCCTGAGAAGCGACTAGCTGTCCGAATGGAACCGCGAGGCGGAAAACTTAACAGACGGACTCCGTGCGGTGTGTTGATGTGCCCCGGGGGGGGGGGGGGGGGGGTTGTCACGTGACTCCTTTTCGGTGCACAGCTGGATGACATGTGCACTGAAGTATGACATGGCTTATAATATTGAATGTCATGGAGTCGCAAACGACACATGGATATGGTGGAACATACCGTAATAGTATGTGTGTGTGTGTCGCCAGGTTTTCGAGCAGGTTCTTGCGTCCAGGTAGCTTTTGACTAGCCCATGTTTCGCGATGTTCCTCCCCACGATTGGTCAAGCCGCTGTGCATTCTAATGCCAACCCCAAGTTCTCGTGTTCGAGGATCCAGTATTTTGTTCATGGGGCAAGATGGTGGCATTCTTCTGAATCGCACCATACTCGTGGAGATAGAAAGAAATTGTGCGTTGTGCTGTCCACTCAATCTCCTTGTATGCCGAGGACAAACCAAAAATAAAGGGGTTTGAAAAACAAAGTATCTTGTCAAACCAAATTGATCCATAGGACCCGTTGCTGTGGGCACTAGGGGACTGTGTGGCCAACGCAATGTCCACCTGATTTTACTTTAACCCAAACGAAAGGCACCATCCCATCAGAGCTCTGTAGACTCAGGGACACCTACCAGAATCCGAACGCGCTACATGTCGCCCACCGTACCCCCATGGAGGGGAGTGGGATCTGGAGTTAGTCAAGTAAGTCAGGTATCTCAACGGACCAAACTGATCCATAGGACACGGAATAATAGGAGATTGTGTGGCCAGCATAATGCCAAACCGCTTTTACTTTACCCGAACTAAAGTCATGGGGGCCATCAAAAGCTGGGTACACTCAGGGACACCTACCAGAATTCGAATCCAGGACCTTCGGCACGCCATCCGAATGGGCTATGCTCGGCCAACGTACCACAATGGCGCCCGGTGAAAGCTTATGTGAGACATTACTTCTTGACGGTTCAAACAAAAACTGCAGAGCTCCGGACGAAATTCCAACGCACTGACCCTCACAAACAGATACACACACACACAGCGCGCACCACGTGACCTGTGACGCATGCGCAGTAAACGGTAAAACAACACAGACGTACAGACGCCGTGCGCATGCTTGCACGTGCTCGCTGCGGACCATATCACTTTAGCGGGCTCTCGGGTCAAATGTTACACTCGAAGTGCGGTGTGAGGAGGAGAGGGCACTGCTCAAATGACGCCCCTCGACACGGAATCGGGTGTCGTTTTTGGCAACTCCCCCCCCCCCCTTGTGTTGTAACTGAGACCCGTTCGATCTAGTTCCTACTGCAGAAAGCGCGACCCGCCCGATGGGCCATTGCTCTGGCAAAGTTTCAGTAATAAATCAAACAGTCAAACATGTTCAGACCCAGACTTTGAATACGCACACACAGACACACAAAGACACACACTGAGACACTCACATAGACACATATGGACATACACTGCGACACACAAAGAGACACACATGGACACACACGTACATACAGACACACACAGAGACATACAGACACACACAGAGACACACAGACACACACCGATACACACCGATACACACACAGACACACACCGATACACACACCGATACACACACCGATACACACACAGATACACACACAGACACACACCGATACACACACCGATACACACACAGACACACACACAGACACACACGTACCTACACATTGAGACACCCTGAAACACAGATGGACACACACTGAAACCAAAACACACTCATTGTTTTTTTCTGTCTTCCTCTCCCCTTTTGTTTATTTTACCCCTCAATCGCTCCTCGTGAAACATCCAATCGGAAATTCCTCTCCATCTCCAACAGAATAAAAAAAAAAGTGAATCCCTACAAAATATAAGCCGGATATCTCTGCACGAAAAAAAAAAAACAAAGACATTTTTTTTTGTTTCGTTCGTTTAAAATTTTAATCCGATTATGCTTTTTGTAGGTGGTTTTTTTTCATGCGTATTTAGACACTTGAAAATTAAAAGCATCCTTTCTTTTTCAATATATCCAATACATTGTGTAATATGTATAGTGTTTTAAATGTACGTTTTTTTCCTTCTTGTAAAGTAGACTTTTCGTCCAGCAGTACAAACATTAAATAAACGAGGAGATAGTGTGGTCAATACAAAACCGTGTCTTCGTCGCGTTGTCAAAAGAGTGGTACGATTTTTCAGCATCCGTAAAGGGAAGGGGGGGGGGGCGTCAAACCAACGGAGCCCGTGAAACAACGACAAAATTATCACACATTAGATAGCCAACAAAAAAAAGGCAGACAGATATGTAAGTGGCAGACAAAATGAATAAATTGATCATTTTGAAAAAAAAAATAGTGATTGCGAATTGTCTACAATGCAGAAAGTCGACGAGCGAAAAAGTTTGCAGACAAGCAGACAGACATTCAAGTAGACGGGGAAAATATACTCACAAACCGTTAGATACAACGGACAGACAGGCAGGCGGACGAGCAGACAGACATACATGTATTATTACTTTATTCAACAAGCTCACTACACCCCAATGCGCCCCTCCCCCGACAAAAACAATAGACGCCCGTATCTATCAACTTCCCATCTACCCGGTGTCAGAAGAACAAAAAAAACACACAAACAAACAAATGGCGCGCATTAAACAACAGCGCGTGCCATTGGTCAGGCCCAGTGACAACAGCGCATGCCATTGGTCAGGCCCAATACTAAACAACAGCAATCAAACACACACACACTTACAGACAGACAATAATAAGCGCTCCTACCAAACCAGTTGGTCCGATAATACGAGCCCCCCCCCCCCCCCCCCCCCCCCCCCCCCGCAGACGAGACCAAACTAATGGATCGATCGGCTTGCATTTTGGCGCCATATCTACGGGGATCTGTGTTTGTTTGTTTTCCGTTAGCTGGAGATTAGCTGGTCTCTTTTCTTTCACTTAGTGTGTGTTCTTGTCTGTGTGTTCTTGTCTGTGTGTTCTTGTCTGTGTGTTCTTGTCTGTGTGTTCTTGTCTGTGTGTTCTTGTATGTGTGTTCTTGTCTGTTTTGTGTGTTATGTTTACTTGCGTTATTGTCCGTGTGTATCTTCTTATATGGCTGTTCAAGTGTGTCTGTTTACTTATATAATTTTTTTATAAAGAAGATCATTGCGTCCTACGCTTATCCGTGGTCTGAGTCTGGATTTGCATTTTGACTAGTGTTTTAAATGATATTAAGTTAATAATTTTCCTGGTTTGTTCAGGCAACCCCATTCCATGCCCGAATGCCACTTTGGAAGAAAGAGTACTTATATGCATTTGTTCTCGCATAATGGATAAGGAAAGTATTTTTGTCCTTATGTTTATCTGAGCTTTGCAACAGGCCTATTTCTAAATTACAATTTAATGCCTTATGTATTATTACTTTTCTCTTAGCCCTTCTGTCCTCTAGTGTTTCTAGGTTTAGTGATTTGACTATTGGTGTTACTCTTGTCAGTTGGGAATATTCTTTTCCGTGTGTATGTGTTCTTATCTGTCTGGTCATACTATGCATGGTTACAGGCCAGTCATGTCAGAGTTGAACGATTCATTCGACCATATATCACCTAAGGCAACCCCATTTCACAGCGACCTCTGCCGAATAAATTACACTGAGTCAAAATGAAAAGGAAGGCAATGCAAAGGCTTGGTCAAAATTTCCTGATGACCAAACGTTAGAGCTCTAAAAGTGCATTTGACCCTAAGTGGATAGTCTCTTTCACTCTCTCTCTCTCTCCCTTTCTCTCTGTGTCTATCGTTAAGTTATATGCTTACGCTCTGTCGCTCTCTCACTCTCTCTCTTACTCTTCCTAACTATCACTCCTTCATTCTCTCCCTCTCTCCCTTAATCTTCTTAGGCAAAAAAGTTTAAATCGCCACTCATAGACTAGATCACGAATAACGTAGCACGCAGTAATCTTCTCTATAGAAAGAGCGTCTGCAATATATAAGAGACCCATAAGATCTCACGATTCTTCTTCTTCGAGTGGACTTAGTCCAAGCAACAGAACCACTGGAACTTTGTACGACCAAAGACTATAATAAGATGCACTGCTTGTTCTATTTTTAGAGCTTAAGTGTTGTTTTTCGTGCGCAGCCAATAACGTTGTCATAAATGACTCCTAAACATGCTTAAAGTCTTCCGCTGTATACAACTTTCGATTTTAATCTTAATTTTCCAGCCGGCTTCACAAATGCTTCACTATATAAAACAAAATAAAATTAAACCATGGTATAACGTTGAAGATCACGTGACAAATTGTAATGTCATTAGGCATGCGTCGGCCACGTTTGGCAATCGACTTGCCTAAATACCCGCGAGGTTCATTAATGGGTTTTCGAAAAAAAAAAAAAAGAAAAGCAACCAAAAAAAAAACCCCAAAAAAAACGAACGCCGTTTTGTGCCCAAACTCCGATAAATATCATTAAAGAGAAATTAACCTGACAGCTGATAGTGTAGCCACGTCAGAGCAAAAACTGCCATGGGAGAAGAGGAGGCGGGGGGGGGAGATTTTTTTCTCGGGGAACTTTCAACTGTAGCCAGTTGCAGAAAGTGATCTTTCCTCATCAACATTTCATGGGTAGCAGTGTAGTAGTGTAGCAGTGTAGTAGTGTAGCAGTGTAGTAGTGTAGCAGGGTAGCACGGTAGCAGTTCCTACTTTTTTTTTTGGCGTCCACGGGAACTAAGTCCATGGCTGGAGGAGAAGAAGGGGAGATAAATTATTCAAAACTCTAACCAACAATTATTTGCCCTTTAATTCTGTGCTCCCTGCCCCCCGCCCCACAACACCCTCCTCCCTCCCTCCAACTACCCTAACATCCCTCTTCTCCTCCCCTTATACCGCCCCACCCCCTCCCACTTGTAGAATCCTAGCAGGCTGTCGGGGGAAAAAATTGAGTCTGGCAGGAAGGAATACTAAACGATCCGTGTGAGTCTTGAAATAAACACTCACACACACACACACACACACTCGCACACAGAGTCACTGACAATAATGTGTACACGTGTACACCTACATTATTTGTGTGTTAGACAGAAATATTTACAAGACACAAGACTCGTGACAAGAGAGAGAGGGACAGAAAGGGAGAAGGAGCGAGAGAGAGAAAGAGAGAGAGAGGGGAGGGATGGGTAGGCTTAAAAAAAAGAATTTTTTTTACCGACAGAAAATTTTTAACGGACAGAAAATTTTTAACCGACAGAAAATATCCTAACATAGAATTGTATCATCAGAAACCTTTGACCTTTGAACTCACATAAACATACAGACTGACACTGATCTTAATAAATTATGTCCAAAAGACAGGTGACTGGTCAGTCCATTTGTCAGTATGTTTGTGTGTGTGTTTCCAAAAGCAATTAGTCCACGAGCAAAAGTTACCTCGACATTGATCCACAGATCAGCTCAACCAGAGAACTCCCAGTTTCACCTGGCCTCGTAATACGGACGGATTGTGTGGCCAGCACAAAACAAAATGATCCTTACAAAGATCAAACATCCGTATTAATATTTATAAGAAAGCATAAACCTGGCAAGAGCTGAGGAATTCATCGGAAGGTAGAGAGTCCCTGTAGGAGTTTTTTTGGATGGTGACCCAGACATCAGTTCGAGGGTGGGGGGGGGGGTGACGGGCAGTAAGAAAGTAAACACCCAAACATCTTTCTAACCTTCGTGACGCTGCAATACACAACCACTACAATTACACGAAATAAACGCAAAACACAACGCAACGCATCAACATTCATTCAACAAATCAACGCAAAACACAACGCAACGCATCAACATTCATTCAACAAATCAACGCAAAACACAACGCAACACATCAACATTCATTCAACAAATCAACGCAAAACACAACGCAACGCATCAACATTCATTCAACAAATCAACGCAAAACACAACGCAACGCATCAACATTCATTCAACAAATCAACGCAAAACACAATGCAACACATCAACATTCATTCAACAAATCAACGTAAAACACAACGCAACGCATCAACATTCATTCAACAAATCAACGCAAAACACAACGCAACGCATCAACATTCATTCAACAAATCAACGCAAAACACAATGCAACACATCAACATTCGTTCAACAAATCAACGCAAAACACAACGCAACACATCAACATTCGTTCAACAAATCAACGCAAAACACAACGCAACGCATCAACATTCATTCAACAAATCAACGCAAAACACAACGCAACGCATCAACATTCATTCAACAAATCAACGTAAAACACAACGCAACACATCAACATTCATTCATCGAATCCAAGCAAAAACAAACACCATCTTAACAGCTGGTGAGTCATCGGGCTTAAATCATAACACACATACACACAAACACATTACACACACACACAAGCACACAATTTTCAGGTATTTCACCTCAAATTTCGTGAAATATAAAAAAAACGAAAAACAAAAAAAGAAGATTCCATTTTTTGTGTGTGTATTATCAGTTTGAGGTGAAGTTGTTGTGAATCAAAACTAAACTCTAGAACATGGCAAGGGAAGGAACTCGTGTCTTCTATATTATAAAAAAAAGGGATGAGGTATGAGTGTCAAAATATTTGCCTCCCTTTGCTCTCTTAACACTCGTGCGTGGCTCACACAAGACTACTCCCCTCTCTCTCTCTCTCTCTCTCTGTATCACGCATACACCCTACTCCACCCCCGAGGGTGTAATAATTTAACCCTCTGTGAGATTCGGTCGGGCAAACGCTGAGCGATTGAAACTTTCTTATACTGAGAGTGAGTGAGGGAGAGAGAGAGAGAGAGAGAAGGAGAGGAGGAGAGAGGGATAGTGGGTGAAGAGTGAAGAGAAAGAGAAAGGGATGAGAGAGAGACAGGTGAGAGAGAGGGGGTGAAAGGGAAGGGAGATACGGAAGTTAGGTGAATAAAATGGAGAGATATGGAGAGAAGGGAAGGAGCGTCAGCGTCCTGGGTTCGAATCCTGGTGGAGGCTATGTTGTTGTTTTTTACCCAGGACTTGAGGGTGTCCCTGTGTGTGTGTGTGTGTGTGTGTGTGAGTGTGTGTGGTGGCTACTTGACATTAGTTGTGGGGTAAAGTAAAGGTGACTGGGCATTGTGCTGGTCACACATCCCCTGTCACGCCGTGGCCACGGAAACTGATGAACGCTGCTTCACCAGCCCTATGATCAGTTTGGTACTACCTATTTTATTGCATCCAAAAGATACATAGAGTAATCTCAGATTGATCAGGTGAATAGCAGCCAAATGAAACTGAGATTTAAAAGCAAATACATTAAACAATATTTCCAGTAGATCCAATCATCAAATAACAGTTCTATTACATCGGATCAGAAAAAAAAACACAATGTTCTAGATGAGTGATTAAAGGAAATCATTTCTAGCTGATCAATTAAATAGCGAGTCTGAAGTTCCATCTAATGGATGAAACCGTCAGATCAATCAGATCAATTAAACTTTAAATCTATTACATCAATTACATCTATTAAATCTATTTTTTTATTACATTTATTGCATCTATTACCTTTAATAAATCTATTACATCGAATACATTAATTTATTAACATCTATTACATCTATTACAACTATTCCATCTATAACATTTAATACATCTAATACATCTTATCTATTACATCTATAACATTTAATACATCTAATACATCGTATCTATTACATCTATAACATTTAATACATCTACTACATCTTATCTATTACATCTATTAAATCGATTACATTTTTATTACATTTATTACATCTATCACATATAATACATCGATTACATATATTCCATCTGAAAAAAAACTTTTGTTGCAATTCTAAAAATTGTAGCCCCCGATGTGTCTACCTAATCGACTTCACCGATGTGCTAACTAGCCTCACTGTACAAGCAGTTCTCTTATTGTGTAACTGTAACGGCCTACTATCAAAGACACCACTTCGGCACCCTATTGTGAATTTGAAGTTCTTTTTTATTTTCTCTAGAGAACTTGTAATTCGGTTAAAGCGATTCCATCACCCCCTTCCCCCCAAATATATGGTTGACCGGCAAAAATTCCGGTAACGATAATAATCAACAGGAGGATGGGGTGGAGGCGGGGTGCGGGGTCGTGCGGGGTGGGGTTGGGGCGCTGCTTTCAGGATTTGAGCTCCACATCTAAATCTCCTCGAACGAGATTGATAGGTGTGACGTGAGCAGCAAGAGATGAAAGCCTTAATGTCATTGAATACGTCTGCAGGGTGGGGGGGGGGGATGGAATTATCCCGGCATTCACTTTGATCTGAGGGGAGCCACCTCCCCCGCCCCGCCCCCCCCCATTCCTCACCACCACACCCCCTGCCCCACCCAGACCTCGCTCTCAAGCCTTCTCCCTCAACAACTCTCTCTCTCTCTCTCTCTCTCTCTCTCTCTCTCTCTCTGTTTTTTTTTATATATCGCTTACAAATTTAAACTGCACTTGACAACGACCGAATCACAGTTTTTTTTCTTCTCTTCTTAGAGCAAGTTGAATATATTCATGAAATAATTTACGACTCGAAACACGTTCGCAATTTATTACGCGCACCGGGGGGAGGGAGGATGCTTAAAGTGTTGTTGTTTTATTATTATTGTTGTTCTTTTTTTTCTATCTTTGGTGACGTCAATTAGAGGGGAAGCTGTTTGCGATGCGGCTTTCTGCCCCCCACCCTCCCTGTAAATATGGGCGCCCCAACACCCCCATCCCACCCTTAAACGCCCAAGTCTTCACTCGACAAACATCGTGCCATTTGGAATCGCTTGAGGTTGGGGAGCGTGTTTTGTCCCCCCCCCCCCCCCAACAAAATAATAAAAATCATTGACTGTTCGGTGGCCCATAACAACAACACTGGCCCCCAGAGACTTTCAAGAAACCCGGTGTTCATCAGTTTCGCTGGCCACGGCGTACTAGTGGATCGTGTGGCTAGCACAATGCGCAGCCTACTTTACCACTACTTAAAGTTCCCCTTAGAGCTGGGTAGACTCATGGAACCCCCATCCAGACCCGAACAAATCCTAGCCGTAAACCAGGTTTCGAACCTAGGACCTTCGGTACGCCGGCCAAACAAGATGCCAAGTGGCCAACGTGGTAAATGATGTCCCACAAGCGCTATGGATTAACTTAATCCCACGGGATACCTTACTTTTACGCTAACAGGTATCTAGAAAACGCTAATCAGGGATGCAAGAAAAATTGAATGAACAAAATTAGGGCTTTTGGCTATTGAGCCTTTGGCCGAGTTGAGAGTTTATCCATTTATGTATTTATGTATGTACCTATCTATCTATCTAATCGATCTATAGGTATATCTATCTATCATCTATCTATCTATTTATTATCTATCTATCATCTATCTATCTAACTATCAAGCTACCATCTAACTATCTGCTTGTCTTTCTGTCGGTCTATCTGTCTTTCTCTCTGACTTTCTATCTCTGTATTTATCAATCTATATATTTATAGATCTATCTGTATATTATCTATCAATCATTTATCTAGCTATCTATATGTCTATCTTTCTGTCTGTATATGTGTCTGTCTATATGTCTGTCTTTATGTCTATCTATCAAACAATCTATCTATTTAGCATTATACCTGTATATAAAAGTTTATATCTGTCTATACGTCTATTTAAATATTTATCTATCTATCTATGTGTCTATCTATCTATCAATCTATCTATCAATCTATCTATTTATCTATCTATCTATTTAGCTTTAAAGTATCTATCAGTCTATACGTCTTTATAACTATCTATCTCTATATCGACTTTACAGTCTATAATTCGCTGGCCTTTTCTGTTGTTTTTTCTCCATCACTGCCCTATATGCTCAGAGTGAGCTCAACGTTTTATTTTCCCCTTCGCTGAGACAGAATTTATTCACACCTCGAGGATATGAGCGAGTCATTATTTCAATATTACTGAGCAGGTCTTTCACTCACTCTTTCTCTGTCTCTCTATCTCTCTCACACACTCTGTCTATCTCTATTGGAGAAGAAAGTCTTCCAACATGATACGTGTATGTATGTGTGTCCATGTGTGTCTGTGTGTGTTTGTGTGTGCGTGTGTCGGTGTGGAAGTTGAGTGAGCTAGGGAGGTGGGGTGGTGGGGTTAGAGCCTGGAAATGCCTGGAAGCCAAAGTCTTCGTAAAACCTTGGCCAAAGAAAAAACAATAAAAAATCTGGAAAATATGCACAGAGAGAGAGAGAGAGAGACAGCTTCACTTGATATAAAGTGATCCCTGTGGGGGGGGGGGGGAAGTGGGTCGCTCCCGATTATTACCTCGGATACGCCCATCGGCAAAACTATAAAGTGCACACACACAAAATAAAGGTAATCGACTACTAATGGCTTGCTGTGTAAGTGAAGCCTACGATATGGTATCGATACTGTCAGTCAAGGTTGTGTTGTTTTTTTTCAACTCAATCTGGAAATATTAAAAATTTCACTTGCAAAAAATAGATTTAAAAACTAGATCGGAAAATGCAATACGAAACAAAAAAAAGCCTCCCGCCAAAATTTGTATTGATGGTAATAATAGGCATTCAGGAAGTCGAGGGGACATAACTGTGTCAAACGGGTGCGATGGGACTGTGTTCTCCTTGATTTCTACAGTTTGAGGGGGAGGTTGGCGTCATCACGTGATATACATCCCTCGAATGAGCGCCTGCAATTCCCAATTTGAGTGCAGTATGACAAAAAGCACTCGACGTCGTCTCGTTTTGGGTGTTTGAACGTGTCTGCGCATTCGTCGTATGACGCTGGCACGGTTGTCAACTGTTTTCTGGAGCGCCAGTGACTGGAACGGGTTACCGGGGGTGGTGTCTGTGGGAGCGGGGGGGGGGGGGGGTAGCGCATTCGACGATGTGATGAACTCATTGAGACTTTCTGGAGTGGGCGCCCATTGACTCTACGCCAGAGCCGCCCTCCCCTAGATCTCCGGGCATTGTCAAAAGATGTGTCTGGTACTTCAGTTTCCCGCCTTATAGCTGTGCATACGTTTGTTTGAATCGGTCGAAGGACAGCTGTTCATCATTATAGACCAGCTGCACAAATGTGATATAATTGATGGAATACTTTTTTTTTAAATCCTGTAGCTGGGGCTGTACGTGAAAAGCTGTGAGACTTGAGTCCAAAAGAGTAGACGATTTACATAAAGTATTTCCACCAAATTTTTCCACCAAGTATTTCCACCAAATTTTTCCACCAAGTATTTCCACCAAATTTTTCCACCAAGTATGACCACCAAATTTTACCAGCGAGATTTCGACCAAATTTTTCCACCAAGTATTTCCACCAAATTTTTCCACCAAGTATGACCACCAAATTTTTCCACCAAGTATTTCCACCAAATTTTTCCACCAAGTATGACCACCAAATTTTACCAGCGAGTATTTCGACCAAATTTGTCCACCAAGTATTTCCACCAAATTTGTCCACCAAGTATGACCACCAAATTTTTCCAGCGAGTATTTCCACCAAATTTTTCCAGCGAGTATTTCCACCAAATTTTTCCAGCGAGTATTTCCACCAAATTTTTCCAGCGAGTATTTCCACCAAATTTTTCCAGCGAGTATTTCCACCAAATTGTTAATTGTTTTTGTTGCTACGGCGCGGATGTGACTCGCAGGTAGCCAATTATAAATACTAGTCAGAACTAGAAAATTTGTCGACTTCTCAAAACAATATTTGTGTTGTTGTTGTTCATTTTAACTCTTAAAAACAATTAAAAAAAAATAGAAAACCGGGCTATTTTTAGAAATGTGGCAAAGAGTGCAAAGATTCCTCTGCTTATTTTATATTAAATTTTGGCACCTTAACATTTCGAAATCGAGGCTGGGAATCAACATGCTAGCTTTGTGACGACTTTCATCCTCAGCTCTTCACATGACATTCTTTTTTTTTCCCTTCTCTTTTTTTTTTTCATTTCCGACAGCTCATTGGCTGACGTCTGTGGATCAAAGGAATTTCCCAGCCAATCAACGTTCTCCTAACATAATTTACCCACGTGGCACGACATGACGCTGCTGTATTTGTTCTTGTGTTTTTGATTGGTTTGATTTGTCAGATTCCGGTGCGTAGACAGTTTATATGCGTCGAAATGTTTAGTTTTGACTAATGAAGATTAAGTAGATTGCTGTTAGCAGGTTCAAAACGTGAAGACAATGGAATGTCCATTCGGTTAGAATTTGGATTAGAACGGATTGGAACGAAAGTTATATTGGTTTGTTTGGGGCTAGCGTTAGATAGAAAGCCATATTGTCTTTTTGTTATTAATTTTTGGAGTCTCCATTTTATGGTTAGACCAGAAGTCGGATTAAATTAATTTGTCATGTTTGCAGATACACAATAATTTCAGGATCTAATTAAAAAACTCGGCAGTTTTGTCAGTGTAAGTGTTAAACTTTATCTTATTCGCTACAGACGCTCCGTCTATAAAGAAGACTATTGCGTCCTACGCACATTCGTGATCAGAGTATATTCTATTAGTGTTTTAAATGATGTTAAATTACTGGTTTTCCTGGTTTGTTCAGGTAGCCCATTCCCTTCCCGGATGTATATCGGGAAGAAAGAGTACTTAAATGCATTTGTTCTCACATAAGCCAGGGATAAGGAAAGTGTTTTTTGTCCTTGTGTTTATCTAATCATTGTAATATACTGCTTTTGTGTTTCAATTGCAGCATTGTTTAATATAATGAATTAAGGTGGTCACTTCTGTAAAACAGGGCTAGTGTCCACTCTAGACTTTAACCAAAAAACTTTTCTTACCATTCAACCCAATAATTATTAACATTCTCATCTGAAACGATGTCTCTTGTAAGTTAACCCATAGATGTCTCTTGTAAGTTAACCCATAGATGTCTCTTGTAAGTTAACCCATAGATGTCTCTTGTAAGTTAACCCATAGATGTCTCTTGTAAGTTAACCCATAGATGTCTCTTGTAAGTTAACCCATAGATGTCTCTTGTAAGTTAACCCATAGATGTCTCTTGTAAGTTAACCCATAGATGTCTCTTGTAAGTTAACCCATAGAGTACTAGCGAGTATCCTTAACCCTTTTCTTTTATCTTTCCACAATAACTGGTCTTGGAAGTGTTTATTGATTATAAATAAACAGAAAGTCCCATACGGCCAGTGAAGCATAGTAACCATTATAGTGACATACAGCTAAACTATAAAATGTATAACATATTCATCTGAAAGAAAGAGAAAGAGACCCGGGTAATGCCAGAGTTAATTTATGCACTTTGCATTCATTTGTTGCTTGTTCTATTCTGTTTGTACATCTCGAGGTTCTCTTTGGGTAATTGATTGTTTTTATTAAGGGTGGGGGAGGGAGGGTGTGAAAGAGGGGGGGGAGGGACCAGGTCAAAATCGAACCCCCCTAACGTTATCAACTTCATTCCCACGAAACGGTCATGTTTACAGCACCGACACATGGAACCAATAATTCAATTATGCCAAATCTCTTAAAATTTTCACAGGTAACGAACAACACCATTTTGTGTGTGTGTGTGTGGGGGGGGGGGTTACAACATGTTAGGAGAAATTTATTCAAATTGGCAGTTGATTGAGTGCAAACTTTACCAGTCACCTTTTTATATGTTCCTATTACAATGAAATGAAAACACATATGTCAAATGTTCTATTTTATGGTCCTATCTCAACGAAATGAAAGTACATATTTCCGAATGTTCTATTTTTCTTGTCCATTTCTGATGAGATTTTTTTCTCTCAATCTAATTGATTCGCAATTCGCCTGTAAATTTCGGAATGGATCGGTCATGTTAATGGGGAAACCTCTAAGATCTATATTTTTGCTCATTTTTTAAAATTCTTTGAAGAAGAAAAAATTGTTTATTTTTTTAAATGTCCAATGTGCAAGTGTTTGTTATTTATCTTGTGAAAAACAATTGCCTGCTTTTGCTGTCTGGAATTTAAAAAAAAAAACAATAACTACGAAATTGGTCTAAATGATTACATCACTGGTCTAAATCATTACGTCACTTGTTTAAACATATGTACCACCGCAATCGGCCAAATAAATATCAAATAAACGGTTAACCCTCTGCCTCCAGGCTGTATTGTCTAGTATTATATTTTAATGTCTGTTCAGAGAAAGTGTCATCAGGATTATTTTCTTGTCAAGAAATAAATTACCAGACTGACCAATTTGAGAAGAGAAGCCAGCGTCTGTGACCACGGCATGCTATGGGATGTGTGGCCAGCACAATGCCCACCCACCTTTAACTTTACCACAACTAATGCCAGGTACCAATCGGAGCTGGGTAGACTCAGAGACAACCTCCAATCCCGGGAATAAATCTTAGAATTCACCAGGATTCAAAACGTAGAACCGTCGAACGCTCAGTCACCTAGAACATTTTGTCCTTTACTCAAGAAGGTTTTATACGGTAGCTAGGAAAAGAATCGAAATAACAGAATGTAAAAGAATGCCGTAAAAGAAAGAACGAAAGTAAGAAAAGATATAAGTTGTCGTCTGCGAATAGTGTGTAAACAATTGTTGATGTGTTTAGTCTTGTGTTTAGACTTGTGTTTAGACTTGTGTTTAGACGGGTGAAAAACAAAACAATTTGTATACGCAAGAGTTGACTGCTGCCTTGTTTAATTAGAAATGGTCGCAGTGCTGCCAAACTAGTGCTTTTGTGATTGTATGGCTTAGAATTTTCTGAAAAATCTTTTTTTTTATTTCGAGGGAGGGGGGGGGGGGGGTTAACTGGTGCTTACGTTTATCTCAGAATTCTAGAAAAAGTCTCGTTTGTGTTGATTGGTGCTATCCAGGGTGCTTACTTAAAACGTGAACATTTACACGTATACTTATGAGGTGTGTTTAAAGTGCTTTTGTAAGTCTATAACTCCTAAGAATGTTCTCTTCATTGTGGTGTCAGGGTGCACCGATCAAATCTATGCACTAAACTGCTGAACATGCTTCCTGTTGGCGCTAGCGCTCGTGAATGGTTGGAATTTAACCAACAGAGACTGAGCGTTACATCGCGTTTGCTTTAAGTTTAATCTGGTTCACGAGGGACGGAATTCTTCCTTGACAGTTGCAGTTGTATGTCTTGCGTGTCTCTTATTGTGGTGGTCAGAGATAGTGGGAGAAGTATGATAGTGTCCGCTGGTGCCTTACATTGACCTACTCTCTCTTTCTCTCCTTCCGAAGATGTTCCGGATGTCAGGATGTCATCCCAATGTCAGCAATTAAGTTATGACGAGTTATCAGATGGCGTTATTGTAATCCAGTCGTAGGCTATACATTTCTTTTAGATAAATTGTGTAGAAGTTTGATAAAGGGGCGGGAGGAGGAAAAGTATATGACCCCTGAACTCTTTCTTTGCACAATGATAGTGTCTTAAAGATGTATAAATGTTCAACAATGATATACAATCTTTAAAATTCCGAAATATTTAAGCATCTCTCCGTGATCCGCTCACACAAGTCACAACTCACATTGTTATCTTAAGCTATGCAATTCCATGCCATTACTAAACAATACATAAACCAGAAAAGTCTTTACAGACGTGTATCTTCTTATCTTCGAGAGCTTATCTCAAGGCATGAGCTATCTAGGTAACTGCGATCTTCAACACAGTCACTCCTCAAAACTCCAAGTACCTGGGAGTGCGCTCATTTGAGTCAGTGGCGCCTTCTTTATGGAACAGTCTATCTCAGACACAGAGAATCTGGGACAAGAGAAACTTTTTAAAAGAATTTAAAGACCTTTCTCTTTGGCTAATACATCTGCCACTGCAAATCACACCAAGATCGCACTGAGCATGCTAATTTAATAGTATGGCTAGAAGCGCTATAGAAATGTCCATTTTTATTCTTATTATAAAATAATATTAGCAGATTTTCGTGCAGAGTTCAAAATTGTCTTCTAATTCCTCGGCAACTACAAGATGAGAATAACGGTTTTTAGAGACAATCTAAAATAAGCAATTTATGTCCCCCAACGACTAAAGGATGAGCATTATGTTTTTTTAGACACAATTTGAAACAAGCAATTTCCGCAAAATAACTTAAAGACCAAGTGAAGAGCTTTTTATCAAAATTTAGTTAACATTAGATTTTGATCGTAAATAGTGTATTCAGTATCTGAATGTTAATAAAAATCATTTAAACAGAATATCAAAGATTAATTTTAAGTAATTAGTTCAATATTTACACGTAAATGTGTGTGTTTTTTGGAGGACAAATCCAAATCTCGTAGCCATTTGAGATTATTTTATTTCCGGCAACATAGGAAAGTGACGTAAGAGAAAGAATTTAAACTAGGAAAAATGAATATTGTCACGTGTTTTGAATGTATTGCCACATGTTTTGAATCTTTTCTCGGTTCTTATTTTTAACAAAATGGTTAAATATAGATTTTTAGCGTCGAGTTTTGTTTATTTGTTTTCTTTCTCAAACGTCACTGCCGTATGAGGCTATTTCAAATCTCGTTCCTTTGAGAAAAACCTCTTCACTTGGTCTTTAAGGATGAAAATTACTGTTTTAGAGACAACCACAAAGAAGCAATTTGTGTTTGTATCAACTATCAACTATCAACTATCAACACATCAAATCTTGTTAATGATGTTCTTATTGTAGTTGTTCCTTTTTTTAAAACAGGTTTTTCTATTATTTTTTTGCTATAAAACAACAACATATTATCAAACTTAATCGTACCAAATTATTTTCCCAAAACTGTAAAATGTTGCCTTCGTGTGCAGAAGTTGTTGGCTTCAACTTTAAACATTTATACTCTGTAATCTTGTCGGTCTAGCTAACCCCCCCCCCCCCCCCCCCCCCGAAAAAAATATAAAAAATAATATAGTTTTGCTCTTTAAAAAAATGTAGATCTAGTTTTTGTTGTTTGGGATGACACGATAGTGGTGGCGTTAAGATGTAGAATGACGTGTATGGAGTGTGTGAGGAAATAGCGGTGAAGAAAGGTGGGGGAGTGGGGGTCACAGGGAAATGTTTTCACTTTATCTTTTAACTCTTGTCGGCAAACAGCTCATGAGGTGGATAACAATTGTGGGGGTGTGCAGGACGGAGAGGGGAGGAGGGGCGGCCTCCTGCGTCCAGATCAACCCCAGGATAGTCTGGAAGTACAAGGTTATATTTAGAAAACTTTTCGATTCCAGATTTCCTGGAAAGTGGGAGGAGAAAGTATGGCGAGAAGTGGAGGGAGGGGGGGAGGCGAATAGGTAAACTGCTAAATTGCACAATTTCAATCCGGGCATTGTCCGCCAATAGGGGAATTACTTTAGTAGGTCTTTAGGGCGCCCCCCCCCCCACACACACAGACCTTGATTCGCGGTGTTGAAACTGCCAGGGATGCACAAGAGACGGTCAAACACGTGCGATCTGACTGCCCGGCACTTTGCAGAAGTTTTTAGAGTGGATTGGGCACGGCCAGCCTTTCGTGACCGAACATTTCTGGTGACGTGGCAATCTTGCGTGATTCACCAGAGTTCGTTCTCCGAGCCCTGAGAGAGTACTCTCGGCTCGTGGTCACACTTAAAGAGAAGTTGGGGTTCAAATCTGGTGAACTACCGTCGGCAAACTTTTCCGACATGGTTCTGATATTAAAAAAAAAAAATTCCCGAAAACCAAACTTTATTTTGCACTCTAGAAAAAAGTAATAATAAAATGTTATCATGTATCCCCCCTCCCCCCTCCCCCTCCCTTTCTTACCCCATACAGACATGCGCTGGTGAATCATGGCTCTTCAAATTCCCTAAGCTTCAACTTATTTAGAAAGCTTTATTGTTGCCGTGTATGTCCGTTTTCTGATGCCCCCACACTGTTCCCCCGGTCGACATATCTCCGACTTCGTTTGGGGGGCTGGCTCTCCCCTCTGGCAGGGAGTGTTTGGACTTCGCCTTAACCTCGTTGGCTGTCCCATCCATCTATCCACTATGGGGGTTTGCACCCAAACCTTTTGGCTGGATTGTTGGGTAGAACAGGATCCAGGGGCGGTTAGGTGAGGTTGGCTTGAACAGGAGAGGCTTGTAGACATAACGAGTCTTGTTTTCGCATCACTGTCCCGCTTAAACTTATAAAATGGATTGTGTTGCCATCTCACTCTCATTATTTCTACTCAAAGACTCAACCAGCTGCTTTATCCTCCAAACCATGTCTGTGATTTTCTGATCACGTGATTACCGAAATGGTTCTATATTGAGATATTTATAATCCTGGGAAAGAACCAACGGGTTTTGAATCCAACATGGCGGAAGAAGCACCCAATCTGTCACGACGTGGCAATTGAGAGGGGGGTAATAGTGGCTGGTTGTCTTAGAGATATGAGGTGCCGATGCTGTGGTTGACCTGGAATATTTATTTGTTCTCTACTGGCTCGCTTAGATGTTGTTAAACACACACAAACAGACAGTTCTAAGTTAGGCAAGCAAATTTCTGGTTACGTTTCAGGTGTTTATTTATGATTCAAATTCAGTATCCAATGACGAAATATACATACTAACATGCAGGGGAGATACAATGCTTGAGATATATGCACAGGAACGTCTAACACTCAATATACTGTGTTGTTACGGAATCCAAGGTTAGGCTACGTAACTATAATGAGGGAATTACGATTACTGGCTAAGTATCTGCAAGTCCGAGTAACAATTCGGGAGCTAGACCAAAACGATGTGTCTAGCTCGGGAGCTGGGGGAGATCTGCTTTAGTTTAGTTGGGCGGCCTTTTTCGTGGACACTAGTCACCTGACCCAAGGTTAATTTGGTTGGCTTACATTTAATTACATCCTATTCTCATTGGCTAGATTGAATATACATTTGCATAAGAAAAGCTTATTGGAGCCAAAAATGGATTGGGGGTCGGGGTTGCGAGGGGCGGAAAGGGGGGGGGAGAGGGAGGTCTAGATGAAAGACAATTTATACAGACGTCCTGCTGAGTGGGGGAGTTTATCTCCCTTTGGTAGAATCTTAAGAAGTTAACTCAAGTGGCTGGGGGGGGGGGGGTTTCGGGCGAGAATTAGTTACGTGTGTGCGAACTGCTGAGTGGGGGAATTTAGTCAACCGCTCAGAGAACGACCGTCTCAAAGCAATTGCATAACGTGCCGCTAAGCTGAGGGGATATAAAGGGGGGGGGGGTGGCGGGGACGCGAAGAGGAGGGGGTGAGTGAGGGGTCGGGTAGTGACTATCTACACATGCGTTAAAATAGCACAATATATAAATACATTAAGACATGATATGAATACATTAATATAGCATAGGATAAAATATATACATTCTAACTAACACATTCGTACCCATTTAACCAAGATGTAGTACCAAGTTGAATCGTATTAGTCAGTAGACTCTGAATTTGGGCGTAGTACAAGAGTATAGTGAAGGGTAGAGAAACAGGTGAGAAAGAGTGATGGGGAGATGTAATTGCGTAAGGGAGGGAGAAGATAGTGACGTCAGACTAACCTTCTCTCTATTCTAGCTAAACTTAAGCTAATCTAAGGTTCTAGTTATACACTGCTATCTATCTAAGTGCTAATAGTCACTATTAAATCCAGAATTGTGACACAATCTTCATTTTTTTGTTGAGAACCGTTGAAAAAAATATACTTTCTGTAACAAGACATTCTAAAGATTCGGGCCGAATCCATTTCTGCCTAAAATAGAAACAAGGAAAAGATATTCTCAGGATTTTTTTGGGACAAATCTTTGCGCTCTGAATGAGAAAGTCAAGTTTAATGGCAGATGGCTTTTTATACATACATGCTTGTGTGGGTGAGTAAGTGGGTGCGTGTCTGTGTGTATCTATATACATCTGGAAACTTAATATAGCCTCCTCCAGGCTTTTGATATCAACAGTCGTACACTCGAGAAGGTAAAAACAAACAAAGGAGGCAGCCGAGAGAGAGAGACTCACCAGCAGACGATTTGTGGTGTGTCTAATTTTGGCGGCCATTTTTCGTTTGCTGCTATTCGCCTCGGTCTGACTTCGTGTGCAGTTCTTATAAGTCAGATTTAATTGTCCTCGTATGCGAGTTGTTGTTGTTGTTGATCTTTTTATATATATGCCAGTGTATGAATGCCTTACTATATATATATATATATATATATATATATATACACATAACTACATAATATTTTGTGTGTATAAATCAATACACACATTTGTATGCTGTGTGTGGGGGGGAGGGGGGTGTGGGAGGGGTGTGTGTGGGGGGGGCGGGATGTCACGATACAAATCTTACTCACGCACGTGCAAGCATGTTTTTATTTGATGACTTGCCGTTAGGCTGGGATGGGAGGGGAGGGGGGGAGGCCGAGGTCAAGTTGACTTGTAAGAACATGCGCCCCCTGCTGGAGGCACGAGATAATGGGCCAGGTGATATTCACATCCTTTGCGCCTGATACGTTTCTAGAACTGCAGATAAAACGGAGAAGGTTAATCTCCATGGAGGGGTGCGCCCAGAAGTCTCTATAGGTCGGTGCTTGTGCTTCTAATTGTTGAAATTCTAATGGTAGTGATGGTAGGTAGAGCTATTCCATCGTTCTATCCCATCGGTTCGTTAGTTTGCGTGCCTTGAATCTTTCCTCTGCCATTGATTATTTACCATCACTCTACTTGAATTAAGTATTTCGCCCATCTCACTCAGCGATGGTATGTCGTCTACATCTCTCTTTTTCTACACACGCCATTCACAATTACCCGGAGTTGTTTTATCCTATACCATCACTATGTGATGGAATATTCTCCCTTTATCATCTTGTCTCGCGTGCAAAACATTCGGTACATTATAATGTTGCCCCCAACAAGCTGCTTTATCCAAGTAATAAATACGCGTTACAAACGTTGCACAAATCTGCCATTTATCTGCCATCATTATCTGCCATCATTATCTGCCATCATTATCTGCCATCTTTACCTGGCATCATTATCTGCCATCATTATCTGCCATCATTATCTGCCATCTTTATCTGCCATCTTTATCTGGCATATTTATCTGCCATTTTTATCTGGCATGATTATCTGCCATCATTATCTGTCATCATTATTTGATATCTTTAACTACCATCTTTATCTGCCATCTTTATCTGCCACCTTTATCTGCCATCTTTATCTGGCATATTTATCTGCCATTTTTATCTGGCATGATTATCTGCCATCATTATCTGTCATCATTATCTGATATCTTTAACTACCATCTTTATCTGCCATCTTTATCTGACATCAATATCTACCATAATCTTACATGCAATATCATCCTCACTGTGACCTCACTTCTAGTACGTCATACAGGACATTTCTGAAAACTTCGATTCTGTCAAGTCTAGCCACCATCTCTTAAAGCTAACGGTTCTGAAGCCTACACCAAAGACAGAATATATTATGCCTACATCTGATATCGACACCGCATTTCCCAATCCCTAAAACTTTAAAAACAGTGAAAGAAAAACATGTAATTTTAAACAACATCCGAAGTATATGAAACAAAACAACAAACAACGGACGACGGAAGTGTCTAAAAGCAGATAATAGCCTGATGCAGGCGAACTCTATAGTTAATGCATGGCAACGGACGCTCCATTTTGTTCATTGTAATGTTAATGCTGAGAGCTATTTAGTGGCCACCCTTGTCTTGCTTTCAAGCTTTCATAATAATTATAATAATAACATGTTTTGTTATTGTTTTTTTTATATATATCGTACTATATTTCAATATTAAGAGCAGCCTGTTTTGTGCCTTTTGTTTTTTGATTACATTAAAGTGAAGTTTCATTTCTGTGAGTGGGAGGGGTAAATGGGGAGGGGCGGAAACGGTTGTTGTTGTTTTTAAAAAGTCGGAATGCGGCTGATGTTGTTTTTGGAAAGAGACGAGTTAATCTTATTTTTGTTTCATCTTTTTGCGTTTTTTTAAATTTTGTTTCGTTTTACGTATTTTTTTTTTGTTTTTTTTTTTAAACATGGCTGCTGAATTAAATTAAGCCCTGCGAGTTGCGTCCCCTTGGTACCGGGGCATTGTTTGGGGGGGGGGGATGACCTAGTCGCGTGAGGTGGGTGGAAGTAGGGAGCGGGGATGACCAATATAATGAAAAGCCCCCCTCCCTCTACACCCAGTACGCAATTTTTCTCAAAGACATCCGGGTGAGGCCGGGAGGGGACATAATCGATATCCGTGTTAAGCGACGTCTGCTAGCAAGACGTTCAGGACCGCCATTTTTTTTGGTTGTTATATTGAACGCGCGCGCTGTACTCTGGGAGATGCGCATGCTGCTGTCTTAGTGGTGTGTTATGTAGAACAAAATGGTTTAGTGTCCCCATTTCCCACTGCCCGTTCTGCGAATTCGTCGAGCAAGTTGGTTGCACTTCTGTACCCATGGACCTAACGCTGGCGCAGTAGTGAAAACCACCGATACGCTTCCATACAGGCAATGGGCTAACTCATAGGGGACAGCACCCCTGTTGCGCGTCCGAATATCATTGCACTGCCGAAAGAGTACTGCAGAGTTCGCGAACGATGAAAACATATTTATAGAATAAGAAAAAATGCAGACATAAAGATTTAGCATGAGATATCGGCAACCCCTGGGGCGCACACCAACGATGGCACGCGGCATAATTTGTATCGGCACTCCAAGAAGTTTCAGCAATTAGGACCTAGGGAAAATGTATAATTCTGATTCATATATTTTTCTCCATATACTTATACTTATATATGATTATTAATAGTGAATACTTATATTATTAATGTACTTGTAAAATTTAATTTATATTTTAGAATGTATAAACTGGTCCATGATTCAATTATTGGTAGGACCAAATGGATTTTGATTTGACCTACATATTTCTAGAGTAACCTCGTAATTAAGGGGAACGGGACTGAGTAGGGGGGGCATATTTGGCATATTTTTTCAAAAATAGAGTTGTTTAGTTTTTGGTAAAAATAGCTTGTTAAACCTAATTGTGACAAAAATGCATCAAATAAAATATAAAAAATGACGGTTTTGTACTGAAATATTGAGTTTGAAATGTTGGTGTCGACTCAATTTCTTTGTCGATTATTTGCCTTTAAATGGGTTTTTCTCAATATGTGTTTTTTTGTTGTTTTTTTGCTATGATAATTGTAAAATAATGAGAAGCATTCAAGATAATATGTTGCAAATTGGTATGTTGCTTTATATATTATATCTAGAGGTACTAGACTGGGTTTTAAGGTGAATGTATAATTAGTTTGTCTGTAAAATGTATTAAAAGAAAAACAATTTCATGAATTTTATACAAAATTCGAATACTAAAATTAAAAAATTCTTTAAAAAAATATTTGTAACAATATTCAATTAAAATTGTGTCTAGTACCTAAAATGGTAATAGTACTACATAAAAACACTATTGAAATTAAAATATCTATAATATTTTTAAAAATTTTATAACTTTTGTAATGACTATTTTTTTTCAAAATGGCGGCCGTATCCATGGCAACCATGTTTTTGTCATACAAATTACTTATGTTTTTATCAAGGCCACTCAAGATATATATGTATATGCAATTAAAAATCATTTTGGTTCAGTAATAACAGAATTAAATTTTTCAGTCCCATTCTTAAATGATATAGACTAACAGTAATTAGTTATCTTAAAACTTTACAAACATAGGACAAAAAGCAAATAAATGTATCATTAATCAATTTAATATAAAATTAAAACAGTAATAGCACAAAAAAAAAACGCTAGATAGATTGATAGATTGTTAGATTGATAGATTAATAGATTTATAGATTAATAGATTGGGAGATTGATAGATTGGTTGATTGGTTGATAGATTGATAGGTTGATAGCTGATAGATTAATAGATGGGATAGATTGATCGATTGAAAGATTAATAGATTGATAGATTAATAGATTGGGAGATTGATAGATTGGTTGATTGGTTGATAGATTGATAGATTGGTTGATAGATTGATAGATCGTGTCTTTGGCTTCCAGAAAGAGTTCCTAGTAAACGATGAAATCATGCTTATTCACACACCACAATACGAGATCAAGGTCATGAGACAACCCATGTTACACTACAGCTGATCTCATTTAGATATTCGTAATTAATGAACCACACATCGAACTCAAATCATAACAAAAAAATATTTGCGTACGCAATTAAAAAGTGTTGTAATTAAAATCGATCTCAGATACAAACTGAGTTATTAGCTTTTAGAATAACACAGATAACATCAGCAAAATACATTCAAACTATATTTCTTTTTTTCATATAGGCCCTATAGAAAATTTGCTATCAATAAAGAATAGAAGAGAAAATAAAAAGAAACTAGATCTAGGTTGAAAAAAACCCAGAGTGAAATGCATATAATAAGACCACCACAAGAACGCCATTGTCAAGTGATGTATTTATATATATATTTGTTTGTGTTTAGTGAACACTGTAAATAGTAAAGATGGCGCCAGGGTGCCATGTGACATTCTTTCCCAGAGAGTTGCGCCATATGTCACTTCACGTAAACGGAGTTGTTGATATTTAGTAAGGGTTGGTCCGACCCCTAAAACGACGAATCCTGGGAGCGCACGTGACCTTTGTGTGGTTGCAGCAGCAGGGACTGATAAATAGTTCATGTCTATTAATATTATGGGGAGGGGTAGGGGCGTTGGGGAGTGGAGCAGACCGATTCTGTAAGACGGAAGAGGCATTTGATGGCACGACGGAAGAGACATTTGATGACACGACGGAAGAGGCATTTGATGACATGACGGAAGAGGCATTTGATGACACGACGGAAGAGGCATTTGATGACATGACGGAAGAGACATTTGATGACATGACGGAAGAGACATTTGATGACATGACGGAAGCGACATTTGATGACACGACGGAAGAGGCATTTGATGACATGACGGAAGAGACATTTGATGACACGACGGAAAAGGCATTTGATGACATGGCGGAAGAGACATTTGATGACATGACGCAAGAGGCGTTTGATGACATGACGCAAGAGACGTTTGACTACATGACGAAAGAGGCATATGATGACATGACGAAAGAGTCATTTGATGACATGACGAAATAGTCATTTGATGACATGACGGAAGTGGCGTTTGATGACATGACGAAAGAGACATTTGATGACACGAAGAAGAGGCATTTGATGACACGAAGAAGAGGCATTTGATGACATGACGGAAGGTGCGTTTGATGACACGACGGAAGAGACACTCGATGACATGCTAAATATTCTTGGTTTTATAATGATAATAATAATGGCTCCTTCTGTCTCGAGAGACAATGGATGCGCTCCTCTTCAATGGCTACTTTTGCAAATTCTGCGGTGGCTGAACAGTCCGATTTTTTAGTGGCAGTCCCTGGAACAATTGAGGCATCTGCATTGAGTAGCGGTCTGTACAACTGGCGGTTTTACGTCTTTTCTCTTCATTCTTTTCACCAGAGATTCGTTGGATCGCGTTGTCTCGGAGGCAGATACACCAGCATGAATGGCCTGTCTCCATGCTGTACGGTTCTTGGTTGTACATTTGCGCGAATCCAAGGCCTTGGATTTGAACCCAGGACCTTCAGTACGCCAGCTGAACGCGCTGCCGGCCCGGCCACCGTGCTAACTGTGTTCAAATCATTTGGCATAGAATGAAGTCGCAGCACGAGTTGTTCAGTAATGATGTTTAGGTATTGGAAACATAAAGAAACAGGAGAAGATAAAACATAAGAACAGATGTTTGTGTTTATCTTAAACTAAAGCAATTCTCTTAGACCAAGGGTTCCATGTCTATGATGTCAGTGATATGCCTTGTCCCTAAAAAAACGGGGAAAGATCTACCACCTCTAAAAGGTAGACAACACATACACATTGAGGATTAGTCTAAGATAGAATTATGGGTCGCCGTGGCCGAGCGAGCAGCGCGTTCGGCTGGCGTACCGAAGGTCCTGGGTTCGATTCCTGGTGAAGGCTCGGGATTTATTCCCTGGAATCTTAGGGTGTATCTGAGGGTGTATCTGAGGCTGTATCTGAGGCTGTTTCTGAGGGTGTATCTGAGGCTGTATCTGAGGCTGTATCTGAGGGTGTATCTAAGTCTACCCAGCTCTGATCCGTATCTGACACTAGGAAGGGTACAGTAAAGTCGGCTGGCCAATGTGCTGGCCACACAATCTTCTAGTGTGCCGTGGCTACTGAAACTGGTGAACGCTGCTTCACCGGTCCTATGAATCAGTTTATTCCGACGGGATTTACTAAGATTTACTAAGATAGGAGTAACACCACACACACACAGACACACACACACCAAACATGTTATTTTTATTGAAGCTAATCAAGATTGATGTGAGAAACAAAAAACAGTTTTAAAAAAGATTCGTAAAATAAAAGTGTTGTGTGATTAATTAATTTTTCAAAGTGTTTCTTTTTTTTTTGTATATTTTCAGGGTTGCTGTTGTAATCAAGGATCTTCTGTGTGCTCTCCACTCTGTGAGTTTGTGGACTGAATCACCGCACGTCCGGAACGCATCATTGCCGTTTTTGCTCTTGGGGTACGCTAGCGCAAAAACAGAACAGCAAGACAGTGAAAAAAACAACAACGGCAAAATCTACAGCGCTATAGCAACTGGACTGACCCAGCGACGGGTATCAATAGCGACAGGCCCCATAGCAAAAGGGCTGACCCAAATATTTTGTAATACCAAAATAAAACATAAAAATGAGTATGTACAAGTGTTATCGCCTGAAGCTGAAACAGTGCAGCCTGAAGGTCAAGGACTTGCTTCATCTGCATAACCTCATCCTGCCCAAGTGGATAAACTGCGCGTGACGAGGCCGGCCAGACCCACGCCTGGACTATAACATGGCTAGCCTACCCTTATCAAATTTTGTTTCATAAAGTTTTAAAACTCAAAACTGACCAACCTAGATTTGTGTTTTTCATCCTAAAGTTTTGTTTTCACAACGATGTTCTCAGACATGTTTGTTTTATAATTATTTCTTCTCTGGAATACAAAGACCTGTTTCCCAAAATCACTGGCACAAATAAACAACAACAAATTTAAAAAGAAAACGGATTATCGGATTCTATAAAAAAAAACAACAACAACTGGAATTGTAACAATCACAAAAAGGACCTATGATTTTCTGGAATATTCCATTTAAACGGATATTAAAAATCAAACAAGTGCTCTAAATTGTTGGAATTTCAAAAATTATCCGAAGATTTGTTTTGGTGTTATAGTCTATGTTATATACTTTTCGAGATCAGATCGAAATTCCTCGAAACAAATTTCGTTTCTTCAAATTCTGTTAAACATATTCGCTTCACGTTGTTGTCTTCAAACCTTCATGACAACAGGGTGTCTGCGGATAAGCATCGTGAGACACTTCAAGCGGACCAGGAGTCGGAGGATCTTCTGTGCGTATCTTTACATAAACATCTCCGTCACGTTGGGGGGCTCGCATCCCATTGGCTGTTGCAGGAAGCCGCTGGTACGTCACCGGAAGCGGCCTGCCATCGCTTATTTCTGCGTTTTCAAGTTCTACAGGGGAACCTGCGCCGTGCCGACCACGCAATCCGCTGGTTAGCCGGGGGTTTCATTAGCTGCATTTATTGTGCGTACGTGAGTCGTGTGGGTGCTTACAAAACCCTCCTGCGGGGCGTTCAGCTCACATCTCTCGCTGGGATACCGCTAAGGTGTTACTCTGCGGTGCTCACTCATTCAGCAGTCTGTGCTATCTGGTGAGAGATAGAGAGAGGAAGAGATACACGAGTTGATTGATTCGTAAACAAAACAACCTGGAAAATGGGAAGATCCCGACGCAAAAAGCCATCCGCTGGGTTTATCTGATTACAGCTGCAGAGGCTTGCGGAATATCGCAGGTAAGATGGACAGATAGACTGACAGACGAACAGAGATTCGTACAAATACACAGTCAGATAGACTGATGAACTGAAATATTAATTGATTGGGTAGACTGATCAACAGATTGTTAGCGTTCAGATAAGAAAGATAAGATAGATAAGATAGATAAGATAGATAAGATAGATAAGATAGATAAGATAGATAAGATAGATAAGATAGATAAGATAGATAAGATAGATAAGATAGATAAGATAGATAAGATAGATAAGATAGATAAGATAGATAAGATAGATTAGATAAGATAGATAAGATAGATAAGATAGATAAGATAGATAAGATAGATAAGATAGATAAGATAGATAAGATAGATAAGATAGATAAGATAGATAAGATAGATAAGATAGATAAGATAGATAAGATAGATAAGATAGATAAGATAGATAAGATAGATAAGATAGATAAGATAGATAAGATAGATAAGATAGATAAGATAGATAAGATAGATAAGATAGATAAGATAGATAAGATAGATAAGATAGATAAGATAGATAAGATAGATAAGATAGATAAGATAGATAAGATAGATAAGATAGATAAGATAGATATGATAGATAAGATAGATAAGATAGATAAGATAGATAAGATAGATAAGATAGATAAGATAGATAAGATAGATAAGATAGATAAGATAGATAAGATAGATAAGATAGATAAGATAGATAAGATAGATAAGATAGATAAGATAGATAAGATAGATAAGATAGATAAGATAGATAAGATAGATAAGATAGATAAGATAGATAAGATAGATAAGATAGATAAGATAGATAAGATAGATAAGATAGATAAGATAGATAAGAGAGATAAGAGAGATAAGAGAGATAAGAGAGATAAGATAGATAAGATAGATAAGATAGATAAGATAGATAAGAGAGATAAGAGATATAAGAGATATAAGAGAGATAAGAGAGATAAGATAGATAAGATAGATAAGATAGATAAGATAGATAAGATAGATAAGATAGATAAGATAGATAAGATAGATAAGATAGATAAGATAGATGAACATAGAAAAAAATCCTGTTTTAATAATCCAAAAGAAATCAACACTAATGAAGCTTAAAAGTATGTACTTTATCCGTATGTACAATATCCGAATGTACTATATCCGATATAATGTGTCGCGGTCACTCAGGGCACGGTCTCCGCAGTACATGCACTACAATTTTCTCCCCACCTGCGGGATTCCATTCGAATCATTACCATGATGGCTCGCCAGTATACCTGTACTGTTGCCCAGTAGCACAAATCCCAGACTATAGGCCTGGACACCCAGGCACCAGGGCGAGGCTTGTGACGTGCTGTTGTGCGTATTGTTTCCTCCCCCACCATCAAGACTCTCGGCAGTGCGCTGGATCCTTGGACGCGCAACCGGTTTCTCTCCACAGTGTGTTAGCCCACCGGTGTGCTCTTAATGTTAGGCGTATCGGTGGTTCTCCACACTTTGCAATAGCGTTGAAACCTATGTGGTAAGAGAAGTGAGCCATAATATGTCAGAATGGATGGCCATGACACACGGCATAGAGAAAGTGAAGAGACGCGGTGAAGTGGAGAGATACCGGTTGGCAAAAAAACAAACAAGGATGTGTGTAGGCAGGCACCGCACCTTCCTCTCTAGGCCAAGTACCGTTAAAATAAACCTCATGAAACAGGTAATTGAAATAAGCTCTGCGCCAATCGTTTGATAATTGACTTCATTTGCCTGTACACAAAGCAACAAATGCCGTTAAACTGGGGGGGGGGGGGGGGGAGGGGGGGATAGTGCTAGCTAGGGGAACAGTGTTGAAAAATTTAAAAACTTTCATTGGATAGAGACTACATGAAGAAGAAATACAGAATCGTTTTGAAGAAATATTTTTTTTTTTACCGGAAATGCGTTGTTGTTTTTTTTGCAGTAGACAATTATTGTCTGCATAAGTTTGAAATACGGTTATTATGAATTCATCACATCTTATTTATAAACAGCTATACCTTACATGACGAATTCAATGAATCTAGCTATAGGCACCTACCTGACATATTCAATGTATATAGTTATACCTTAAATGGCATAATAAATATATATAGCAATACCTTAAATGACACATTCAATGTAAATAGCAATACCTTAAATGACACATTCAATGTATATAGCTTTAGCTTAAATGGCATATTCAATGTATATAACTATACCTTAAATGACACCTTCAATGTATATAGCTTTAGCTTAAATGACATATTCAATGTATATAACTATACCTTAAATGACATATTCAATGTATATAACTATACCTTAAATGACATATTCAATGTATATAACTATATCTTAAATGACTTATTCAATGTATATAACTATACCTTAAATGACATATTCAATGTATATAACTATACCTTAAATGACATATTCAATGTATATTAGATGCATTTGAAACATTGATGTAAAAATTCCCTTTTTTTTAGTTCTTACCATTCGGTAATTATATTTCTGTATCCACACATCTCTCTCTTTCTCTCTCTCTGTTTCTCTCTCTCTCATTCTCTCTCTTTTTCTCTTTCTCCCCACCCCCCTTCCAATTTTTAATCGATGGGCGTGTGTAAGCAAATTATTGGGCAATTGGAATATTTGTTTAGGAAGTCGTTCAAATTAAATCTCCCTGCTCTAAACGTGTGCGTCTCTCGCGTTGTGTAAATTGTTTATAGCACAAAACTACGCCTCTCTCTTTCTCTCTTTCTTTCTCTCTCTCTCTCTCTCTCTTCCTCTCTTTTTCTATCTTTCTCTCTCTTTCTTATCTTATCTTATCTTATACATTACAGACGCTCCTTCTATAAAGAAGATTATTGCGTCCTACGCTCATCCGTGGTCCGAGTCTAGTCTTGCATTTTTATTAATGTTTTAAATGATGTTAGGTTATTGGTTTTCCTGGTTTGTTCAGGCAACCCATTCCATGCCCGAATGCCACTCGGGAAGAAAGAGTACTTATATGCATTTGTTCTCGCATAAGGGACAAGGAAGGTGTTTTTGTCTTTATGTTTATCTGAGCTTTGCAACAGATTGTTATAGGGTTGTATTTCTAAATTAGAGTTTAATGCCTTATGTATTATTACTACTTTACTCTTTGCCCTTCTGTCCTCTAGTGTTTCTAGGTTTAGTGATTTGACTAATGGTGTTACTCTTGTCAATTGGGAATATTCACTAGTTATAAACCTTGCAGCTCTTTTTTGAATTTGTTCTAATTTTTTAATGTTTTCTTTAGTTGATGGGTCCCATACAGATCCTGCATATTCTAGTATAGGCCTAACTAATGTGAGATAGCATTTTAGTTTTATATTCTTATTACATTTGTAAAAGTTCCTTTTTATGAATCCTAATGTTTTGTTTGATTTTTTAATTACTTCATCAATGTGAGGGTTCCAAGATAACTTATCATTTATTATTACTCCTAGATACTTAGCATTGCTAGTTTGAGTTAGTTCTTTACCATGAATGAAGTAGTTTGTTATTATTTGTTTCTTTTTCTTGGATACCCTTATTAGTTGGCATTTTTCTGGGTGAAAAGACATACTCCAGTTTGATTCCCATTTTTGTAGTTCATCTAGGTCTTTTTGTAAAAGTTCACTATCTTTTCCTGTCTTTATTATTCTATAAATTATGCAATCATCAGCAAATAATCTTACTTTTGTGCCTGTGTTGATGCAATTTGGCAGATCATTAATGTAAATTAGAAATAGTAGGGGCCCTAGAACAGTTCCTTGTGGAACTCCTGAGTTTACTGTTATTGGTGATGACTTAGAGCCATTTATTATCACTGTTTGTTCTCTGCCTATAAGAAAGTCCTGAATCCACTGATGTAAGGGACCAGAGATGCCAAAGTATTTAAGTTTTTTAAGAAGACTAGAATGATGAACTTTATCAAATGCTTTTGAAAAATCTAGTAATATAGCATCAATTTGGTTGTTATTATCTAATCCCTTAGACAAGTCATCTATTAAGCCTATCAATTGAGTCTCACATGATCTATTTTTCCTGAAGCCATGTTGGTGTGGGCACAGTGCATTTAGTTTGTCTAGATGATTTACTATACTACTATATATTATATGTTCAAGTAATTTACATGTTATGCTTGTTAGAGAAACAGGTCTATAATTTCCGGGGTCAGATTTATCTCCTTTTTTGAAAAGGGGGGTTACATTGGCTAATTTCCAATCTTTGGGCACTTTGCCCTGGTTTAGAGAGGCCTGAAAAAGTATTTTAAAGATTGGAGATATTTCATTAGTTAGTTCTTTAAGCAGTCTTGCTGGTATTTCATCTGGACCAGAAGCTTTGTTTACTTTTAAGTTGGTTAGGAGTTGTTTAATGCCTTTTTCATCTACATTTATATTTCCTATCTCTTCTAGTTTGTTTAAATTTATGAATATTTCTTTGTCACCTGGATTTGAAAAAGATGATGCAAAGTGTGTGTTTAGGATATTAGCTTTAGTTTCATTATCATTATAAGTTTTGTTGTTTTGGCCTTTTAGTGGAGCTATGCCTGTAGTGTCCATTTTTCTTGATTTAATGTAGGACCATAAGTTTTTATTATTATCTTTAGAAATTACATTGTTTACATATTCATTCTGCAGCTGTCTGCTTAGTTTCTGAGTTAAATGTTTAATTTTTAGGTATTTTTTATGTAGTCTAATTGAATTAGTTGCCTTAAACTTTTTGAATAGATTTTCTTTTTGTTTACACAGTTTCTTTAGTTTAGTGTTAAACCAACATTTGTTAATTTTATTTGATGTTTGTTTTGTTGGCACAGAGTCAGCCATTATTGCTTTTAAGTTGGTTTTTATAAATTGCCAAATATCTTCAACTGGACTATCTATATTGTATTTAGTAAGAAAATTGGTTTGGAATTTTATTGCTGCTTGATGTAGTTCTGTTGTGTTACATTTATTCCAGAGATAAATTATTCTTTTAGGTTTCTTGCTAATTTGGATTTTTATTTTGTTATTTACTCTGACAATATCATGATCTGAAAGTCCAGGGATTATTTCATAATCTAATACTAGTCCTGGTCTGTTCGTTAAAAATAAATCTAGTATATTATGGTTTCTTGTTGGTTTTTTATTAATTTGGTCTAAGTTTAGATTTTGGATGGTATTGATAAACATTTCATTTATTTCTTTTGTGTTTTGGTGCTTTTCTATTGAGTAGCTATTCCAATTTATATCAGGGAGGTTGAAGTCCCCCATTATCCAAATTATAGCATTTTTATATTTAGTTTCAATACTTGTCAGCTGATTACACAGATCAGACATGTACTCTGATGTTGAGTTTGGTGGTCTGTAAACACTGCCTACAATTAGTGGTTTGGAATTAGGTCTGCTTATTTTACAAAATACTGACTCTATGTTATTTTGAGGTTCTAATTTAATTTCTTCAGCTATTAGGGTAGATTTTATGGCTAGTAAGACTCCTCCATGCCTGTCTGACCTATCTTTCCTAAAAATTTCATAATTATTATTGAATATCTCTGTGTTGTAAATATCTGGGCTAAGCCATGTTTCGGAACCTGCAATTATGTCTGGTTCTTCATTATTTATTAAAAGTTCCAAATCAGCTTTTTTATTTTTAATGCTTTGGAAATTTATTGTAAGAGTTTTGAGGTGATGCTGATTTGGGGTTTTATGGGATTTAGTGTTAAAGAGGGTCTTTTTACTTTTTTTTATTGGTGTTGATCTAGCTAAGGGTTTATTTAGGTCTAAATTATTAACTTCTGGGCTTGTCAAGGCACTGTAGGGGTTTGTGGTATCCAGGTCATGAGAATTAAACAGACCTGAACTAAATTGTGGCAACCCACACTGTACACAGTGCCAAGAGGCATCTTTATTTCCTAATGCTATATAAATTGGGGTGTTCATATGCAAGCATGCAGCATGGTACCATTCATCACAGGTGTCACATTGAATGGCTCGTTGTTTTGCTGTGCATGACTTACTGCAAATGTTACATCTATCTCTAACTGTCTTGACTGGGCCTGGGTTGGATTCTACATCGCCAGCCAAGAGCAACAATAGTACTAAATGATTTTGTCTGTACCTGCAAATTTTGTGTTTAAAATGGTTTAGGGAGATCTTTTTTAGGAGGATATAAGCATGAGTGTTGTCAATATCTTTGATGTTGTGGTGATTAATTATTATCTGCTTATGGACAATTTCATGTTTGGGTAGTTTTAGTGCCCTTACCAGAACTAGGGCTAAGACTAGGATTACAAGTTTCATTTCCTTTTTTAATACTTTTATTTAATAGTTTGGTGTATTTTATAATTAAATATAGTAGTTCTAATTGATGTTTATTGTTTTGTAAATTGGCTATAGCCTAGGGACTATAGGCTATAGGCCTGTTACTACTTAGAATTTAGATTTAGGCTAAGGTTTAATAATTTGGTAACCTTATATATTCTTATATAAAGTTATATAGTATAAGTCTAGTGGCGATTGTATTGTTTAAATACTAATAAAACGAATGTTATTATTTGTCTCTTATATAATTAATTATGTTTTATTACTATAATATGTGTTTATTTGTCTGAGTTTCTTTATTATTTATTATAATTGGGCTTAAGTAATTATTTTAAACCTGGCCTAGACCAGTAATTGTAAACAAACAATTCGAATATGGGGTCAATATGGCGGCCTCCGAAGCGCCAAGTATAAATAATACTTTAAGCTCACTGTTACGAGCAATTATTCTATTTAATAGTATTTGCAATATACATATACTAAGTATTAACTTAATTAAAGGTTAGTATAAAGTTTAAATGGGTGTTAGTTATATAAATATAGAAAATATATTGAAAAACTTATCCGTGATATGAATGCGTACTAGCCCGAAGCCGGAAGTCGTATCAAACTTCTGTCTTTGTCATATCGATCATGCATAAAATTAATCACCCTGTTTTTTTTAACTCCCTTTATTTTAAGTTGCAATTTCTGTCTGTCTGTATGAATGGTTGCAATCATCGTGCAAGAATTGGCTTCGCTTTTTCGACCACTTTCCGTGGTCCAATCGAGCTGAAATTTGGACAGCAGACTTGTGGCAACTAACAATACATTCTATCAAATTTTCAGTTCAAACAACTTAATAATACTACACTTATGACAATATTTCTTAAAAGGAAAGTATAAGAAAAATTTTGGTTTCACTTTAAAAATGCCTGTGCAACTTTTTATAGTTTTTCGGCGTAAAGCTAGAAATAAAAATATGCGCTAAGATTATTTTTAGAACAATTCATACGGAGTAAGGAGATATTTTTGAGATTTGCGACACATATATTTTTGAATGGTTATATGGATGGATGATTGGATGGGTGGATGGATGGGTGGGATAATGAATGGATGGGTGGATGAGTGAATGGGTGAATGGGTGGATGGGTTGGTGGCTGTGTGGATGGAGCATAGAACTGTTCTCAACGGGATATGCGCTATATAAGCATTATTTGTATTATTATTAGCCAGGTAGATGTGTAGACTCATAATTAAACCAAAGTTGTGGATAACACATTTATAGACTAAAACTGTAAAACTGCTATTGAAAATGTAAAAAGTTTTATATCACTTAACTAGAGTTCGCAACAACGTATTCATATAACTCTATACCACAGTCTAGTGAAAAGCATATTGTAATGGGCAATGTTGTCCTCTCTGGTGACTTTGGTGCCGAGGGCGGGGGAGGGGGGAAGTAATCGACCCATCTTCCACTCAAACACAACTGTGGGGCGAACCTGTTTTTTTTTTTTACCCTCAAACCGATACGCCCCAGCACCCTTCTCACTCCATTTCTTCTCATGAGCCCTCCAATACCCACACCCCCCTCCTTCTCACAGTTAACTACTTACAAGAAGGACTGGGAAAGGAGGAGGGAAGGGGGTAAAAAGAGGGATAGTGATGAGTAAAGGGGCGAAGTGGGGGCGGGGGGCATCAAGTCTAACATAATACGATGTTGTTTGGGTATTTTTTGTTGTGTGTGTGCTTTTTTCGTTTGGTGTGTGTGTGTGTTGTTGTGGTATATTTTTTTTTCAAGTAGCAGCTTAAAACATGAAAGAACCATAACTCACTCAGATTTCAAAGAGGCAGGTTGTTGTCTACCTTGTATGTTTTTTGTGATATTCCATTAGAGTTGATGAACTTTAATTAGCATTACACCGTGTCCATACATTAGCAATGCGATGTAGCTCAATGATTTATTGATACATTTAAAAACATATTCTAGTGATGGCATCTCTCTCTCTCTCTCTCTCTGTCTCTCTCTCTCACTCTCTCTCTCTCTCTCTCTCTATCTCTCTCTCTTTCTATGCCTGATTATATATTTAAGTCTGCATGTATATATTTAACTCTGGCTATATTTTAAAGTCTGTTTATATGGTGTTTTTTTAATCTCTTTCCATCGCCTATCCCTCTCTCTGACGTCACTCCCTCCCTCTCTCATTCTCCACCATTTCTCTATCTCTCTCTCTCTCTCTCCCTCTCTCTCTCCCCCTCTCTCTCCCCCTCTCTCTCTATCTCTCTCTCTCTCTATTCGACAGTTCCATTGAAAGCTAACTCTTACAACTATATATCTAGCGCAAACGATGGTATTATAGTGTTAGGTATGTATCTTATTGCCTGCTGCTTTCACTGATGGGAGTGTGTGGCAATGACAACACTCCTTTCTTCACAACCAACTATTGTATATCCCCAACGAGAAACGAACTCAGGTCTCTCGGTTCTAAAGTTATATCTCATTTTCATAAAAACAAACATGTGGCTGAAATGTGTCACATTATTTGGAGTTATTTTACAAGCATACATTCGTCATACAACCAACAGTCATTGAACGAAACAATATGTTTTTTCACAGTTCTAAAAGCAGTGTCCTGTATATACCCAGCGGGCACATCACGTCGTAACGACGGGGAAAAAAAACGTTCCTTCTAGATAGAAGATTCGTACGTCCCAAAACTACTCCAGGGCGGCAAGGAAAGAACCCGGGCCGTTTCGTTAACAGTCCAGTGAACTAACCGTAGGGCCACCCCAATCGCTATTTATAAAGCGACTCCAATTCTTTAATGGACGAATGACTTTTTGAAAAAATAATTTAGACAACAAGTCCAATAGTTGTAATGAACTGCGCAGTGGCTGTCAGTTGCTCCAATCCACCATACAGTTTGTCATTGAAGGTGTAGCTTCCTGGGGACCATGTAAACAAAACTCTGGCTCTTTGCCAGAACTATTCACTCCCCCCCCCCCCCACACCAATGATGAATTCTTTAATATGTTGAATTAATTTCTTTTGTTGCATTTTTTTTTAGCTGTAAAATTGTCTGCCGTATCCTATGTTTGCAACGGAAACAACTGACTTAAAGTATTGTCAAGTAAAAGTCAATTAAAGGAAAAATTCAGACGAAATGGCGCATTTCGATAAATACAATCAATGGAAAATTTACAAATAAACAAACTATTAACACAGTTGTGAAGTTTCATTACGAAACAAAAACCCATATCTAAAGGGAGAAAACCCAGTTTACTACGTACTTTGCAACACGGGGAGACTACTCAAGTTAGCGCACACACCTTGTTGTTTATTTTCCTTCTTTCTACCGGATCCGGAAATGACTGTGTCCACTTTCGCTATGAAACTATCTGCGCCATCATATTATTATATAAAAAAAAAAGGCAGACATTTGTTGCTTTATAAATTAAAAATGTCTTTAATTTTGTCTGATTAAAGTTTTGTTTTTAAAATTTCAAACTTTTTTTGTTCCGTTTTAGTTTACGGTAATCATACATATAACAAATCATATCAAATGTTTTCATGTCAAATGGAAAGATTTTCAATTTAAAGAAGATGCTGGAAATTTGTCGGAATTTTTTTGTTGTTCGGAAAACGACGTTCACACGAACTGAGTATTGTTTCTTATCTAATATATAACAGACACCCCTTCAATAATGACGATTATTGCGTCCTACGCATTTATCCGTGTTCTAAATCTAGTCTTCAATTTTTATTATAGTGTTTTAAGTGATGTTACTGGTGTGTTCCGAGTATTCCATTCCATGCCCCGGATGCCGATTGGGGGAAGAAAGAGTACTTATTTCTTATATTCATTTGTTCTCGCATGAGTGATTCTAAGTCTGAATACAAACATCAGGATATTGTGTTTGGTAAATATATCTGTTAGATTGTTACACTGTACTGTATTCATTGAATGGAAGAAATTTTAAAAACACAAAAAGAAACAAACTGGCAAGACAGAGTTTTTAAAAAAGTAAAAGTATCCAATCGGACCTTATTGATCCATTGGGGAAGGGGGGGGGGGGCTGGTGAGGCAGCGCATTCACCGGTTTCTGGTGGCCAAGACATAAGACATACTAGGAGATTGTGTGGTAACTCCTGGCCTTCACCGGGATTCGAACCCTGGATCTTCGGTATGCCAGCCAAACGCTGAACTCAATGGAAATTTTTGTGTGTCTCTTTTTGTGTGTGTTTCTTTAAGGCTGTTTGTTTGTTTTTTTCTCTCTGGTTAACTATGTGTATGTGTGTGTGTGTGTGTGTGTGTGTGTGTGTGTGTGTATGTGTGTGTGTATGTGTGTGTGTATGTGTATGTGTGTGTGTGTGTGATGTGTGTGTGTGTGTGTGTGTGATGTGCATGTGTATTATTTCAGTGTGAGCTAGAACTAATGAGCTGAATGCGCAGAAGATGTTGGATGAGGGATGGGAGTGAGGGGGAGGAACTGAAGACGAAGTAATATTTGTAAACAAAGATACCTCCATTTAATTTTTCACTCTTTTATTTTGAATCGTAATAGATAAAGACATTTTCCTCTTTTTTATTTTTAGGTTAAAAAAAAATAATTTCTGTCTCCATTTAATGGACATAACTTTTGGTGTAAGTTTTTCGACCCCCCCCCCCCTCTTTTCCTGTAAACTTCAAACGAAATTCGAAACATGACAAAAAAAAATATAAACGATAAAAATTAAATGGTTGTAGAAAAATCAAACAACTTTTTTTTAAAGTCTTGTTACTAACACAAAGACAAGAAGTGGAATAATTTAGGTGTAGTTCTTTCAGGGATCTTTTTACTCAGCTTAATGTGTCTGTGAAAAATACGTGTTAGTGATAAATACGTGTTTGTGGGAAATACGTGTTTGTAGGAAATACGTGTTTGTGATAAATACGTGTTTGTAGGAAATACGTGTTTGTGGGAAATACGTGTTTGTAGGAAATACGTGTTTGTGATAAATACGTGTTTGTGGGAAATACGTGTTTGTGGGAAATACGTGTTTGTAGGAAATACGTGTTTGTGATAAATACGTGTTTGTGATAAATAAGTGTTTGTGATAAATACGTGTTTGTGATATAGTTTTAAGTTGGTGATAAATACGTGTTTGTGGCAAATATGTGTTTGAGGGAAATACGTGTTTGTGGGAAATACGTGTATGTGGTAAATACGTGTTTGTGGTAAATACGTGTTTGTGGGAAATGCGTGTTTGTGGGAAATACGTGTTTGTGGGAAATACGTGTTTGTGGTAAATACGTGTTTGTGGTAAATTAGTGTTTGTGGGAAATTGGTGTTTGTGGGAAATGCGTGTTTGTGATATAGTTTTAAGTTGGTTTGTTTATTTCTCGAAAGTTGTATTCTAAAATCTATTTATCCCGCACTTGTCTCTCTTTTTCATGGTTCGCAGGGTACATTACAGCGGTTCCCCTAATTAAAACCAGCCCTATTCCCCCCCCCCCCCCCCCCCCCAAGTTTAGAGCTGCCTAAGAGTACAATTGCACTAACTCTACTCTCACACCATTGTTGATACATAAGCCTAATCTCAATGGTCGGGTTGGGGGTTGGTGGGTGTTTAAACTCATTCACTCTGGACTGTTGACCCGCCCCACTAATTGCCTCACATTCATTATGAATAAACCAGATAATTATCTCTAATTGATATTTCTGTTGCTGTTTGTTGTATGTTTGTTTATTTAGCTTTTTGTTTGTTTGTTGTATGTTTGTTTATTCAGCTTGTTGTTGTTGTTTATGTTGTTAGCTCTGTACTGTATGGGACTTCTATATTGCACTTAGCTTCCAACATAACAAGGTTTGTGTTTGTTCTTCTTCTCTTATTGCAAGGTTTAAAAAAAAACACTTCTTACCTCGTGACTCATCGGTAGATGGCGCTCTTTTTTCTCTTACTCCATTTCTTTCTTTTTATTCCATTTCTTACTTTTTAATCCATTTCTTGCTTTTTATTCCATTTCTTGATTTTAATCCATTTCTTTCTTTTTATTCCATTTCTTGCTTTTTGTTCCATTTCTTACTTTTTAATCCATTTCTTGCTTTTTATTCCATTTCTTGATTTTAATCCATTTTTTTCTTTTTATTCCATTTCTTGCTTTTTGTTCCATTTCTTACTTTTTAATCCATTTCTTGCTTTTAATTCCATTTCTTGATTTTAATCCATTTCTTTCTTTTTATTCCATTTCTTGCTTTTTGTTCCATTTCTTACTTTTTAATCCATTTCTTGCTTTTTATTCCATTTCTTGATTTTAATCCATTTTTTTCTTTTTATTCCATTTCTTGCTTTTTGTTCCATTTCTTACTTTTTAATCCATTTCTTGCTTTTTATTCCATTTCTTGATTTTAATCCATTTCTTTCTTTTTATTCCATTTCTTGCTTTTTGTTCCATTTCTTACTTTTTAATCCATTTCTTGCTTTTTATTCCATTTCTTTCTTTTTATTCCATTTCTTTCTTTTTATTCCATTTCTTGATTTTAATCCATTTCTTTCTTTTTATTCCATTTCTTGCTTTTTATTCCATTTCTTTCTTTTTATTCCATTTCTTTCTTTTTATTCCATTTCTTGATTTTAATCCATTTCTTTCTTTTTATTCCATTTCTTGCTTTTTATTCCATTTCTTTCTTTTTATTCCATTTCTTTCTTTTTATTCCATTTCTTTCTTTTTAATCCATTTCTTTCTTTTTATTCCATTTCTTGATTTTAATCCATTTCTTTCTTTTTATTCCATTTCTTGCTTTTTATTCCATTTCTTTCTTTTTATTCCATTTCTTGCTTTTAATCCATTTTTTTCTTTTTGTTCCATTTCTTGCTTTTTAATCCATTTCTTTATTTTATTCCATTTCTTGCTTTTTAATCCATTTCTTTCTTTTTAGTTTATTTCTTGCTTTTAGAACATTGTTTTTTTTTTTGCTGTTCTTAGTTTTGGCGGGAAGATGTTTTCTTCCTGTTGAGAGAGAGAGTAAACTAGAATGACAGTGAAAATCTTTTCCAAAACTTGTCGTTGGTAAACACAACGAGTTATAGAAGGCATCTATTGTAGGTCAGTCATCGAAAAATAGTACAGCTGATCCAATAAGTACAAGAGTAAGTAAATAGTAAAGTCTCCCAGTCAGACCAAATTGATCCATGGGGCCAATAATGCAGTTCACCTGTTTGTTCTGTGGCCGCAGCATACCCGGGGATTGTGTGGCCAGCACAATGCCCACAGCCGCCTTTTATTTTTACGCCACGTAAGGTCAGGTACCCATCAGAGCTGGGTAGACTCAGGAAGGACACCCTCCAGACCCGAGAACGAATCCTAGTTTTGAACCCAGGACCTTCGGTACGCCATCCGAACGCGGAACTGCCACGGCTCGGACACCGTGCCTCTTAACCACAAGTGCACCGTAAGGGTTAAATATGTAACAAGACAGTAGATGAAATACGTTTAATATTGCAGTATGTTAAATATGTAACAAGACAGTAGATGAAATAAGTTTAAAATTGCAGTATGTCAAATATGTCAATAAATTTAGCGAAGTAGGTCAAATAAAAACATTATTAAAGAAGTTTTAAATTATTTTTAAACGTAGCGTGACTAACATATTTACGATAGTTAAATAGATCGAATAACGTGCAATACTACAAATGTGAAATAGTTAAATTAGGTTCATTTAATATCATAAGAAACTCGGGTACAAAAAAATACCATAGGCCTACAACGCTTTATCCAACAATTGGTCCAACAATTGGTCCAACAATTGGTCCAACAATTGGTCCAACAATTGGTCCAACAATTGGTCCAACAATTGGTCCAACAATTGGTCCAACAATTGGTCCAACAATTGGTCCAACAATTGGTCCAACAATTGGTCCAACAATTGGTCCAACAATTGGTCCAACAATTGGTCCAACAATTGGTCCAACAATTGGTCCAACAATTGGTCCAACAATTGGTCCAACAATTGGTCCAACAATTGGTCCAACAATTGGTCCAACAATTGGTCCAACAATTGGTCCAACAATTGGTCCAACATACATAAAAAAAGGTCCCAAATGACTCATTTGATATAATAGCTACTAAAAAAAGCAATACATCCCCGATAAAATTAACACAGGTCCAATAGACTTAATAGAACCACTTGACATAATGGACACAGTATCAATAGCTGCATGGATGGGTGCAGTACTAAAAAATCAACAGATATAATAACTTGCATAGATACACTCATTGCAACAGGTGCAGTTAGAAGAAGCGATCTACTGTAACATGTGGAAATAGGCTATGGATGCATATTATTTTTATGGATATTTATGGATTATGGTTTTCAACAGAAGTAGTAGAGCTAGTATATAATTATAAGCTCTGTAAGTTGATTAGTGTCTAGGATCACAGCTTAATTCTTGTGTGTGTTGTTATGATCAAGTCTGTCTTCGTGTGCCTACTTGTGACCGACTATAAACCTTTCTAAGGAACTCACATCTATAATTTCAACAATTATTCCATTATATGGAAGTTTTGTTGTGTTTCTATAAATAGAGTGCCGTCAAAATTTTGTATATAAACAACAGGTGGTCGGAGTGCACTCTCTCTCTCTCTCTCTCTCTCTCTCTCTCTCTCTCTCTATCTCTCTCTCTCTGTCTCTTTCACTCCTGTACTTTTTTAACCTGTCTTTCTCTCTCTATCTGAAAACCAAGACTTTCGATCTGTCTATATCTCCTTTTGGAATCTAACAATCTCTCGCAGACGCTCTCACACTCTCTCTCTTTCTCTTATTAACTTTATATTTTTTCTTTATATCTAATTATATATATCATATATGTATATCTTCATTTCTTTGTATATATCTATCTTTCTATCTATTTACCTATATATCTAATATCTTTATATCTATCTTTTTACCTATATATTTAATATCTATCTATCTAGCTATCTACCTACCTGTCTACCTACATATCTATCCATTATTTATCTATCTATCTATCTCTCTCTCTCTCTCTCTCTCTCTCTCTCCATCTCTCTCTCCAAGTGAGTATTTCTCTATAAATCGTATAAATCTGTCAAGTCACTTTGAGAGATGATGTCTTTTTCTTTCTTCCCGCTGTTTCTGCGCTAAAGAGATAAGAAAATGAGTAAGCAGCTAGACCCCCTTCTACCCCCTCCTACCTACATCCTTGTTCCAACCCACCCCTACCTTCCGCCCCACCCCAGCCAGCTCCCCACCCTATCCCTCAGCTCACCGGCGCACCACCCCTGCACGCACACCTTTCTTTTACGACTTCCGGGAGATGAAAATAGTTTCCCACAATGCACTCCTTCTCGTTCTTAGCTCTTTAGTAAAAAGAATTTCTGTTGATGTAAAAAAAAATATTTAAAAAATATATTTGTTTCGTTTCTGGCGCAGAACCAGAACGACACTGTGGAGAATTATTATTTTGTATTGGCTATAGATATTTGTTAAAATTCAAAACACTAGACAGGCTTACGAGTGATAAGTGTGCTCGCGAGTGACTGAGAGAGAGGGAGAGAGAGAGAGAGGGGGAGGAAGGGAGATAGGGAGGGGGAGAGAGAGGGAGGGGGGGAGAGAGGGAGGGGGGGAGAGAGGGAGGGGAGAGAGAGGGAGGGAGAGAGGGAGACAGAGGAGAGAAGAGATAGACAAACAGATATAAAGAGAAAGATAGAGAGATACGCAGAGAGAGGGACGGGGACAAGGTATTTATGAAATAAATAATTGTTGATTTTTTTTTTGGGGGGGGGGAGGGAAGTTGATATTAGACGCTAACCAGACAACGCTGTGGATGTTTGTCTATTTGTTGGTTTATTTGTCTATTTGTTGGTTTGTTTGTCTATTTGTTGGTTTGTTTGTCTATTTGTTGGTTTGTTTGTCTATTTGTTGGTTTGTTTGTCTATTTGTTGGTTTGTTTGTCTATTTGTTGGTTTGTTTGTCTATTTGTTGGTTTGTTTGTCTATTTGTTGGTTTGTTTGTCTATTTGTTGGTTTATTTGTCTATTTGTTGGTTTGTTTGTCTATTTGTTGGTTTGTTTGTCTATTGGTTGTCATTGTATTTTGTGTCTGTGTATATCTGTCAGGCGATTATTAAAGGTCACGCCGACATTCCGTGAAAACGATGTCAGCTCAGACACAGCGGGTCCGAGATAGGTGATGGTAGGGGGAGGGGGAGGGGGTGTATTGACAGCGCAGACACAAGATCACACAAATCATAGATGTGTAGCCTATTATCAATGTAGTGTGTTTCAGCGTACAGACACAAGATCACACAGATCAAAGATGTGTAGCCCATTATCAATGTAGTGTGTTTCAGCGTTTCATTTTGTGTGTGTGTGTGTGTGTGTGTGTGTGTGTGTGTGGAAACATCACTATAAAACTCAACGTAAATAGTCAAGATGTTAGATGTAGATCTTTCTTTTATCTTTTCCTATCATATATATTACAGACGCTCCTTCTATAAAGAAGATTATTGCGTCCTACGCTGTTCCGTGGTCTGAGTCTTAGTCTAGCATTTCTCTTACTGTTTTAAATTATTTTTAATTATTAGTTTTCCTTGGTTTGTTTAGGCCACCCATTCTATGCCCTGATGCCACTCGGGAAGAAAACGAACGTATTCTAAGTGTTTTTGTCTTTATGTGTATCCGATCACTGCAATAGTTTGTTGTGCTGTATTTCTAAATAAGTTGTAATAATACATAAGGCATTAAATTTTAACTTTACTCTTTGACCTTCTTTCCTCTAGTGTTTCTAGGTTTAGGGATTGAAGTATTTGCGTTACTCTTGTCAGTTGTGAATATTCTCCAGTAATGAGCCTTGCAGCTCATACTAGTGTTTTAGAGTTCTGTTTAATTTCCTAATGCTTTTAAGCATTATGCTTCTTTTAACCATTACTCAAAAGTTGTATCCTTTCATTCGATATACCAAAAGTCCCTTTTTTTTAAAAGACGTAATAAATCAAACGACGATTCTGTTATTTACTTACAGTTTTCTTTTATTCAATACTCAGAAGCATTTTGAACAGCCTCTTTTGATGATAATCACATTATTATGTTTACAGCAATAAATCTACGACACACATGAAAGAGAAATGCCTTCCATCCCAAGCCATTTTTTTTTGTCGTCTGCCCTCAAAATAAGGGCAAACCACTCTCCTAATATTTTTCTATTAAACAAGCAACTGACCTATATTTTTATGCTAATGGTGATTCGCAATAAAAGAAATGACATTATTGAAATATACACTAATGCATTCACACTATTAAGTATTTAATTTTATAAATAATTATTCTAGTTGTTAATTAATAAAATCAATATCTACGGTAGCTATGAAGGTTTTTTTTATTGCCTGGCAAATACATTTTCCTAAACTTCTTCTTCTTCATATTATTGTGGAGACCCCGTTAGGACCGGGGAGAGATTCCACAATTTAACTACATACAAAATTTTATAACATCACAAACAAGAATTACAAACAGATGACAGAGTTTCACTTGAGGTATTTAGTCAAGCCCTTCAGTGGAGATTTGAAAGCCGGAAAAGAAGGGGCAGTGATGGAGGCCTGGTCCAGGGTGTTCTTCAGTATAAAGGCTGACTGGAGAAAAAAAACCATATTTGTAGACGTCGGTGCGTGCGTGTGGTACATGCAAGTTTGAGCTGATGACCTCGGGTAGAGCGGGACACCTGTTGGATGCGACCTGTCTGCGTGGACATTTCCACGTGGCGGTTCACGATCTTGTACACAGTGGTGACCTTGTTTACCCGCTCTGCGATAAGGTAAAGGCGGCTGTAGCACAGTGATGGCCACACAATCACCTAGTATGCGCGTGTCCACAGAAACTGGTAAACGCTATCTTCACTGGCCCTAAGGATCAATATGATCAAACCGGAATACTTGTACTTTCATTATGTTAAATAATCCTCCACCCCCGTCCCCGTTTTATTTTTTTAAAATCTCTCTTCACTTTTTTTTTTTTGGCAAATTGCTCTGAAAATATTTGACTCAGTCCTCGGTTCAACGTTCGCACCTCTAAATGTTTCCTCTTTTTTTATGCAGTCTGTTTATTGTTGCTGTTTTCTGCTCTAGACTACCTTGATCATACTGACCTCAGCTTTAAACAGCTTCTGTTGCTTTCATTTACCTCCCCTCCCCCCTGTGTTTCTAACAAGTGTTTCTTTCTTTCCGTTTTCTTCCTCCCTTTCATAAAGAAAGAATTATTTTTCCTTTTTTTTTTTGTTACAAAGGGTAGAAATATTAAAATTTAATGCCTTCCGTGAACATTTTGATGACGAGGTTGTATCTCAACCGGTGCAAACCCTCCCCCCCCCCTCCTCGTTCAAGTGAGCTTATGGCGTGACGCCTGATTGGCTGATATTTCCTTGTGGTGGTTGGTTGGTAGTTGTTGTTTTCTTTAAAGTAGGTTTAGGGTGCGGGATGATGATTGTTGAGTTTGTGTGTGTGTGTGTGATGCAATTAGCGAATAAACTGAACTTGTTCAACCGAGAAAGTGTGTGTGCGTGTATGTGTGTGTGAGTGTGTGTGTGTGTGTGTGTGTATTGTAACTTTATTCTGGCGCCTGCATCCCGCATCACAGCCTGCTCGTTGTCAGGCCATCGAACTGTTATAATTATCCAACCACATTTCGTTGTTGTCAGTTTTATGCTTTTGTTGTTGTTTGTGTGTTTTTAGTTTGTTTGTTTGCTTTTATATCTCGCGTTACTTCTGAATACTTCCGATTATTGTTACCTATAGAGCGTTCTCGGTGGGCGTGGCTTAGGTTTTTAGTGACGTATTTGTGTAAATATAAGAACCCACTTGAGGTACAAATGTAACGTGGTGAAAGTGAAGTGGTTCTTTATCATGCAAAATTCACATCTGAATATCGGCTATCCTACTAAAAAATAAGGAGGTAAATAGTAGTACTGTAGATTAATTTATTAATGTGATTAGGTTAGGCTAGACCTATTTACACTTTCAATTTCACTTTATAGGCCTACACTTTTAATGTTTCGTAGGCTAGGCTACGATGTCAAGTGATAGTGTAGGTTATCTAGTCAAGTCACTAATAGGCTCACATCGTCTATGATCTATGTCTATGATAATAATAAAATAGCCTATTTTATTTAATATACATAATACAGCTTAAATCTTAATAAGACTTAAAGCACAACACATCATTAAAAAAAAGCTCGAGCCTATATGAAACTTTATTAATACAGCGGCCATTATTACGTGTACATCATTACTCAAAGTAAACACAAATCACGTGCTTTTTGTCACGAGATTGCAAACGCCCTATAGTGAAGGTGTTATTAGAAAAAGTTGTTGCGTCATTGGTTCTTTAAAAAAAAAGATTCTATTACTTCAAATTTCACGTTTGTAGCGCATTTGATGTGGGAAAATCCGTTTTTTTTTATTTTGGTAAAACGGAAATTTCCGTTTTTAATTGAATTTTTTTTTAAAGCCTACAATTTAGTAGTATGAGAAGGAAAACTATATTAGAGCTGTGACTATTTAAGGCTATGTTATCTGAAATAATTTTATCTAATTTCATTACCACACTAACACTCTCATGTTCATAGTTAACCCTTACAGTCCCGAGCGCGTATATAGCGGAACTGAAGGCAACATAGATAGAAGTAGGTCGGTACGGGAAGGGTTAAAAATGCAATATTACGGCCACCATTGCAAATAGCAAAACCCGTTTTTTTTTTAAATTATTTTGCGTAATGTTGGCTAACCCTTAATCTCAATGTGACACAGTTCACGGGAAACACTGCCACTCCCTCCCTCCCTCGCCTTACAACCCTCTAACGCCCCCCCCCCCCCCCCCACACACACTTTCCCCTCACCCCCCAACCAGACGAGAACGGCGCCACATCCACCCACGCTATTCCTGTGAGCAGTATTATATATCTATTATTATTTGGTGCGTGGTGTATGCCTCACTAATTGGTGAGTCCCCTACGTAATAATTTAGTCTGACCTAAGGATCAGAGCCGCCAGCTTGCCCTTGATCAACCCGAGCATTCTTTGTTTAGCTATAATATTGTTGTATTTTGGCTAATGATTTAATATTATTCCAATTATCCTGATATATTTCATCGTTCTGTATTTATTTTTTTATTTTTTTCATGTTGTTTTTTTTCGTCTCAGTGTATAAAATATGACATAGAATGAAGTAGCAAATGGCATTTCCCGTTTGGTCCTGCCATTAGTACACCGGACTGTCAATTTGGCGACCTGAGTTCTAGCCCTTCAGCATCATAATAGGGCCGGTGAAGAAGCGTTCACCAGTTTCTGTGGCCACGGCATACGAGGTGATTGTGTGGCCAGTACACAAAGAAAGTCGCAAAGAAAAAAAACTTAACACCTTCCTCCTGAAAGGATTCCACCAATATGGCTGACATTGTTCTTTTGTTTTAAACAGCCTTAAATTTAATTCACATTCACTTTCTTTCCTCAAATATTTATATTTAAAAAAACAAAAAATAACAATTCGACTTACAATTTCGCTATAAAATACTCGCTTGTTTTGGGCTAGTATTTGGCTCAAATTGTTTTTTTGTTTTTTTTAAACAGCCTTCATTAAATTTAACTTACATTCACTTTCTTTCCTCAAATATTAATATTTAAAAAAAAACAAAAAACATTTTGGCTTACAATAATTTTGCTACAAAGTAATCGTTTGTTTTTTGGGGGGGGGGGGGGGGGGGGGGCTAGTATTTGGCTGATGTTGGCTGTCCCACCAAACTCAATTAAAAAAACAACAACAAACAAACAAATAGAAAAGTGGAAATATATAAGAAAAAAGATGATAGTTGATCTTTAGTAGTTCTACCCACCTGTTTCCCCCCCCCCCACACACACACACATACCTCCCCCCCCCCACACACACACACATCCCTCTTTGCTTCCAAACGTTTCATATTTTATTCTGTAACAATATATTGCTTCTTTAAATTTTACCCGATGAACTAACCATTTTTTTTTTGCTACGGAATTTTTAGGTTGTTTTTTTTTATCTTTTGGTAATTGGACTTTCAAAATATCTTTTTTTTTTCTTCTTCTACCTTTTTCCTTTACATCTTTTTAAAGTCTGCTGTAATTTTTTTTTACTGTTAAGACATTGGGCGCGAAATGGCGGAAGAGATCTGAAGTAATTGAGGGTCTTATTGTCAGCTACGTGAATGTGTGTGTGCTGGTGTGTGTGTGTGTGTGTGTGGTTGTTGGTGTGTCTGTGCATACGTGCGTGAGGGTGTTGTGAGCGAGTGGAGAAAGTTCCGAATTTTAAATGAATAAAATCGCCTATGCTCTGTTGAACTTTGTGCTGTGTTCCAAACGTATTTTCATAAACAACAAACAGCTGCTATATGAATACATTAAGAAAACAACTGACTTCTCGATTTCACTTCTTAATTAAATTTTTTTTCAAATTCTATCGCAAACTCACAATTAGCCTTGTGTAAGAGATAGGCAACCACGGAACGTGTGCCAAACTTGGCACGCCGAGGGGTATTCAATGGCACGCGGAAGTCTATTCATTTCACGTCTACAAGAAATTTAGTTCTAGTACAAGTAAGGATGATTTTTAGGCTATTGGCACGCTGAATGAATTAGAAATCATTCTTTGGCAACACTGTTGACAAAAGACTGCAAACTCCTGCCGTATGTTAGCTACTGTAAGATTCAAGTGTGTTTTTGGTCCGGTCAAGCTTCAACGCTTCTACTTGTTAGTTTGTGTGTCCTCTATATTACTCTAGTGTCGGACGGAGTCATGCTTCAGTGCACACCAAAGAATTTGTTTCTTCTTTTCTTTCATTTGTTACGACCTGTGGTCATTTTTTTTTAGTTGATAGAACATGTTGTTTTGTTTCGACGCATAGACATGTAATTGCTATTAACCTTGAAATTGTTTATTTTCCAAAGAAATAATATAAACTATATAAAGGTTAGATAGTAAGGAGATTGTCAGTCTTTTGAACGCTGAGTTTTTCTGTACACACAGAGTTGTTCTGTACACACAGAGTTGTTCTGTACACACAGAGTCGTTCTGTACACACAGAGTCGTTCTGTACACACAGAGTCGTTCTGTACACACAGAGTCGTTCTGTACACACAGAGTCGTTCTGTACACACAGAGTTGTTCTGTACACACAGAGTTGAGTACAGTTGTATTTTGTACACATAGTTCTAGTATACTCATTTTTATTGTTGATTGTAATTCTACTACTCAGCCTTGCGCAAGATTAGCTTTTATTGTTGTTGTATGACTGTGCTAAAAGCCTTCCCATTAGCGGAGCCCCCTGACTTTACTTTTCCCCAAACGAAGTTCAAATATCACCGGAGACTTTTGATGATCTCAAGGACGTTTGGCTTTTTTTGGACTATTTCAGACAACCCACAACCCATTCCTTGCCCAGATGCCACTCATAGAAGTAAGATACTTTTTGTGAATTCGTTCTTGTGTAAGCAGTTACAAACTTTTATTGTAATCTCTTAGTCTTTCTGTAAATAAGGGGGGGGGGGGGGAAGGGTATTCGATTGTTTTTATTGTATTTCTAAGTTAGAAAATAAAAATAAGTAAAAGTATACCGTCGGACCAAATCAATTTGCAGCGTTCACCAGTTTATGTGGCCACGGTATATTAGATGATTGTGTGGCTAGGACTATGCTCGGCCGCCTTTACCCAGAGCTGTGATAGACTCCGGGACACACCCGGGGAAGAAAAATCCTAGCCTGCACCAGGATTCGAATCCAGGACCTTCGGTACGCCAGCCGAACTCGCTGCCTGCTCACCGTTATTTAACTGCGAAGCAGGACTAAGAGAGGGAGAACATCTGAGCCCTCTATTATTTTCTATGTTTATTAATGACTTAGATTCTTATTTAGAACTAAAAGGTGCAAGTAGCTTAACTATCAGCAACGATAACAACGCAGATCTACTAAAAATATTCACATTATTATATGCTGACGACACAACAATCCTAGCTAAAACCGCAAAAGAATTACAGAAAAACTTAAACATTTACAGTAACTATTGCAAGGAGAACCACTTAAACATAAATGAAGATAAGACAAAAATAATGATATTCGGTAGAAAGGGGAGGGTAGGAAATCAGAAATTTGTACTAAATAATAATATAATAGAAATAGTTTCTAAATTTAAATACCTGGGAATAATCTTCTCAGCTAACGGTTCTTTCTCAGAACACAGGAAATATTGTAAGATGAAAGGTACTAATGCTATGTTCAATCTTCTCAGAAAATGCCATACACTAAGCTTGCCCATAGATAGTCAAATTGATCTATTTGATCAAACAGTACTACCTATACTAACCTACGGTTGCGAACTATGGGGTATGGAAAATTGTGACATTTTAGAAAATGTTAGACTAAGATATTTTAAGATGATTTTAAAATTGAACACAAAAACACCAAATTATGTAGTCCTAGGCGAAACAGGCAAACTCTATATAAGATCATTTATTAAAAAAAGAATGTTACACTTCTGGATCAAAATAGCGACCGGCAAAGAAAGCAGGATTTCTAAAATAATTTATAACATTTTACTTAAAGAGCACCTGGTTGAAAAATGCAAATGGTCCGCCAATATAAAGTTACAATTGGAACAACTAGGATTAGGATATATTTGGTTAGAACAAGATATAATAGACACTAAACTTTCAAAATCAATAATTAACTTACGTATAAATGATCAAAGTAAACAAGAACTTTATGAGAGTATGCAAATAAGCAATAAAGGTAAATTATATAGCGCTCTAAAATATAAATCTGACTGGGAAAATAGTCCACCCTTTTTAAATAAATTACATCTGAAAGAAGCTATCTATATACTAAAAATACGAACAAGTAACAATAATTTCCCTGTTGAACTGGGTCGCCACTCCAGAATAGATTATAATTTAAGATTATGTCCCTTTTGCTTAAAAGATATAGGAGATGGATATCACTATTTACTCCAATGTGTGCACTTCAATGCCCAACGAAAAATGTATCTAAAAAAATATTACTATAACAGACCTAATGTAGAAAAAATGTCGGAACTGCTTAATTCTAGCTCTCTAAAAGAACTTAAAAAACTAAGCATATTTTCAAAAATATTAGTATCTGCTTTTAAAAAATGAGAAAAAGGTTAGAAATGTTTAAGTATTTTAACTTGTTGGTTTGTCAATATGATATTGAGAGATAGTCGTAGAAGAAATGTAATATACTAAGCCGCAAGAAAAATTGTGAATGATTTCTTAAATGTTTGTTCTCACTATGTTAATGCCGTGCAGGTCTAATGAAAGTGATTTACCTGTATGTCTATGTTAGTAAATTAAGTTGTAGTTTTTTTGTTTTTTTTCTTTGTTAGTTTTTTCCCCCCAAAAATTGTGTTATAAACTAAATTATCCCCCCTGAATTTTCTTTTAGGATACCTTTAATTAATAAATTTTTTATTACTTTCATTTTATTACTAATATTGGTTTTACTATTATTGTTCAATTTATTATTCACAAATGCTATAATTTTCTTATGTTTTTGACTATGCCTTTATTGTACCTATGTACTATGTGGCAAATAAAATATTGTTCATTGTTCATTGTTCATTGTTCATTGTCCACCGCTACCCCTTGTAAACTAGAATGTCATCCTTATTCTTGAAAGTTTTGAAAAGTAATGTTGGGTTGGTCGGTTTTGTCAGTGATTCACATCTTTTGAAACATTGAATTGAAACATTGAATTGAAACATTGAATTGAAACATTGAATTGAAACATTGAATTGAAACATTGAATTGAAACATTGAATTGAAACGTTGAATTGAAACGTTGAATTGAAACGTTGAATTGAAACGTTGAATTGAAACGTTGAATTGAAACGTTGAATTGAAACGTTGAATTGAAACGTTGAATTGAAACGTTGAATTGAAACGTTGAATTGAAACATTGAATTGAAACTATGAATTGAAACGTTGAATTGAAACGTTGAATTGAAACGTTGAATTGAAACGTTGAATTGAAACGTTGAATTGAAACGTTGAATTGAAACGTTGAATTGAAACGTTGAATTGAAACGTTGAATTGAAACATTGAATTGAAACATTGAATTGAAACATTGAATTGAAACATTGAATTGAAACATTGAATTGAAACATTGAATTGAAACGTTGAATTGAAACGTTGAATTGAAACGTTGAATTGAAACGTTGAATTGAAACGTTGAATTGAAACGTTGAATTGAAACGTTGAATTGAAACGTTGAATTGAAACGTTGAATTGAAACGTTGAATTGAAACGTTGAATTGAAACGTTGAATTGAAACGTTGAATTGAAACATTGAATTGAAACATTGAATTGAAACATTGAATTGAAACGTTGAATTGAAACGTTGAATTGAAACGTTGAATTGAAACGTTGAATTGAAACGTTGAATTGAAACGTTGAATTGAAACGTTGAATTGAAACGTTGAATTGAAACATTGAATTGAAACATTGAATTGAAACATTGAATTGAAACATTGAATTGAAACATTGAATTGAAACATTGAATTGAAACATTGAATTGAAACATTGAATTGAAACATTGAATTGAAACATTGAATTGAAACATTGAATTGAAACATTGAATTGTTTTGTAAATTTTACTCTTATACAACCTAGAATAGGACGGTTAATCCTTAAACCTAAACAGGTTTTGTTTACTTTTGTATAATCTAAGTTCTGTATTAATTATTTCAACAAAGTTTAGTTCACTTTCATCCTAAATAAAAAAAAAAAAAAAAAAATCTTTTTCTTATATTTTGTACCGTATAAAATTTTCAAATTTATTGTTAAATTTATTGAATTTTTTTTAATGTTTAGTTCCCCCGTGTGACGTCACTGGAAGGGCATTAACTCCATAAACCTTTCCTGGAGTTGAAAATGTCACCGTTAGATCAGTCTTAGTGTCGCATCCATTTACTCCCCGCCCGCTCTTGACTTCGAACAGTAGGGAAACAGCGATTAAAAGAAATCTATACAATAAATTTTCTCCCCGTTCCCCCCGCTCCCCCCGCCCCCCCCCCCCACCACAGTGTCATAGTCCAAGCCTTCCTATAAATTCCTTTTTATTTCAAAGGTTGGTGTGAAATGTCCAATGTCATTGAAATGTCAACTAGGCTTCATATGTAGTTAGAAGTTAGAACTGAGGGGGGGGGAGATTTATTTGAAATTTAATCTTACAGGCATATTAATGTAGAAATGTCTGGAGAATATTTAATGGATTTTGCAATCACAGCCTATGATGTCATAGTTGACTATGCAGTTCGGAGCTAGCCATCGTAGCTTAGCAACGTAGAGCTAGCAGCTTATTGCTAGTCGTTACCGCTAGCCGCTTTTGGCAAGCCGCTTTTGTTAGCGACTTATATCTAGCCGCTTATAACTATCCTCTTATAACTACCCGCTTAAGCTTATGGCTAGCCCCTTACAAGCTAGTTATTTATAGCTTTTCGTTTTTATATTGCCGCCTTTATATAAACTGTGCCACTTTAAGCTAGCCACTTTAAGCTAACCGCTTTAAGATGGCCGCCCTAAGCTAGACGCCTTAAGCTAGCCGTTTTAAGCTAGCCGCCTTAAGCTAGCCGCATTAAGCTAGCCGCCTTAAGCTAGCCGCCTTAAGCTAGCCGCCTTAAGCTAGCCGCCTTAAGCTAGCCGCCTTAAGCTAGCCGCCTTAAGCTAGCCGCTTTAAGCTAGCCGCTTTAAGCTAACCGCTTTAAGCTAGCCGCTTTAAGCTAGCCACTTTAAGCTAGCCGCCTTAAGCTAGACACTTTAAGGTGGTCACTATAAGCTAGCCGCTTTAGCTTTTGCCAGGGGTACGGTTGCTGAGCGGCAGCGCGTTCAGCTGGCTTACCCAAAGGTTCTGTACACGCATCCTGGTGAAAACTAGGATTTGATCCCGGGTCAGGAGGGTGTCCTTGAGTCTACCCATCTGGTTCCTGACAATATAGTTTGGATAAAGTAAAGGCGGCTGGGAATTGTGCTGGCCACACAATCCCCTAGTATGCCTTTAACTCATAAACTGGCGAACGCTATTTCACCGCTCTATGGTCAATGTGTTCCGAAAGGTAGCCTACATTAAAAGTATATATATATATACACTTTCAGCTAGCCGCTTTTATTAAACTGCTTTTAGCTGTCCCAATAATACTTAGCCAATTATACAACTTCCAGTCACCGAAGCTGAGGCAATTAGTAAATAACCCGACCATACCATCCCCGGGCAGTAAACCATCCACTTATAACCATTACGTACAGTAATTATACACTCCGTTCTAACACAAACAGTAATCAACCATGTATATCAGGACCAAACCAGTCAATAGCCCCCCCCCCCCCGCCCCCATAATACCCTCACAACCAGAGCCAAGCTGTAAACGAGACGACACCGAGGGCTTACGGATGAAAGCTTCTGTTTTATATCAACATCGCAACCTGAGTTTTTGTTGTGTTTTTTTTAGATGTTGTTTTTTTTTAAATATTAAATTCCAACGGTGTATTTTTGTAATTAACTATTGTTTTGTTTGTTTTAAAGTGCCACATTTGAAAATGGATTTATAAGCGTCTGTCTTTTTGTGATGAACGACTGAAGGAGAAAGGCAGTGGGAGAGAGGGAGAGAGAAGGAGATGTGAATGGAGGAGAGTTTTGCTTTTATAGCTAATTAAGCCAATCTATCAATATATGAATCTATATATGAATCTAGCTATAAATCTATTTATGAATCTATCTATAAATATATCTATATATCAATCTATATATGAATCTAGCTATAAATATATTTATGAATCTATCTATAAATATATCTATATAAGAATCTATATATGAATCTAGCTATAATTCTATGTATGAATCTAGCTATCTATAAATATATCTATATATGAATCTATATATGAATCTAGCTATAAATCTATTTATGAATCTATCTATAAATATATCTATATATGAATCTATATGTAAATCTAGCTATTAATCTATCTATGAATCTATCTATATAATATATATATATACCCGGTAAATATATCTACGAAGTTATCTATGAATCTCTATATCTATCTATATAAAGAATATATATCTATAAATCTATTTATCTATGAATTTATCAATCTTTGAAACTATCTGTCTTGGAATCTACCTATTAATGAAAATAACTGTCTTAAAATTCATGCGTAAACGAATCTATCTATCTATAAATCTATCCACATATTTATCTCCCATTTGTGTCTCCACCAGTCTCACATTAACAAATAGCCCCCCCCCCACACACCGCCCCCCCCCCCCACACACACACACACCACTCCAACCGTCACACTAATCTCCATACACACTGCAACTTTTAACTCGATGCAAAGAAACGAAATATTATTGTATAAACTAAGGAGAGTTTCGTAAGGAAAAGATAACAAGTATAATCTTAAAAAATAGGGGCGGGAGAAGGACGGGAGATAATTCTATTTTTAATATGGAAGGGAAAGAACTCTTACTCCCAAGTTAATCAGAGCCAGATGCTCGGAGTTTTAATGAAGAAAAATATAATTGTGTATCTAGTTAGAATTTTTTGTTTTTTCTTTTCTTTATAACAGACTGATACGTGGAGTGTTTATAACGTGTGAGTGAAAATAGGAATCAAGTAAGACAAGGGGTTGGGCAACCTACGGTACGCGTGCCACACTTGGCACGCAGAGAGACTTTCCCTGGCACGCGGGAGACCATAAAAAAAGGCAATTCATGAAACATCGCTAACAGGCTTTCTGGTTTATATTTTTCGATTTGATTAAATGCGACATTTGGCATAAAGAAGGGCACTGAAAAAGTAAATTTGAAAAAGGGACGCTGCGAGTAGCAAATAGTTTGGGAAACCGTAATTTGGCACTAAGAATAGTAGGCTATGTTGTTTCTTGCGCGCAGATAAAAATTCCAATAAACCTTAACATTGTGAGGTCAACAATTTTCACCAAAGGTCTCTGTCGCAGCTACGGCAGCCTTATCTGAATCTACTCCGTTGGTTTCGGGGTCTTCGCTGCCTCCCACCTTCGCCCCCATAATTTTGGTTTCCAAATCTGAAGTCCTTCTTTTCTGGCAGCCTCAGAAAATGAGCCTGCCCATCTCATTATTTTCCTTGCTTTCGTACGTTCTACCACTGCGGAATCACGGTCGACAGCGCGCTCGTCTGTCACATCAAAGATGGCCGGGTTCGAATCCTTTGCTTAAAGGCAAAGGATTTGTTTCTCATGTCTGGATGATGTCGCATGAGTCTACCCCCCACCCCAGCTTTGAAGGGTACCCGGCAGCAGTTAGGGATAACTGAAAAGCGGAAGGGTCATTCTGCTGGCTACACAATCCCTTAGTGTGCCGTGTCCACAGAAAACATGTGAGTTTTCCGCTTCACTTGCCCTATATATCAACTTGGTCTTTAAGATATTGTTTTGAAAGCCATTGAACGCAAATGTTACGTCTCGCTGTATAGAGTGAGCGGTTTGATCACAATGACTTCTTGTTAACCTTGAAGAATCCTTAACTGTCGTCCAAACTTTCATCCGAGCAATTTAGAAATGACGCCAGGAATAATTACTAACAACTTATAATTCAACATAACACACACCATCGAAGCACAACACAAGTCAATAATAATCACACATTTAAGAAAAACACAAGAAGTATTACAACACAGCCTAACCCGTCTCTGAATACACACTACTCTCTACTCTAACTACTTCAAAAAATAAACTACACATCACGTGGTCTGAAAACTCTCCCCCCCCCCCCATGTGCTCGCTCATGCCGAACGGACAAGGGTCACCCAGGGTCACCAAAAGAATGTGACTATCAGTTACATAGGAAGGTATTGACAATTTAACAAAACAACAAACAAGGGAGCTAATTAATTCTAAGCTCATACATCACAGTAGGTCACACACCGTTTCAACATAGTCTACTCCATTATAATCACTTCTTGTACTTAATATCCTCAATAACACGTGAATGGTGAATGAGATTAGTCTGCAGGCCAAGATGTACCAAGATACAATTTCCCACACTTTCACCGTAGAGGTGTCTGTGAGAGGGAGTGTGAGGGGGTGTGGGGTCGGGGGTGGAGTTCGTAAGGACGGTTAAAAATTCGGCTTTTCGTTATTTATTTATTTATGTTTAAAATTCGACGTAAACATCTTGTAAAGGAGTTTTACGTGTGTGTGTGTGTGTGAATGAAAGTGTGTGTAAGAATGAGTGTGTGTGTGTGTGTGTGTGAATGAATGTGTGTGGGGGGGAGGGAGGGCCTTGTCTTAAGCTGGTATATGAATAGTTTAGTAGATTATCTGCCCCTGAAAAGTTTTTTTTTTTAGAATCCTTGTTTATGTTTCACTGTATGTTTTGTCTCTCGTTCTTTCTCTTATACTCTCATCTTTCTCACTCTTTCCATCTCTTAAAGGGTAAGTCCTGCCTGAAAATCAAATACGTAAAGTATATATTTTCTGAAAGCTTATTTAAAAATAAGATTTATCAAATATTTTATTTATTTTTATTCTTTTGAAAAATGTGTTTAATTAATTAATAAATCGTGTAATTATTGATTGACCTAAAAAACGACCATGCAGTGACTTCCCTTCCTTGTGACGTCACAAGTGTCAGACAGGGTGAAGTCTTATATTATGCCTACTATTTGCCGTAAACATTTTGTGCGAGAGGATTTTGTAAACATTCTTGCAGTCGAGAAGGGCTTTCAAAAGAATAAATCTTGAATGCCTATAGTCTATAGCATTCCGTCCATTCACAAGGATATATCTGTTCCTTAAAAAGCAAAGTTAGGTGGCAAAACAATTACAATGCAGGCCTAAATCTAAGACTGATTCGGAAGCACCCTCAAACAAGACAGACGATCGGAGAAAAAAAAAAGCATAGGCCTACTCATAAGAGATTTGAAAAAAGAATTATTATCAAAGGTAAATTTTTAAAAAATTCATAAGACTCTTATTACTCTACTCTTTGGCTAAGCAACTACATTTAAAAAAAGTTAAAAGACTTTTGACTTAGGCCTATACCTGCCTATGGCCTATGACTTATGTAAATGTTATGGCCTAGGCCTAGTCTATAACTTCTATAAGTCTATAACTATAGGCTAGACATAGACTATAGACTCACTATATTATAGTGGTCTATAACTATAGACTCACTATATTATAGTGTCTATAGAGTAGGCTATAGTAGGCCTATAGTATAATTATAGGCTTATAGATTATAGGTGTAGATTACTATAGATCTAACTACTACTCTAAGTCTAAGTACTTTAAGTGGCTTTAGTTAGGCCTAGCCTATATTATAGATTATAGCCTATTAACCTATTATATAGTCATGCAGTAGCCTATATTAGACTACAGTCATAGACAATAAATGTATAGGGCTTTATTATAGGACCTATTTAAACTATTAGTTTACAAAATCTATAGGCCTAAAGTTTACTTGTAATAAACTGTATCATAGCTAAAAACCCATGTTGTAGGCATAATAGGCTCATATAAATAATGCAAAGGCCTATTTAATCTATAGGCTAAAAGCCTAATGCCTAATGGTAAATACTAAAATTCTGAGTAGAGCCTATGCTTTCTTTAAAGGTCTACTATATATCCATTACATGCCATATATTGTTAGCTATACTTTGCTATAATTAGCTTAAGATGTTATATTATTGTAATTGTTGTAAATAACAATATATAAAAAAATTATGTGGTTGTAAAAATGTAAAATATACTAGGTGATAGTAAAATTTGTAATCATTTTATAATCAGGAAATATAATCCACGAATAGAGAATCTCTTTCAATGGACCCAATGCCACCACCACCACTGAGTGAAGCTTTGACTTGTGAGAACCAACAATTGCGAAGCCATAATTTATGTCTGTAGATCTACTAGATCTTCAGATCTTATGTGGATCACAGTTCCAAAGAGGACAAGATGATACAGACAAATCTCATATTCAGAATGAATCAGAAGCAAGGGTAAGCATTCAAAAATACATTAATGATAATTTATATATTATATATATAATATATTTAATATTTTGACTAAACCTTATATAGCTATATAAGGACTATAATATAAAAATACTTTTTTTTTATTTCACTTTTACTCATGCCATTTACTTTGTAGGCCTACATATATTACATTACAACCTATCTAACAATACTTTTTAAGGAGTACAAACTGGGATTAAAACATGCAAGTCTGTAGAAGTTCAGACCTGTGAGCCATAGCCGAGGCAAGTCTTCAGTGACCTACACCAATAAATAAGTTCCAGATAAAGGAGAATATGAAGACGATGAATCTGATATTAGCGAAAGGTATCTTATAAGATAGACATTTTAAATTAGTTTACTAATTAGTCTTATTAAATATCTGCAATATTTGTCATATTTAATTAATATTGCTAAACTTTGCTTTAATTTTAATCCTATTTAAGAACAAATATTTCATACACTGGTATTAGAAGTCTTGAAACATTTTGTTCAACATTGATATAATAATTCCTTTATATAACTTTTTTTATCAGTGAAAACTAGGGCTGTGGAGTCGAAGAGTCGGAGGAAATTTAAAGTACCTGGAGTCGGAGTTGGAAGTACAAAAAGTTGAAATTTTTCTTGGGGGAGCTACCATCTCCTACCAAGGGCATCCCCAGGTGGCGAATAAGGAAATGGTCTTTATATATAGAGGTCAGTTGTGAATACTGAATAAGCTGCCGTGGACCAACTGGTTTGCTGCCATGGAGGGTAGGTGGGATATCCTGTGTTAAGAATACTCTTTTAAAAGTGTCTAATGCTCATAAATCCAAGGAAATGACTGCAAAAAAGTGAACAGAGGATGATCGACTGTTTTCCAAATGTACCTATTAATTATCAATCATGTTATTTTGTTTATACTGTGTTCAAAAATGTATATAATACATGGGCATATTTGTTTAAATTAGCAACTATATTGAAAGCAATAAAGACATTTCATTCAAATTTAATCCTTTTATTTTATAACTGTTCAAAGAAATATACTAATACTTTAGAACTAAGCCTATACAGCTTATTCTTTATCAATATCGGCCCATTTGAAACCAGTTAGTCTGCCTTCTGGATAGGCCAACATTATTTTGTTTAAAGCACAAGCAGGCAGCGGTGTGTGAATTTCATGACCAAGTATGCCAAAACACCAATAAACTGAGTTCCTGTAACTGTAAGCTGTGTATCACATTGTCCTGAAACAAAAAAGAATAATTACTGTTTAGGTTTTAGTCAATACTTTTCATAATTCAGCTGTTTTTTTAACATATCACTATTTGATGTATTTTTATATAAATCACATATAGGCCTACAACTATATTTTTTAAAACTCTTCTTCGGTATATGAAATATTTTTATAGTATAGAGCAATTGATTCAATTAAAGGTTGAAATGCAAAAATTGTTTTTTTGTTTTGTTTCAAGCTTCAGCTTATATAGCCTAACTATAAATTGGGCTAATTTTCATTATTTTATCTAAAAACTGTTGCCAATGTTACTCAATGTAATCTTTTAATAATCAAGATCAAATAAAATTAATCCTAAGTAGCTTTAAACATTGAACAGATAGGTAATAATCACTGGTGGTAAAGATAAGAGGATTGATCACACCCTAAGAAGAGGACCAGGAAACAGCTAGCCCCTATTATGCCTGTTACGGCCGGTATTCCTATGTCAATAGTCAATAGTCTACCTTTACCGATATGTAGCTTTTTTTACAAGTATAATTATTAGTCCGTCACAATTCATAATAACTACTTAGTAGCGTATTCATTCTAAACTAAATCGCACAAGTAAGCCTCCTATAGTCTATAGCCTATAGTATACCGGGTAGTCATACAGTCACAGTCATAGTAATTAATATAGTAGGCAATAGCTAGCATATTATATATACCGGTACTATACTATTCATATATAGCTTAAAAGTTCCGGTAGTAAAAGTGAATTTAAAAGTCGTTTTATGTAGACTAGTGACTAGTGTGAAGATTACCTACATAGGCCTATCTTTAACGTAAGTCAGAAACTTAAAAAATTGATAAATTCAAACCCTAAGGCTATGATGCTAAGGCTAAGCCTACTAAAGTGTCGAGAAACTGCATAACCATAGTCATAGTCTATGACTATGGCATAGACCTAGCCTAGGACTGTAGGGGGCTAATCAGTAGGCCAACTTACCATTTGATATTTCCGATGCGTGATCCATTTTTCTCGATTGATTGATATATGCTGAATTTAGCGTTAAAATTCCTTTCGTCCTCGTTGTCTGAAAATATTTTTTTTTATTGTTTAAACATGTAATACATGTATGTTTCTACGTCGCGTGAAGCCATGTCGATTATAGCATTGTCGATTGATTGTAAACAAAAATCTTGGAAACTTGTGACGTCACTACCTGTTCGTGAGTTTCCGGCCCGTGGTCGACAGTTTCCGTAATTGGCAATGTAATTTAATTAAATTAACACATTTATCGTCCACTCTCAAAAGAAAGACTTGTATATTTGAAAATGATATTTCAAAGGCTTTAATATGGAATTAAGTTACTATTTAGGCAGGACTTACCCTTTAATTTCAGCTTTTCTTTTCTTCCGTGTCAAACTTTCTCTGTCTCTATCTTTCTCTTGTTTATCACTCTACTTGTCTTTCTCTTTCATTATTCTCTCAAAAATTTGTTTTAACACTGACCCTATATCTTTAACCTTTTTTTTTCTTCTCTTTCTCTCTCTCTCTCGCTCTCTCTCTCTCTCTTTCGCTCTCTCTTTCTTTCCAATTTATCTACTATCTCCAACCATTTATCTTTCTTACATTCTCTTGTATCATCTCTCTCTCTCTCTCACCCCTCTCTTTATTCTGTATATTTATCTCTCTCTCTGTCCAAGTCAGGGGTCGGAAACCTATGGCACGGGTGCTGCACTTGGCACGCAGAGCAATTTTCAATGGCACGCGGAAGACCCCCAAACTCCCCCACAAACACACACAAAAGGCAATTCAAGTAAGTTCCCCAAGAAATTGAGTGCTAGAGCCCGATAAAGTTTAGGCTGTTGGCGCGCTAAATGAATTAGAAATCCTACTTTGGCACACTATTATAAAAAGGTTTGCCGACCCTTGGTCTAAGTTATTTCTCCTCTTTCTTTCTCTCCATCTTTCTGCTTTCGTTTCACTCTCCACACTTCAAACCTTTTTTTCATTATGTACCTTCTCCTCCTTCCCTCCCTCCCTCCATCCTTCCTCCCTCCATCCTCCCTTCCTCTCACTCTCTCTCTTTTCTTTCTCTTTTCCCCCCTCAACTCCATTAGTCCCTCCCCCATTAGTAGTGTGGTTCTAAAAATAGAAAAGTCCATCAAGTAGAAACACACAAAGGAAACATGGAGGCCGACCCGGCAGCGCGTTCGGCTGGCGAACCAAAGGTCCTGGGGTTCGAATCCTGGTGGAGGCTAGGATTTTGTTTGTGTGTGCGCTCGGGTCTGTATGGTGTCCCTGTGTCTACGCAGCTCTGATGGGTACCTGACATTATAGTTGGGGGTAAAGTAAAGGCGGCTGGTCATAGTGCTGGCCACACAATCACCTAGTATGCCGTGGCCACATAAACTGGTGAACGCTGCTTCACCGGCCCTATAGATCAATTTGGTCAGACTGGTACTTTACTTTTTACTTTTATTTACACAAAAAGAGACTCAGTTGGCGACAGAACCTACGCTTTAACTAAATCAAAGAACCATAACTCAAGGACCAGCTGAAAAGAGTTACTCCTTGAACTATTGTTACTAGACTTAAAGAACCATAACTCCAGGTCCAACTAAACAGAGTTATCTTATGAACAAGTTGAACTAAATCAAAGAACCATAACTCACGGTCCAACTAAACAGAGTTATCTTATGAACAAGTTGAACTAAATCAAAGAACCATAACTCCAGGTCCAACTAAACAGAGTTATCTTATGAACAAGTTGAACTAAATCAAAGAACCATAATTTAGGTTCGCTACATGGAATATTTTGTCGAGTTGTATGGGCGCCTATAATTCTAAATCTATGATTGTAAACTAATTCAAAGAGCCATAACTCCATTTTCCAGCTGTACCGATTTATCTGCAAAACAATTGTGTGGTGTGAAACGAAAGTGTACAATTGGTTGTTTATAATTGTTATCTTTTAGACGTAAAAATAAACTGTAAAAAAAATATTTATTTTTTTCGTCATTCTTTCACCACCGAACCCCCTTTTTTTCAACCACCACCCCCTTCCCCCCCCCCGCCCATGTTTGTTTTTGTATATCTGTGTGTGTGTCATTTCCTGTTTGCTTCCAGTCATGCTCCCCCCCCCCCCTTTTTTCCCCTCCCCCTTCCCCGCCCCCCCCCCACACCTGCCTTGACCTACTTAGTTTTTTGCTGGTACTCTGCATGTCATGCAAGAGAGTTACTCACACCACGATGGATAAAAGCAGTAGGACGCAGTAATCGTCGTTTCTAGAAGGAGCGGTCAGTAATATAAATAAGATAAGTTATGTTGTAAAAAAAAAAAGGATTTTCGTAAAATAAAGTGACACCATAACTACGCCATGGAATGGATCTTAACTTTATGTATAAATCTGAGTATGTCATCAAATGTCGTGTCATGTATTACTCTTAATGAGTGTCACCACCGTCTTGCGGACGCAACGTACACAAGGTCTACAAAGTTCAATTTCAATTTATTTCAATGTTGTTTTTTCTAGTTGGTTTCAAGTGTAACAACATTGTTTTAAAAAAAAAACATGATCCAGTCCTACCAATTGGATTCATAAGGCCGGTGAAGCAGCGTTTACCAGTTTCTGTGGCCACGGCATTCTAGGTGATTGTGTGGCCAGCACTATGCACAGCCGTGCCTCCTAACCAAATTGTGTATAGAGCCTTTTATTGTGTATGTATCTTATCTTATCTTATCTTATATATTACAGACGCTCATTCTATAAAGAAGATTATTGCGTCCTACGCTCATCCGTGGTCCGAGTCTAGTCTTGCATTTTTATTAATGTTTTAAATGATGTTAAGTTACTGGTTTTCCTTGTTTGCTCAGGCAACCCATTCCATTCCCGAATGCCACTCGGGAAGAAAGAGTACTTATATGCATTTGTTCTCGCATAAGGAAGAAGCAAAGTGTTTTTGTCTTTATGTTTATCTGAGCTTTGCAAGAGGTTGTCATTGAGTTGTATTTCTAAATTAGAGTTTAATGCCTTAGGTATTATTACTACTTTACTCTTTGCCCTTTATGTATTGGTAACTGAATAGCACTACCAGACGTGAACCCGCACCTCTCCTCGACAATTCTCGGAGAACAAATTCTGCTGTATCACACAACACTGATTCGTCACCATATAGCTCAGGCACAAACTGCTTGACCGTTCCTGTCCACTCTAAGATCCTGCAAGGCGGGACAATCAAATATCACATGCAGCTCGACCGTCTCTTTTGCATCCCTGCAGTTTCGACACCGCGAATCTAGGTGGGGGGACTAGACCAAGTTGATCCATAGGACCGGTGAAGCAGCGTTCACCAATTTCAGTGGCTACAGCATACTAGGAGATGTGTGGCCAGCACAATGCCCAGCCGCTTTGTACTTTACTCCAACTAATGTCGGGTAACCATTAGACCTGGGTAGACTCAGGGGAAAATCCTACTAAACCTACTAAAGAAGGCCAAATCGTACAATGGCCAGTTCGAAATCGGACGCTCACGGTAGTTTCAGTTCTGCAGAGCCCCCAACACTGGGTCAGTTCAATTTGGCCGTTTGAGATGTTGCACAAAAACCAAGACGTCTCTTCCCCACTCACGGCTAGCACTCTCAAATGAGCACGCCTTTTTCAGAGCTTGTGTCGCAGGAATACCTTCTCGGCTAAGGAATCTAGTTTCCAAAGACACTTGCATAACCCCGCACCTCTCTCTCTCTCTCTCTCTCTCTCTTTCGCTTCCTTTTTATCTCTCTCATTCTCCCTCCTTATCTCTCTCTACTTCTCTTTTCATCTCTCTCTCTCTCTTTTATCTCTCCTCTTCATTAGCGAACACTTTATATTCACCCAACGTCTACTCAACATGGCTCCTTATCGTCCATCATTCAAATTAGGGCTCTCACCATCCATCCATCATCCATCATCCATTTATATTATTCCTTTCTTGCATTGGATATAATCTAACTCATAAGAAAGAGAAAAAGGAATTTTAAAATAAACAAAAACAAGAAAATAGCACCAGAAACCCAGCCCTCCCTTCCTCCTGACATATTCAATATTGGGAGAAAACCTTTGATAGTGAAGTGAAGAGAATTAAATAATAAATTCTCTCTATTCTACTTTCTCTGTATTTCTCTTTCTCTCTATGTTATTCTGACTCGTCCACTTTCTTTTTCTCTCACTCCTCTCTATCTCTCTCTCTTCCTCGTTTTTTTATCTCTCTATTTTCATATCTTTATTTGTCTGTTTTTCCCCTTCTCGTGTTCTCTCTCTTTCTCTCTCTCTTTCTTTTCCTAACCCTGTCTTTCTCTGTATTCTCTATCTCTCTCTCTCTTTCTCTCTCTTTCTCTCTCTCTCTCTCTTTTGTCACACGAATCTTTGCCATTATCCACTTTTAATTTTCCAATCGTGTATCTGTCTACCCCATTGAAACGGTTTTCAAACTTCATTAATGTGTAGTTTATTACTAGTCTTAAGATCAATAAACACACACACACGCATACACACACATAAACACATATAGCCTACACCCACATACACCCACATACACACACATAAACACATATAGCCTACACACACATACACACACATAAACACATATAGCATACACACACATACACACACATAAACACATATAGCCTACACACACATACACACACATAAACACATATAGCCTACACACACATACACACACATAAACACATATAGCCTACACACACATACACACACATAAACACATATAGCCTACACACACATACACACACATAAACACATATAGCCTACACACACATACACACACATAAACACATATAGCCTACACCCACATACATACACACACACATACACACACATATTATTTGTCTTCACTATATCTTGAAAGAATATCCTCAAACCCAAAATACCTATTTCTAAAACAACACCCCCCCACCTTCCTCCACTCCCTATTGTTTTAAATGTATAGATGCAGTGTACAAGATTTATACGCTTCATTGTACGTGAAGATTTATAATATCTGGCTACCTGACTGAATGGCTTGTTGATTAAGTCAATGCTTAACACCCGTTATAGTGGTCGAAATTTATAGTGACAAAATATTGAACAAACAAAATATATTGCCAGGTATGATTTATGCTCAAGTCGTGGCTTTGACACTAACATGCTATAAATTTATTTATTTTATATCACTTATTTATACAGCTGTGCCCATTTATTATGTTTATACGTGTCGGTAGCTTTATGTGTCACGTATATAAATATATATATATATATGTATATATATATATAATATATATATATATGTAAGTATAAAAAGCGTTAATCTAGGTGTTAATGAGTATTGGACAAATGCATTTTTTTAAAAAAGAACGTGTTTTGAGGAATGTATCCGTAAGGATGATTTAAAAAAAAAAAACAGAAGATTCATGCGTCCTACGCTTATCGTAGTTTTGAGTCTCGTCTGCCTGGTTTTGATTCCTTTTCAAAATTAGGCCAGGTTATTAGTATTGAAGGAGAGAATCGTCACCCCTCCCACCTTCTCACCCCCCCCCCCCCCCGTTTTATTTTCCGATATAGTATTGTGACAAACTTGAAGGAGCATGGTAATCGCGGATGATGGGGGCGCGGTGACCCGAGCGGCAGCGCGTTTTTTTGGCTGGCGTGTTGAAGGTCATGCCTGTGTTCGAATCCTGGTTAGGGCCAGGATTTTTGTTTTCGGGTCTGGAAGATATCCCTGAGTCTTCCCAGCTCTGATGGGTACCTGACATTAGTAGGGGTTAAGTAAAGGCGGCCTGGAAATCGTGCTGGCCTCACAATCCCTTATAATGTCGTAGCCACAGAAACTGGTGTACGCTACTTCAACGGCCATATGGATCAATTCGGTCAGACGGGATACTTTACTTTTTTTTTTATCACTTTATGTAATCGGGGCTGAGCATTGTGTTAGCCACACAATACCCCATCGGTCTGCAGAGGTAGAGAAAAAAAAACTACTAGTGGTATGAAAATGTAATAGGCTCTTTATGCAATCTAAAATATTCTTCTTTTTTCAGTGATTTATAGAAACATGGGGGAAAACTCTTTAAGACTGGATTAACTATAAATAGAATGGGGAATTCCCATTCGTTGTTTATTTCCTTAATCTCTGTGTCTTTGCGTGCACATCAAGGCCCGCAAGGGTAATATGAGGAGGGCTGGTTTATGTAGATTTATAATGAGGGTCTAGGATTAGCTATACATCAAGGCTCATTTCTCTTCCCAGCTCTCTCTTTTATTTTGGTTTGAATGTCCGTACGGTTGTATCAATCATGCAAGAAGATAAGCGTAGTATCAATGATACATCAAGATAAGCGTTGCATCAATGATGCATCAAGATAAACAAATGAGACACATATCTGGAACAAACACTCATTTTTTTAACTCCGTAGAAATATCTGGATAAAACTGATGGACGTTTGATTGGTCCGGAAGTTCATTTATCACCAGCATTTACGCTGCTGTTCTAAGTCTCCAACATCGTAATTTCCCGACAGATCAGACCGTGGGTCTCCGATTCGTAGCGTGATAAATCCGGAATTTCCGCAACGTTTGAGACTGTTCTGAAGACATGCATTGCATGGACTTGACTCTACGTTTGTGTACTTTTTGCACGGACCTATGTAGCTGATAACGAGAAATGAAAAGTCCTAATGAGACCTGACCTTTTCAATGGGTCAGAGTTTATCATGTTCACGAACTTCCGTTTTTTTTCCGTCAAAAAGCTTTATATGATGTTTTCGTCTTTTGCTGATGTCTCTTAATTTATTTCAACCTCGTCGTCCAGTTCTTTTCTCGATAGAAATATACCAAGGCTACACGATTAGTTATGTGTTACTTGCGTTAAGTTAAAATTAAATTGCTTTATAAAATAAAATAGTAAAGAGTAGCGGTTCTTGGCTATCCAAAATATGATGTATAGTTACATATGGAAACAAAACGAAAATTTATTTGAATCAAGCAATAAGTTTGGGATTTAAAAAATTGGTGATTCTTTGCGTCTGACGTTCACGATCCATCGTTGTTGTTTTTCGGCAACATCTTTTGAAATTGTAATAAAATTTAATCCCTTACATCTTTTCTTACTCGCAGAACAACCAGTAGCGCAGTAAAATGAAATGAATTGTTAGAAAATTGAGCGAATGGGACCGGAAATGTTGGTACACTATGAACTTTTAGGTTCACCATGTATGCATAATCATTTAGACTTGTTATTAAAGACTTTCCACTTAACATTGATACAATGATCACATGAATTAAATACCAATTTAAAGTTAAAAGAGTCGGAACTTTTCGTGTTCCGCGAAGCATACGATAACAGCTGTCTGTTTAAAGTCATCCCTTGCCTATTTGTAACGAGGCTGTTTGTATCGTCGCCATTTTTGCAGTTGCCATTGATATAGTCGACGTAATACTGTCACCATTTGTGCAATTCGCCATTTTGTATATACCCTTAAGGAAGCATGGTGGCCTAGCAGGCAGCGCGTTCGCCTGGTGTACAATAGCCTGGGTTCGAATCCTGGTGCAGGCAAGTATTTTTGTTTACCCGTGTCTGGAGGTTTGTTCCTGAGTCTGATGGGTACCTGAAATAAGTTGGGGGGGGGGGAGGGGTAAAGTAGAGGAGGCTGTGGATAGTGCTGGCCACACAATTCCACCCTAGTATGCCGTGGCCACAGAAAATGGTGAACGCTGCTTCACCAGCCCTATGGATCGATTTGGTCCTACGGGATACTTTACTATGTACTCCATTTGTGAAGTTGCCATTCGTACCGTTGCCATTTATATATGTATTTCAGTACCGCTTCAGCTAGACAGATTTTTAAGAAACAAAGCAAAACACCGTTTGAATGTTTTCACTTTATCTGCTCTGAGTTTTATCTCGGTATCTGTTGAGAGAAACATGTGCAGATATCAAATTAGGCAACAGTTTGTTTATATTCCAACGACGTGAAGGTGTTATCACCCCCCCACCCCCTATCACAATGTGATATCACCCAAAACTTAAAGAAACATTTCGACCCCAGTATCTTAAAGAATTATTTTTTTTCCTCCTGCGGATAACAAGCACTTTAAAATGTAAAAAATATTGTTAGTTTTATATAATTCTAAAAAAAAAACAACACAACAAATACTAGTTAAGCAATAAAGATAAGTTTAATATTTATGTTTTGACGGTGCCGGATTGAATTACTTTATTTATACAAACTTCCAGAAGAAGCGAGTTTGTAATTTTTGTTTGTCAGAAATGTTCTAAAGTAATAAACAAACTGGAGAAAAACAAAATAACCATATTTGTTTTACTTATTTTAAAAACTAAATATTTATTTGTATTAAAAAAAAAAACATTAATTATCGTTGTGTTATTGCCAAGGTTTATATTTAGACAGAAAGGTGGGCGTGGCTTGACACGTTGTTATCAAAATTACTAACGCAGAATCTCGACACGGATACCAGTCCCGCGAGAATTGAGACAGACATAAAGATAAACGGAATATATAGATATATGCTAAGCCTACACTATCTACTATATATATAATATATGTGATAAGCCCAAATCATCCACTATATATATATATGTGATAAGCCCAAATCATCCACTATATATATATATGTGATAAGCCCAAATCATTCATTATATATATATATGTGATAAGCCCAAAATCATCCACTATATATATATATGTGATAAGCCCAAATCATCCACTATATATAGATACAATCTAAATTCCCCGGCGTTACCCGGGGGAAAATAAAACAGGCCTGTATAAGCTACAGATAAAAAAAAAATTCACTCCAATGAACAGAAAGCTATAAATCAAATATTTAATAAAATGATTATATTTTTACTGAAGACATTTAGGAAGGAAATTTAAAATAAATATTTTAATCGGGACAGAAATAGACAATTCTTTTTTATTTAACGAAAAGCTAAAATTGCCCGGTGTTGCCCGTGGATTTAAAACCCTTTTTTCAAAGTAATATTAATTTATGTAATATATATATACAGAGAGAGAGCGCGAGAGAGAGAGAGAAAGAGATGTTATTTACAGCCTAACCATACTTGGCAACCATAAGACTATAACCGGACTTCTTCTTCAAATAACCTGGCATCGTTTTTTTTAAATTAAAATTGTAGAAAATCCAGAATCAAAAAAAAAAATAAAAAAAAAAAATAATAATTCCACAAGTGAATTCCGTTATAATGTGAGCTGCGTCCGAAAAGTTAATGAAATCTCGATATCGAATTGACAGCTCCCACCCCCAACCTCCCAACGCTACCCCCCCATCCCCCCCTGTCGTTCCCTCCCCTGCCCCCCACCGGCCACCTCCCTATCTCACACTCTGGGGTGTAATCAATAAGTCAGACATTTCCGCATTGGTTTGTACTGTTCCTATAACTAATACCCGATTCTGCCAACTGTGCAGTTTTTTGTTTGTTTTCTATAGATTGTTTGATTAGTGTTTCGCCAAGGGAATACCCCTCCCCCCCCCCCACCCTTTTTTCCATTCCAAGCATAACAAATATATATTTCGTTGCGGAGTTGGGGGGGGGGGGTGGACAATATGTGTATTGCCCTTCAATTTGTCAATATATAACAAATAGTGGTTTCAATGAAAGTGGTTAAACTGTTGACTCCTGTTTGTTATAGTCTTCTTGTGTAGCCCCACGATGTGATATGTGCACGTGTTTATGTCTGATTTGGCGCGTGCTGGTAAAGCGCGTGTTTTTTGAGAGCGTTGCGCTCGGAGATTGATAGTTCAAATAGAGGCGAAGGATTTTTTTTTTGTGTATGTAGGAACTGGTTGGGGAGGGGGAGGGAGTGGTGTCCGATCGGCGAGTAGATTTGTGTCACCCACCTCTCCCACATCCCTCTCTTGGTGTCCCATCCCGCCCCGCCCAGCATCTCCCATGCTGCACGAGTGGATGTGTCTGCAGGGACAATTACTTGCGTGATGGATGGGTGGAAGGGTGGCTTGTTTGTCTTTCTTCCACCTGTGGCGTGGCGGGGCAGAATGGAGAGGGGGGGTATTTGGAATTACTTCGATGAGCCAGATTGGCGTGGAGTAATTGAAGTTTATGTTTTGATGTGCCGGAGAGATAGGAACAGAGAGACTCATCTACCACTGGTGTGCCAGAGTATGAATAGGGAGGATGATGTTGGTGGTGAGGGGGGGAGAGGGGGGAGCCGGGAGACATTTGGGATAAAATTTCCAGAGACAGATAGGCGTGGAGAATATACTACGTCCTGCATATCTGTGGCGGACACGGACCGGGGGGGGGAACTTACAGCGTCGGGTGCGTCAGACAATAAAACAATATCGGTTTTACACATGGGCAGTTGCCACTCGTACTGTTGCCCTTTGTGCCTTTGCCGTTTGTTCTGTTGCCATTTGTGCCGTTGCCAGTTGTGCTGTTTCCATTGGCACTATTTCCATTGTCACTATTTCCATTGGCACTATTTCCATTGGCACTGTTTCCATTGGCACTATTTCCATTGGCACTATTTCCATTGGCACTATTTCCATTGGCACTGTTTCCATTGGCACTATTTCCATTGGCACTATTTCCATTGGCACTGTTTCCATTGGCACTGTTTCCATTGGCACTGTTTCCATTGGCACTGTTTCCATCGATACTTTTTTGCATTTGTACTGTTGCCCTTTGTGCCATTGCCACTTGTTCCGTTGCCCTTTGTGCCATTGCCACTTGTTCCGTTGCCATTAGTAGTTTTTTTATATATTTGAACTGTTTTGCCTTTTCGTGCCATTAATAACTAACATTAACCCTAAAAAAATAGACGCAAATGTTTAAACTACGCCTACCGACTCACCCGTATCAGCTACGCCAAAGTTGATTATTTTAAAAGATGTACAGAGATCTTGTCTGCATGCACAAGAGTAAGTGTTTATTGAGCAGGTAAACGCAATAGCATACGCCATGATAGAAATAGCGGGACGTAACTCAATCCTTACGGCATCGTCCGAACTGTAACAGTACAGTCCCCTTACATATTGTCTCGATAGAGAACATGATCAAGTAAAATTGAAGAGTCCGTGAGGAGTTAGCGAGGTCTTATGATAAGACTCACTCAGACGTAATAAATTACAGAACATAGAACCTAATCGTGGAAAGGGTGGGGAGGGGTGTCAATTGTTCTACAACCCACGTGTGGCCGAGTGAGCGGTGCACGCAAAGGGTCAGGTAGGAGAATCACGTGATAAAATCGTTCCACCAGGTGTAGGGTCACGCATATCGTCAATTAAACTTAGTTTTAAGTCGAAGTTTTTCTAAAGTGCAGTTTCACCCGCTGACGTCAATCTGAGAGATGGTTGAAAAAAACAACAATATACATAGCCTACTGTCGCGAAGTAGAGATTGATAGACTGGCAGACAGACAGAAGTACTCGTATAAAGAGTTATAGATAGAAAGTTAGATTGATAGGTAGATTGATAGATAGATAGATTGATAGGTAGATTGATAGATTGATAGATAGATAAGAAGATAGATAGAGAGATAGATAGATACATGTAGTTAGATAGATAGATAGTTAAATAGTTAGATAGATAGTTAGATAGATAGTTAGATAGATAGTTAGATAGATAGATAGATAGATAGATAGTTAGATAGATAGATAGATAGATAGATAGATAGTTAGATATATATATAGATAGATAGATAGATAGTTAGATAGATAGTTAGATAGATAGATAGATAGTTAGATAGATAGTTAGATAGATAGATAGTTAGATAGATAGATAGATAGATAGATAGATAGATAGATAGATAGATAGATAGATAGATAGATACAGACAGTGAGATGTATGGTTGGTGGATGGGTTACGGTTGACAATTTTAAAAAAAAGATACACAGATAGACCTGTAGTTATTTTTTACCTCACCCCAAATCGCATTCTTATTCTGCAAAATAAGCTGACCCTTATAAGGTTGTGCACCACGCCTCCCAAAAAAAACAAAAGAAAAAAACAACGCTCCTTTCCACCCTCTACTAACTCCAATTACCATACTGTTCTATTGTACATTTCCGTGCGGTAATATTCCCAGAAATGTAAGCCTCCATAAACTGACGTAATCAGTCCCCCCGTCCTCCGTCCCACCACCCATCAATCAGGTCAGCTTTCAGTCTCATCAAGTTGTAAAGGGATTGAATGGGAAGAGGGGGGGGGGGCTAATTCGTTATTGTAATTGCTCACAGGCCACTCAATGCGGTTACAATAGTCACGATAGGTGGTCATCTATCTCTCCCTCCACCCCACCCCCTCCATCCCCCATACACCCCACCTCTCTCTTTCGCCAGACCGTAAAGACATTTTTATAGCTACCTCCCCGATGGGGACCTCCTCCCCTTTCCCCTTCTCTCTTTCTCTCCGCAGCGTTTTATGCCAGATTCCCATTCTATCAACGGCTGATTCCTTTCTATCTCTTTTTTTTAAATATTATTTCTCACTGGTATATTGTTGTTGTTGTTGTTGTTGTTGTTGTTGTTGTTTTGTCCGTACCGGTCATCTGCACGGATCAGGTAGTTCTCCGCATAGCTTCCGGATCTTTCCGGCACTCGGTAATATTCACGGAATCGAAAGATATACTGCGTTGGGGGATTTCATAGCGGAGGGAATAATAATCCATTATTGTTTGTGCTACGAATCGGAGCAAGCGAAATGTGCCCCTGCGAAACAGCCCCCGAACATGCGGAGCATGTCCTTCAGACCTGCCCTCTGTATCTTTCTACCCGGTCAGCCTTATGGCCCCTGGGGGCTTCCTTCAACGACAAACTGTTCGGTGGACTAGAGCAACTGACAGCCACGGCGCAGTTCATTACAACTATCGGACTTGTTGTCTGAATCCTCCCTATCCTAACATTTGAGAACGAAGAAGAAGAAAGAAGTTTGTGCCTCTCATATTCATATTAGTGATTCTCACACTTTCTTTTCTTGTAGTTGTCTGGGACCCAGTCATTGTCATACAATCGGTTCCTGAACCACTGTACTTTTTGTTGTTGTTGTTGTTGTGACGCCTATCACTGCAATTTTGAATCCTGGTGGTGGCTGAGATATGTCACACGGATCTGGGAGTTGTCCCTGAGTCTATGGATATGATTAATAATGTGAAGTATCGTGTCAGACCCAAATTGATCCATAGGGCCGGTGAAGCAGCGTTCACCAGTTTCAGTGGCCACGGCATACTAGGGGATTGTGTGGCCAACACTATTCACAGCCGCCTTTGCTTTTTACCCCTACTAAAGGTGGTCATAGCTAGGGAGGACACAGTGACACCCTCCAGACCCGGGAAAAAAATCCTTGCCTGCACCAGGATTCGAACCCCATGACCTTCGGTACGCCAGCCGAACGCGCCATCATAATATGCCCATCACAATTCGTCTATCACGTGACCATGTCGCTACTTGACCATGTCTGTACAGGGGCCTTTCTTGTGCATGACACTGAGGGGCATTCGCGGCGAGCCATAATGTGGTCCTCGTGCCGAAAGCCTTGTGCTTAGAGTGAAAACATCAACAGACCGACACCTTTAAACCAAACTCAATACACTCCATGGCCATTTCGTTCATTCAAAAATAGGAATCCTAGTTCGTTTCAGACGACTGTAATATTTCAGTTCAAAAAAACAACAATAAGACATCAACAAACAAAACTCCTTGAGTCTCCTGCGTCACTCCACTACTGGCTAGTGTGTGTGTGCGTGTGTGCCTCTCTTACTCCCTCTGGAAAAACACGAGGAGCCACTGAGAGCCAATGCGGTCACTCAAGAGCCATTCAGCCATTCACATAACTCAATCTCTGAAAGAAAAATAACGAAGATGTTGTTTTTGGTTTAGAGTTTGTTTTTTTGTTGTTTTTTTTTTTTGCTATGGTTCTTTCTGTTCTTTTGCGTCCAGTCTTCTTGGGACCTCTGTTGGTCGCGCGCACTAAGAGGTTATCTTGACCTTATTAAATTGGCGCGTTACGACCCAATCAATAAAGGAGTGATCGATCATGGAACCTGGGGGAGAGTGGGGGGGGGGGAGGCTGAAGGGAATGGTAGTGGTTGGGGAGGCGAACACTGACTGAATGAAAAACAGCTTAACCCCCCCTCCCCCCAGCAAGTAGCTTGACCGGAAAGTCCCTGGGAAGTGATGGACAGCGTGTGTGACCTATGCGCGCTAGTCTTCTGCTGGATCTTCACGAAGCAGACTTGAGGTTTACGTTAGCACTAAGTCGGCTGCAAATATACTCAGCTGTGCTACTAGTCTATACTTTTAGAGTACCGAAAAGATCAAATCTAGCTAATATACCGGAAAGATCAAATCTAGCCAATATACCACAAAGATCAAATCTAGCCAATATACCGAAAAGATCAAATCTAGCCAATATACCGAAAAGATCAAATCTAGCCAATATACCGAAAAGATCAAATCTGGCTAATATACCGGAAAGATCAAATCTAGCCAATATACCGAAAAGATGAAATCTAGCCAAATTTACCGAAAAGATCAAATCTAGCTAATATACCGAAAAGATCAAATCTAGTCAATATATCGAAAAGATCAAATCTAGCTAATATACCGGAAAGATCAAATCTAGCCAATATACTGAAAAGATGAAATCTAGCCAAATTTACGGAAAAGATCAAATCTAGCCAATATACCGAAAAGATCAAATCTAGCCAATATACCGAAAAGATGAAATCTAGCAAATATACCGAAAAGATAAAAGCTAGCCAAATTTACCGAAAAGATCAAATCTACCTAATATACCGAAAAGATGAAATCTAACCAAATATATTGAAAAGTTCAAATCTAGCTAATATACCGAAAAGATCAAATCTAGCTAATATACCAAAAAGATGAAATCTAGCCAATATACCAAAAAGATCAAATCATTCCCAATATACCTGAAAGATCAAATCTAGCTAATATACCAAAATATGAAATCTAGCCAAATATACCGAAAAGATCAAATCTAGCCAATATACCGAAAATATCAAATCTAGCAAATTTACCGAAAAGATCAAATCTAGCTAATATACCGAAAAGATCAAATGAAGCAAATTTACCGAAAAGATCAAATCTAGCTAATATACCGAAAAGATGAAATCTAGCTAATATACCGAAAAGATCAAATCTAGCCAATATACCGAAAATATCAAATCTAGCCAATATACCGAAAAGATAAAATCTAGCTAATATACCGAAAAGATCAAATCTAGCCAATATACCAAAAGATGAAATCTAGCCAATATACCAAAAGATCAAATCTAGCCAATATACCAAAAGATGAAATCTAGCCAATATACCAAAAGATCAAATCTAGACAAAATACCAAAAGATCAAATCTAGCCAAAATGCTCAATTTATTTTCCTGTTTACATGTACGCGGTCAGACGGCGGAGTAAGTGGGAGATTGTTAGGGAGTGAAATGTCATTGATTGGACGAGGGCTCTGGCGCCTCTCTGGCGCCACTTGAACTTACCACAGACTACTGGACTTCAGTCGCACTACAAATATCTCCTTGGTTATTTGTTGGTTAGTTGTTGTTATCTTTTTTTGTGTGTGTCTAGTTTTTGAAAGGTTGTTTTTTTTATTTACAATCTCTTGGCGAGAGTGTTGTTGATATTATATTACGAGTAGTTATTCCTATTTCGGGGTTTGGGAAATGGCAAAAAAAATGATGTGCTAAAATCTATGTACGGTAGTTTAAAATATTTCATGTATTGAAATTAAACAATGTTTATTGCCCAAACACAGTTCTAATTTCAAAGCGATGTTCGTAGCCCATCAGAAGTTATTCTAAAACAATTTTCGTAGCCCAAAAATAGTTATAATTCCAATAGAATATCGGAAGTCAAAACATAGTTCTAATTCCTATACGATTTTCAAAGTCTAAACACAGTTCTAATTCCTATACGATTTTCAAAGTCTAAACACAGTTCTAATGCAGAAACAATGTTCGTAACTCAAACTAAGTTTGCAATCGAAACACGTTTCTAATTCCGAAACACACAGTTTGCAGACAGACAAGATTTCCGTTAATAATAATAAAATTTCGTTCATTACAGACGCAATGCTCATTATATGATTCGGTAAAAATCCAAGGATAGACTACTGCAACATATACAGCGAGTGTATCAAAACTTTTTCTTTTAGTCTATACTACACAAATCAAATTTTCTTTTCTGAGAAGAAAACAAATGAAGATTAATGGGATATACAAAAAAACGAACTTCCTAAAATAGCTTCTCAGGAGATTTTTTTGTTTAAGTTTTAAAATGCTCTTTGGATTTAAAAAACAAATTGTCAATAAAAAAGAAGAAAAAATATATCCTCGAATCCAGCGGCCATCTTGGTGCGTCCGCTGTTAGCCCGAGAAAATAAAAATCTGTGCTCCCATTGGACGAAAAGCCGACTAGCCTTGGCCATGTAAAGACTTTGTGGAAATAACTTAATCCGAAATGTACATATCATTTCTCCCGAGGCTTAGAAGACATGGCGTTCCTATAATGAAACAGTCTTTAATAGACGGTAATATCCTTTTATCTCTCCGTCCATTTAGTTTTTAAGGTTTGTTTGTTTTTTTCTTCTCTTCTTCATCTCTTCGGTTGTTCTTGTGTCTTGCTTTGAGAATGTCTGTCTCTCCTTTTCCAGATAATGGGAGTGATTCGAATTTTTATGATTTGATTCTCTGTAATGATTCGGTGGGTGGACTCGGTGAGTGGATTCGGTGAGTGATTCAGTGAGTTATTTGGTGAGTGGATTTGGTGAGTGATTCGGTTATTTATTCAGTGAGTGGATTCGGAAAGGAATTCGGTAGGTGATTGTGGTGAGTGATTCAGTGAGTGATTCAATGAGAGATTCAGCGAGCGATTTGGTGAGTGATTTTATTCTCATTTTTTTGTTGTGTTTTATAGGTTATTCAATTAATTAACACTGACAAAGGGCAAAGGGCCCCTATTCACTTTTTCATACGCCATCTTTTTTTTTTCCAAAAGCAAGGAGTTGTTGGGTGTTGTTTTGTTTTTTTCGAGTGGGGAGGGGGGGAGGTTTACAAAGACAGTTTTATAGTTATATAGAATACTATGCAGGCTTTGAACGGATTATGAGGAAATTTGGCAATTGTACAGAATTTGTCAACCATTGCCCGCTCCCGACTTTGCGCAATCGGCTCCTCCCTTTCACTATTTGTCCCTCCCACCCCCTCCCCCTCATTGCACCACCCCCCTCATTGCACCACTCCCTCATTGCACTACCCCCCTCATTGCACTACCCCCTCCCACACACACAAACATACATACACACATTACAAGCTATCATTCAATAATAACAATGATTTATTTAACGCTTAGAAATTCGGTAAATATTGATTGAATGCCATTGAGTGTTGTTATGTGTTTTTTTTTTATCTTGGTTCTATATAAGATTAACGTGTTGTATTTCTGAGAATGAATTGTATTATAATCTTGTGTGTCGACCAGTAAACACAGAGCCTCATCGCGGCAGTCGTATTAATCGGCCGAACCTTCTCTAGGTCTGGCCAACATATGAAACTGAGCGTAGGTTAAGCAGCAAAAGATAAAAAGCCCCAGTACGGCTGGGTCTCTGTTTCCGGACATATGTACATAGCAGTCTCGTCTATAGACCGATGACCAGGGGCACACAGGTCTTGTGAAAGAGTCGCACTAAACACACGTCAATATCTTGAGTCTTTGTGAAAACAATCAACCGAACTACTGAGAATTGAGATGAGATGTAACCTTTTCAAACAGACGAGATCATTTAAAAAAAATAATTAACGAATTAAGCAATATTGTTTATATAATAAAAAATTATTTTTATACATTTAACTTTTGACCCGATTAGTCAAACGGCCAACGCGTTCGGCTGGCGTACCGAAGGTCCTGGGGCCGAATCCTGGTGAAGTCTAGGATTTGTTCCCGGAACAGGAAGGTGTCCCTGAGTCTACCATAGTTCTGATGGGTACCTGACGTTAGTTGGGATAGAATCAAAAGGCGTCTGGGCCTTGTGCTGGCCACACAATCCCCTAGTGTGCCGTGGCCACAGGAACTGGTGAACGCTCCTTCACTGGCCCCATGATCAGTTTGGTCTGACGGGATACTATACTTTTACTTACTCACTTATTACTACTATAAATATATATTATCCAATAATATCCACAATAGACAATAATATCCACAATAGACAATAATATCCACAATAGACAATAATATCCACAATAGACAATAATATCCACAATAGACAATTATATCCACAATGACCTGGATTGGAATTGCTTTCATGCCCGATCTATGTAATTCTATGTCACAATATTTTCTTTCGCTGCTCGCTAAAGATTCAAAGTTTTCATCTGGCTATAATTGCCAACTAAAATATATAGATAAGCTTAATCGATGCGGAATTAAATTCTAACCCCAACCCTAACCCTTCCCTTAACTTATTTTTTACTCGACTCTCAAACATAAATGTTTGCATTATATGTCTGTTTACAAAAGACACAAACCCCCCTTCCCCCCCCCCCAACTCAGTCCTTTTCCAGACAATCCAATCCATGAAATAGTGGTTTCACTATAAATACTTTCCACTGGCATGCTACATCTGGAGGTGTGTTGCAATCTTGGATTTATTTATTTAAAGAAGACAAACACACCAACAAACCAAACGCAATGAAAGTAAACACACTTTTAAAAAACAAGTAACAACATAATAAAAACATAATAATAACAACATAATGACAACATAATAACAACATAATGACAACATAATGACAACATAATGACAACATAATGACAACAATCTATTTCTTCTGGTTGGAACAACAAACATTCTTACTTGATTCAACCAATCAGAATGAGTAAAACAATTTACTGCATTCCAGGGGCTAATTATTTGATGCCACATCGGGGATGTAAACACATGACTGCATCGTCTCTACTTTAAAGTCTAATTAAGAGGAAGTTGTTCATTGTTCTGTTTTGTTTGTATGTTAATTGTTGCTGCTGTTTCCTTGTGTTTGTGTGTGCGGGGGTTAGCTGTTTGCGCTGTTAGAGTTAATTAGGTTTAACTGTTTTTACTTACGAGTCTTAGATGACAAAAAATAAACAAACATGATTTGGTTAATTTATTTGGAAATGAATTCCACTAAACGGAAAGTTTATTTAAAAATACACAGGCAGATGTATAGATCTACTGCTTCTTCATATTACTGTGGAAGCCCCGTTAGGTCCGAGGAAAAAGTCCTTAATTTAAGTACATATAAAATTGTATAACATACAATCAAGAGTTACGAACAGATGACGGAGTTTTATTTGAGATATTTAGCCCAACTCTTTAGTGAAGATTTGAAAGAGGGGACATAGATGGAGGCTTGGTCCGGTGTGTTCCACAGTCTAATGGCTGACGGACACTTGTTATGTAGATAAATAGATAGATCGATTAGATAGAAAGATATATATATATATAGATAGATAGATAGATAGATAGATAGATAGATTAAATAGATAGATCGATGATAGATAGAAAAAATAGACATGTATGAAAAATATAGAGATAGATTATATAAATAGATAGATGGAAAGAACGATAGAGAAATAGATAGAGAGATATATTTAGACGTCCATCTAGACTTGAAGCTGGGAGGAATGCGTGACAGAACAATTCTATAAACTCTCCCGACAGACTTACAAATAGACAGACGGAGAAGAAGACAGACTCCAATAAATCGTCTACTAACTCCATGAGATAACGCAGAAGCCATCAAATAAAACTGAAAGAAAACAGAACGACAAGATAGAGAAGAAGTAGAAAAAAATGGTTTCCACTAAATCTATTTATAGCATTTCAAAACTCCCAAAGTGCCTTGCGAAGATGTTGTCTGAGAGTATAGGTAAGGTAAGTGTGCTTACTCTGGTTGCGAGGTTATATTTTTGTACCCATCAGATTCGAAGTGGACCTGTAGCGTACGTTACTGTCAGAACAGACAGACGGTACTGGTGGTAACGTTTGACTTGTTGACGTCAAGACGGATAACACTTTAGGACGCCAAGCTTTTCGAAATCATTTGTTTTTTTTTTACTTTAAATATAGGTTGTTTTTTCTATGGGGTGATTTGTTTTATCCCATAGTTTAAACCTAGTTTAAACCATAGTTTAAAATTTAAAATACGTTTTAAAAGAAATATATTAAAATAAGCGTGGGAAAGATTTAAATTTAATATTTAGGCAAGGAAAATATGTGCCTAAAATATGTGCGCCTTTTGTTTGCTCTCAAAATAATGACAGAATACAAATTAGGCATATTGAACAAGGAAATTGTGGATTAAAGATCTGCGTCTTTATGATGACAAATACATGTTGACCAATTAGGGCAAAAGAACCGTGTGTCTGCCAATATTACCGTCTATTGTGTGTTCTGAAAAAATAATCACATAACTCGGTGGGTTTAAGAATTTCTTAAAATGGAAAACTCCTGGCTAGAATAGTTTAACAGATAAACCTCTGCTCCGTTTAACGCGTTCGACTGGTCTACCGAAGGTCCTAGTTTCGAATCCTGGTGATGGCTAGGATTTGTTCCCGGGTCTACCCAGCTCGGTTGGGTACCTGGCACTAGTTGTGGTAAGGTTAAGGCGGCTGGGCATTGTGTTGGCCACTAAATCCCCTAGTATGTTGTCGTGTGTGTCCGCATTCTGATGCTCTCACAGTGTTCCGCAGTTGGAACAGTCGACAAACCTTCGTCTATGTTAGGAGCTGGCTACCCTCTGGCAGGGAATGTGTGACTTTGCCTTAACCTCATTGGCAAGTCCCATCTAGCCATCCGCCTGGGGTTTGCACCCACATCTTTCACTGGATTTACTGGATAGATAAGGTTTTTCACCGGCAAGTAGGCAATGGAATGGGTTGCCTGAACAAACCAGTGAATACCAGAAACTCCACATCATTTAAAACAACGTATCAAAATGCGAGATTGGACTCAAACCAATGAAAAGCGTAGGGCGCAAAAATCTTCTGCGTAGGAGCGTCTGTAACAGAAAAGATGAGACGAGTATGCGAGGTGGGCTAGGAGCAGTGTTTTTTTTTTGTGACGGTACGCACCGGTACGGCGTACCGGCACCTTTTTCAATGTGGGGAAAAATTATTACTTTTCTTGTATTTTAACGTTTATTATTAATTTATTATATTATTATTAATTTGTTAAAATTGAATTATTTTAAAATTGCGCGCAATAAGAATTAAAATATAAAATGCGAAACTGCTTTAAAAGTTAGGCAATCCATCACTGAGTACCGGCACCTATTTTTTTACAAAAAAAAGCACCGGCTAGGACAGTCAGAAGAGTCTTGTTTTCGTATGAATATCCCAGGAGAACTCCCTGGACAGGAATAAATTGTTCCATCTCTTTGATTGTAGCCTCATTATTATTTCATGGTCTCACACCGGGCGTTGTTACAAGTAACTGTTTCAGCTTGTTACATTGTAAAATGTGTCTTGTTGTTACAGTGATCTGGTTTCATGCATCACTTTTGTTACCCAGGGGCCTCAAAGTCTTGTGAAGTGTGTAAACCACCGATACGCTTACATTAAAAAGCGCACCTGTAAGCGAATCCACTGTTGCGCGTCCGAGAATCATTGCACTGCCGAGCGGCTCCAGGTCTTGTTGGGGAGGAGCGGTGTGCGTAACGGCCCGTCTCAAACCCGCTGCGTGACCTGGATGTCGATGGTATCTGGAATTGATGGTATCGGGCTACAGTGCTGGTATACGAGCGAGCCCCCCACGATGATGATCCGATGGGGAATTCCGCAGCTGGGGAGAGAAATGCATGTACTGTGGAGACCGAAGCCTAAGATACGCGGCGCGCCCTATCGACATGCCGCGGGTGGCTAGTATCGGAGAGGATTGGTGTTCCTTCCTCTTAATCCACCCTTGATCCTTGTTACGCACTGGACGTAAGAGACGGAACGCTAGTCCGTTTTTTTTGTTAAAGTAAATTATAAATTGGCCATGTTGGCCATATGTTTCCTGTGGACCCATTTGGGCCCTCCTGTTTCGTCCGTGGCTCATGTTATCCTCTTTGCCTCCAGTGGTCCCAGGTTGCCCGTCTGTTAAACTCAGTCCACACTGACCATTCTATTACCTGTAAAGTATCCGTCGGACCAAATTGATCAATGGGCCGGTGAAGCTGCGTTCACCAGTTTCTGTGGCCACTGGCATACTAGGGGATGTGTGGCCAGCACAACGCCCAACCACCTTACATAATTTGTGCACATAATTTTCGCAACAAAACCTCATAGAGACTTATCCTGAATGCAAGCTCGTAGACTTATCCTGAAGATAAGCGCGTAGACCTACCGTGATATAACGTCAATCAGAAACACACATATACATCATAGCACCAGCTTCTATATTTATTCCATAGAGAAGACCAGAAAAGTTCTAAGAATCAATATGAAAGAAATAACTCTATGTATTATCAACTCTGACAAGGCTAAATCGTATTTACAGAAACTAAAAACGAAATATTGATTTTGATTTCACTGATTCTGTAAGAGGACATATCTATGTCCCCTTTTACAAGGCTTTATTCCGGTCCTTTAGAAGATAGGCCTACTGTATATAAAACTACAATAGTAGGCAATATTTAAAGGGAGATTATTCCACTTTGATATAAGTTGATTGTAAAGTTTATTATAAGTTGAAGCTGGGGGCTGGTTCCGAGACTGACACAAGTTTACATTGTCTTTTTTCGCTGTAAGATATATTTATTTGTTTGTTTGTCAGCAGGTAAACAAAACAATTTTTTGCATAAGTTAAAAACTATATTCAGTAAAACCTACGTAAAGCCCACGTCAAATCTACGTAAAACCCACATCAAATTCACGTAAAATTTCTAAACAACATCAAATTCACGTAAAACACAAATAGTGGTTTGAATGACACGATTTTAGTTCGATTCGCTCACACTTCATTCATTGATTCCTAAAAATAGAAAATGGGGAATTAGATCTACGTGTCTAGATATAGAGGGGAATGGCTCCAGCGTTCATATATCTTTATATCTGCATGTTTTATAAACAGTTGCAATGAAATTAACAGGATTGTACAGACAACGGATTTAACAGTCTGTATCTGATAGACTGTATCTGATAGAATGTATCTGATAAATTGTATTGGTGGGATTTATTTGATATACTTTATTTGATATACTTTATTTGATAGACTGTATCTAATAGACTGTATTTGCTGGACTATATTATGAAAGACCGAATCAGATTTAATAGACCTTTGTTGATATTATACTAGAAAAACTATTCTATTGACTATTGACTATTGACTATTGACTATTGACTATCCTAGAAGGCCCACACCATCCCTAACATACCTCCTTGAAAACTATCCAAGAAAACAATTTTAAAGCTTGCTGGGAAAACGGTCTTTCAACTTTAGACCAATCAAACCACGATCTTGATAATTTAAATAAAAGATAGATGACGTCACTGTGACTCCCTAACATCTCTTCTAGACCCGCGCATCGAATTCCCCTCACATTGAATTCCCCTCACATTGGATTCCCCTCACATTGAATTCCCCTCACATTGGATTCCCCTCACATTGAATTCCCCTCACATTGAATTCCCCTCACATTGGATTCCCCTCACATTGAATTCCCCTCACATTGAATTCCCCTCACATTGGATTCCCCTCACATTGAATTCCCCTCACATTGAATTCCCCTCACATTGGATTCCCCTCACATTGAATTCCCCTCACATTGAATTCCCCTCACATTGGATTCCCCTCACATTGAATTCCCCTCACATTGAATTCCCCTCACATTGGATTCCCCTCACATTGAATTCCCCTCACATTGAATTCCCCTCACATTGGATTCCCCTCACATTGAATTCCCCTCACATTGAATTCCCCTCACATTGGATTCCCCTCACATTGAATTCCCCTCACATTGAATTCCCCTCACATTGGATTCCCCTCACATTGAATTCCCCTCACATTGGATTCCCCTCACATTGAATTCCCCTCACATTGAATTCCCCTCACATTGAATTCCCCTCACATTGAATTCCCCTCACATTGAATTCCCCTCACATTGGATACCTGGGAGTTGATCTAATGGCGATTTCTATGACGTCATCACACCGTCACCTGTTATTGGAGAGAGTGAGAGGGAAACGTATAAAAGGTGGAGTGCGCAAGTGTCAGAAGTGAATGCGTTTTCTAGATAAGACTTAGATCAGTATCGCTTTTCACTTTTGATAATAATAAAAAAATTGTTCCTGCTGTGTTTTTTTTTTATATATATAAATTGTAGATAGAAATTGAGGAAATGGAGAGAGAGAGAGAGAGAGAGAAAGAGAAAGTAGTCGTTAAAGCTTCAGTGCCTTTCCTCTGTGTTATCATTTGAAACTAAGATTTATACCTGACTTTTTTCTCCACATCGACTTCTTGACTTAGAGCAAAGTACACAGTCCGGGTGTACAAGACATCGGCACACAATACACAGTCTGTGTGTACAAGACATCGGCACACAATACACAGTCTGTGTGTACAGACATCGGCACACAATACACAGTCTGTGTGTGCAAGACATCGGCACACAATACACAGTCTGTGTGTACAAGACATCGGCACACAATACACAGTCCGGGTGTACAAGACATCGGCACACAATACACAGTCCGGGTGTACAAGACATCGGCACACAATACACAGTCCGTGTGTACAAGACATCGGCACACAATACACAGTCCGTGTGTACAAGACATCGGCACACAAGTTTCCGAGCCCTGAGATATGTTAAACTTCTCATTGTTTTGTAGTCTAGAATATGTGTACAAAATCTAGGGTCGGGTGAGGGAAATTGTTTCATTGTATATTTCTTTGATTATGGTTCTTCTGTTTAGGAGCGGGGAGAGGTGGTGGATAATACTTTCGTAAATTTTAAAACCAAATTAAAGGTTTGTGAAGAGAGTTACTGGTGAATTAATTGGACGAGAGGAGTGCACATGAGCTGTGTGTTGGCCACACGATCATCTGCTATGATTGGAAACGTTTAATTGCTTCAGATAGAAAGTAATACAGATATACAGGCAGAGAGAGGAGTAATTAGATAATTAGATACGTAGATAAAAATATAAATAGGCAATTAGATCAATAGAAAAATAGAACAATCGATCAAAATATAAATAGCTAAGTAAATAAAAAATAAATAGACATAAAGATTAAACAAGATAAACAGATGAATAGAAAAAATAGACAAATAGATAAATAGATAAAAAGTTAAATAGAAAAAAAAGAAAATTAGATAAATAGATAACAGGATAAACAAAAAAATAGACTAATAGTCAAATAGCTAGATTGATAGTTGGATAGATAGGTAAATAGATAGGGTGATTGATTGATATTTAGACATACAGGACAATGGTTTAAAAGACATACAGACAGACAGACGTATATTTACGTGTAAAATATATTCATATACATAGGCCTACAGACAGACGTATATTCACGTGTAAAATATATTCATATACATAGGCTTACAGACAGACGTATATTCACGTGTAAAATATATTCATATACATAGGCCTACAGACAGACGTATATTCACGTGTAAAATATATTCATATACATAGGCCTACAGACAGACTGATAAAACAGGTAAATAAAAAGAGCGACTGTTTAAAAAAAAACAACTTAAAAACCCACCTCAAAAAACACACATCATAAAACAAACCACAAAAAAACACACACACTTCATGAAAACAAGCCTTAAAAAAAAAACACACCCCAAAAAACACATCACAAAAAAAACAACACATCATCACAAAACAACACATCACAAAACATCTGTTTTTAACATCAAAACTTCTGAAAACATACCTGCTGCTTTTATCAACATAACTTTGCTTCTATATCAACAACTTACATTGTAATAAGAAATGAGGTTATAACACAATAAAATACGGATTTAACTCATCAACCGTTGAAAAGGTTTTACATAGTAAGAGTATTCTAATAATTCATTTATCTTATCTTCTTCTTATCTTATACATTACAGACGCCCCTTCTATAAAGAAGATTTTTTCAATAATTCATTTATTCTTTTATCTTTGTAAAACTTTCGTGGTATTTTTTTTAATTGCTATTGATTACGATGAAATACAAATCACAATTTAAAATATGCACACATAATGAATTAAAGTTTAAAGCTTTATAGCCGATTTCAAGTTCTTCGTTTAATAGATTCCAATGATCACTTCCCCCTCTCTAAGCCAGCGGTTCCCAACCTGTAGGGGTCGAACGACCGTTTCACGAATGTCGCCTAAGACCATTGAAAAACTGTTCACCCTTCTGTCTCCAAGCAGGCCCGCCCACACGCAGATACACCAACAAACGTTTATAATTACATCTTGTTTTAGTTTTTTTGGTGACTAATCACTATGCTTTTAGTTCTGTTCAGTTTGTTACAATAAATTACAGCCTGCATATCAAATATTTACATTAACAAAATCATAACAGTAGCAACGAACATATTTTTATGGGGTTTTGGGGTCGGCACAATACGAGGGGGTGTATAAGGGGTCGCGGCATTGGGAAGGTTGGGAACCACTGCATTCTAAACTGAGAGCATCCATATTATTGGTTTTAATTCGCTCATGGAATGGATACACAATTTAAAAACTCAGCAATTAAAAATTCATTTATTACAAACTCTCTGCACATCATATCAATTCCTGCATTGAATAATTAAATTTCGTTTCGTTTAAACCACCCCGGGCATTGCCTGCAACAATTAATTATATAGCTTTCATTTCCAGGGGAAAAAAAAACAACAACTATACATTATAATTTTTTATAATATATGATTCATGTTTTTATTGCTGAATCGATTCTTTTTTAAAAGGTTCATTCTAAAATTAATGAGTTGTTTCGTCCCCAGGGAGTTGAATTCGCGATTCATTTGTGATTGAAATCAAAAGTTGAGGACAAGCTAAACACCGGTAAGATTCATTTATTTCATTTCTAAACAAATCTCAAAGTTAACATGTCTGCTTCATTTTGTCTTTTCTTTAATACTGGCACATGGTGCGCCCAATAAAAACTTAATCTGTTCTTTATGTCCATCTCTCATCTTATCTTATCTTATATATTACTGTCGCTCCTTCTATAAAGCAGATTGGTGCGTCCTACACTCATCCGATGTCCGAGACTAGCCTTGCATCTTTATTAATGTTTTAAATGATGTTTAAGTTACTGGTTTTCATGGTTTGTACAGGTAATCCATTCCGTGCCCGAAAGCCACTCGGGAAGAAAGAGTACTTATATGCATTTGTTCTCGCATAAGTGATAAGGAAAGTGTTTTTGTCTTTATGTTTATTTGAGCTATTGCATTTCTTTGTCTGGCTATTTGTTGTGTAATCTGTCTAATAGATATCTAGTTAAATAGATAGACAGGTATGTGGGCAGATAGATAAGTGATAGATATTGAATAATACATGATAGGTACATGATAGAGAGATGATAGATAATAGGTAGATGATAGATAGATAGATAGATATGTGCAGATAGATATATAGACAATTAGATGGAAAACATATAGCCTATAATAATATATAGCTAGAGAGAGAGAGATTGATAAACAATTAGATCGATGGATAGAAAAACAGATAGATAGATAGATTATAGATAGATAGATAGATAGATAGATAGATAGATAGATAGATAGATAGATAGATAGATAGATAGATAGATAGATAGACACTAAAACATCCACAAGGCTACTAACACGGTATCTAACATCATAAAGCTATCAACACGTCCACCAAGTCCACAAGCCCTGTCTCCCAGTCCATAATCAACTCCAAACTGAGGTTTCTACCAATTACCCCTATAGTCTTCACACAGTATACGACTAAATGAAAAGTCGAAAACTATTAACTACACAGTCTAGACTCAACTCTATTCTAGACTTTTTTTCCTTTTTGACCTCGGTCCATCAGTCCCTTTTGAGACATCTTTTAATGGCTATTTTATTGGTGATGAAGAAATCTGTTTTTTTTTTTTCAGTTCGTTAAGTTATACAGTCAACAAAAGCTTATCTGAAAAGAACTGTGTTAATTTTAGGAGAATTTTTAGGTTAATTTTAGATCAATAGAACTTATGTTGACTATAGCAGTTGTAGCAGTTGACACTTGTTTTTACTATTTCACTTAATTTGTTGTAATGTAATCTCGACGGACCAACTTGATCCATAGGGCCGGTGATGCAGCGTTCACCAGTTTCTGTGGCCACGGCATACAGGGGGGATTGTGTGGCCAGCACAGTGCCCAGACGCCTTTACTTTATCCCCAACTAAAGTCAGGCACACAGACAAACACGCATAAACACACACACACACACACACACACACACAGACAAACACACACACAAACACAAACACAAACAGACAAACACACATAAACACACACGCAAACAGACAAACACACATACAAACACACATACACACACACAATTAAACACATAAACACATAAACACTGAGCTAATCAAAAGCAAACTAAAACTGAACACGCACGCACGCAGGCACGCACAGACTCATTCAGGAGCCACCCTAGCTTCTGTCTCTCTCTCTCTTCTGTCTCTCTTCTGTCCCTCTCTCACTCTCTTTCTTTCTCTCTTTCTCTCTCACTCTCTCTCTCTCTCTTCTGTCTCTCTTCTGTCTCTCTCTCTTCTCTCTATCTCGTATCTGTCTCTCTCTATATCTTTCAATTTGTGTGTGTGTGTTGTTTATCACCTGCAATCTTCCAACTGTACGTCTGCTGCCAAGTGCTACAGCACCCAGTAACCCACAGGGAAGCACCCAATCCTCATTTCCGCAAACATGTCCAACCGCTAAACCGTGAATTCACTACGGCGCTACGCCTCACTGGGAGCCGCTAGACCCTGACCAGGTGTGGAGTTGTCAAATCAACACATCCAACTGTTTGCTTACTTCCCCCAGCGTCCCCCTGCTCCCCATCCCGCCCCCACCCCATTTTGTGTCACTGATTTTCTCAAATTTCTTCACGTCTTTTCACACTTATTTACCCAGTGCTGAAACTTCTGTGTTTTTTTTAAACATAGATATAGTTTGTTTTTTTTCTTCTGGATGCTTTTGTTTAAAGCATTTTAAGCACATCAGTGCCGCAAATACTATGTGTTTTTTAAACATAGATCTAGTATGTTATTGTTTCTTCCATGATACTTTTATATTAGCTCATATATTACAGACGCTCTTTACCTAAAGAAGATTGTTGCGTCCTACGCTCATCCGTGGTCTGAGTCTTGTTTTGCATTTTGATTAGCGTTTTGAATGATGTGAAGTTACTGGTTTTCCTGGTTTGTGCCTTTAAGCCTTTTAAAATTATGATAACAATGCCGTTACGCCTATGTTTTTAAACACAGCTATATGTCTACTTGTCTTATGAAACTCTTAACAATTCTTATACATTACGTTAGAAATCTTTATTTAGTATCGAAATTTCACTTGGTTTTAAAACACAGAGCTGGGTAGACTCAGGGATACCCTCCAGACATGGGAACACATTCTAGTTTTCACCAGGACTCGAACACATGACTTTCGGCACTTTCGGTACGCCAGCCGAACGCGCTGTCGCTCAGCCACCATGCACCTAACAACGTCACAGCTTTTTTCTCCCCCTCGATTCAGCGGCATTGTCATGGCCACACAATCACAGTGAATGCCAGCTTTCACCTCAAATCCGAAAATGGAAACAAATTTTAGACTAGCTGTGATCTAAACTAGATCTAGATATTTTGTTGATCTGAAAATCATCCCAAACATCTATAGCTCCAGTATCTGTTCCATAAAACAGCCGTTGAGGGTAGGGGGGCGAGGGGAGTTGTCCGAATTCCTGAAATTAATCTCTCAAATGTTTCTTTTTGCCTCGCGCAACTGTCAGCCCAAACAAACATAGCAAGGGCATTAACTCCAGCAAGAGGGGGACATAACAAATTACAATGCCGATGATGAAAAAAAAAAAAAGAAGAATATGTATACAAAATCGAAACGTGTTTATTTTCAATTTAATTTGAAATATTTGCATTTGCAATCTTGGCACGTAATAGCTTATCTCCCCGTTTCTGGCTGGGGTGTGTTGTATTTATTTCCTTTGGTGTGTGTGTAGTGTATTATCTCCCTTGCTAGGTGTGTTGTGTATTATCTCCCTTTACTGGATTGGTGTGTTGTGGACCGGGCACACAGAGCACAATAACCTTGAAATGCTACCCTGGCACATTATTGTCATTATTCTAATACTAATTAAAATAAAAGTCATTATCATATTATTATGGTAGAGGCCGATTTTGACAAGTCTGAACGTGTATGCATGCATAAAAGTTCACAAGAAAAAACATTTCCGGTACTGATTGTACGAACATTTGTTGGGGATTAACCCTTCCCGTACCGACCTACTTCTATCTATGCTGCCTTCAGTTCCGCTATATACGCGCCCGGGACTGTAAGGGTTAAAATTTCTTTCATTTCCTAAACATGTTTACAAAAGAAAACCATGCATTGTGAAAGTCAGAAGGGAATAGACCTAATCACCTTTTTTATAATATCAAACTTATTGCTTAATGCTAAAGAATTTTTGTTATTTGTTTTTATGAATTCTACAAATTTTGTTTTTTAATAACCAAGAAAACGCAACTCTTGACTAATTTATATTATAAACAAGCTACATGCGACTAACACTTGAGTATTAATTATCGCCTACTCACTTTTGATGTTAAAAACGGATTCCTCATAACAAATATTGTATCCTTTGAATAATTCTAAAAAACTAGAACTAGCCGTCGAGGTTGAAATCAACTGTCAATAACCAGCAAAAGCATGCTTACGGAAATGCCTAAAATAATTAAAAATTTTAAAATAGAACCGGAAGTTCCCGATCACACCAGTTCAAAAGGTCACGGCTAATTAAGACTTGTCAATAGTGTGTTAATTCTGGTTAGCAATTCTTTTAAGTAAGTCAAGTAATCCAGTCAGAACAGAGAGATCCAAGGGACCGGTGAAGCAGCCTTCACCAGTTTCTGCGGCACGGCATCCTAGGGGGATTGTGTGGCCAGCACAACAATAAGACGTTTTTACTTTACCGCAACTAAAGTTAGGTACCCACCAGAGCTGGGTAGACTCGGGGACACCCTCAGGCCCGAGAACAAATCCTAGCTGGCACGAGGATTCACCTGGATTCGAACCTGTGGACCTTCGGCACGCCAGTCAAACGCACTGCCGCTTGACGTTATGAAATTTCTTTAACAACAAAATATTTTGCGGTCATTAAGCCTAATGCATCTGTGTATTCATCTACATCTCTACAAATAAATACAAATACTTGGGCTAGGAGTTATAAAGTCTTCTTTGCGTCATCGTGAAACAAATCTTCAAAACATCCGATCGGCAGCGCGTTAGACTTGCGTACCGAAGGTCCCGGGTTCGAATCCTGGTGCAGGATTGTTTTTCCGGGTCAGGAGTAGGGTTGCCAGACGTCCGGCAAAAGGAGGACATGTCCTCCTTTTTAACCCTCTGTCCTCCGTCCGGCAGGCAAAGCTCAAAACCCTTAAAATGTCCGGCTTTTGTACGCCAAAAGTTTTAAAAGTCTTAATTGCACTTTTTATGTTCTTATTTACTGTATATATGTGGCTGGGTCGGGTAAAGCAAAACACATATATTATTTAGAAGGAAATGTAATGAATTATCGATTGTTTTATCTAATTTCTAATGTGTTGTTAGGTTAATTGTCCACCGATCTTCTCTTTCCCCAAATTACCTACCATTGCACACATAGGCCTACATTTCAATTGACCTAAGTAACAGCTTTATTGTTATAAGAGATAGATCTAGCCGGAGATAAATTTTACGCTAGTGACTCCCAATAACATTGTGAATCTAATCAAACGTTTAGGGCAAAGAATACAAGTTTTAGAGTGAAGGTCCTATTTCCAGAACTATTCAGCCACATAGGGAAACTTTTGTCCTTACAAATTGAATGGTTCAATTAATTAAGAAAGTGAAAATTACGCTAAAACCATTGAGAAGTTTATTCAATTTTGTTGTAATTTTTTTCCGTGAAATTATTTGACCAATATTTTAATCTCAAATTCTCAAATCATTTGTAAAAGAAAAGAATGAACAGTTTTTTTTCAAAGACTCTTGCATGAGAAGTGGAGTTAGTTTTTTTCAGTTTCCCAAATGCAAGTTGCTTTTCAGAGTTTTTAAAAATTGCCGAACTTTTTTTTCTGTATCCCTGAACACACTGGCATTGTGGAAAGAGTGTTCTCATTGATAAACGCTTAATGGACAAAAGAGAGAAACACTCTCAGTGAACTCTATAAAGGGCATCATTCTTACAAAGTAGCCTACCGTACAACTTGACAAATCTCACATGTGAACAGTTTTATACATTTGTGCTTGCTAACGAGGATCTTCTGCAAAAAGTAGGCTTGTCAGAGAAATATATGGTAAAATTAATAAAGATGATGATATATATTAACTTCAGAATTGACTGTTTAATTTTCAAATAATATAGGCCTATAGTATTGTTAAATTGCATTTTGAAAAAAATAAATAAATTGAATTCATATTTAATTTTTTTTTGTTACAACACTTTTCTTGGTTAATTTAGCCTACCAATAGATAATTATAATTTATTGGCAACCATTGTAGTAAAATTATACGGATTGCTAGTTAATTCCGCATTCAATTGAAAAAATTTATTTGATTTAAATGAAAACTCAATGTGTCCTCCTTTGGTACCCATGTGTCCTCCTTTGTCCTCCTTTTTGTCTCTCTGTGTCCTCCTTTTGGTACCCATGTATCTGGCGACCCTAGTCAGGAGGGTGTCCCTGAGTCTATCCAGCTCTGATTGGTACCTGAACTTAGTTGGAGTAAAGTAAAGGCGGCTGTGCATAGTGCTGGCCACACAATCACCTAGTATGCCGTGACCACAGAAACTGGTCAACGCTGCTTCACCGGACCTATGGATTAATTCCATCCGACGGGTACTTTACTTTTTTCTTTACATGTCCTTTTCCGACTTCAGCTCTCTCTCTATCTATCTCTCTCTCTCTCTCTCATACTTTCACTCTCTCAGTAGAACTTTCCCCAACTCCATAAATGAGCAGCGGTGAAGAGTATTAGAGAGCCTGAACAAAGCTAATAAACGCTTTTGTTGTTGCCATGGCGACGCTATCACACCGTGGGGAGAGACGGTGATTACCATTTGTGGGGACTAGACCAGGGGACAGAAATTGGATTTGCGCCTCCCCCCCCCCCATCCCACCAACCACCCTCCTCCCTCCTACTTCTTCCTCGCCATCTTCATTATCGCCATTTAACGGCCTGGTGACTTAACAGATCAAACGACAGACTTCAAATTTGTGTGTGGACTAGAATGGTCTCGCTGGTGGGTTGGGGGGAAGGGCGTTTGGGGGCAAGTAGCGTGGCGATAAGGGTGGGGCGCGGGGGAGGTTTCATGATTTATAGCTTGGGGATTGTGGGTATGATAGAAAGGTTGTCTGTGTGTGGATTGTGTCCACGCAGCAGCTTTATTCCGGATGTTTTATCCATAGACTTTTTTAAATAGAAAGATAGATTGATAGATTGAAAGATTGGTTGATTGATTGATTGATGGATGGATGGATGGATTGATATAACGTGCCTTGTTTTCGCATCACTGTCCCGTTTGAACCCCGTCGAGTGTCTGAATCTTTATCTTTATGGGTGCAGCTATGAAGTTGTGCGGCGCTCTACAATGTCATCAACTCAAAGTGACTATCTATGATTGAAGATAAATTCTTCAGTACCATCCGCACCCACTACACTCTACGCGACAGCTACATCATATCTAGTCGAATGGGTCGGCTTCTTTCACTAAGGGCAAGAACAGAGAGATTTAGGGACTCATTTTGTTCCACTGTCAGTGAGAATTATTTCAACAGAATCGTCAGTCAGCCAGAAAATACAATAGCTGACTCATGATGATAAATTTTCTTGTATACAAGACTTGTAAGATAGTGTGCGTGCATGTATATTTTATTAGTTTATTCTTGCCATTGTGTACTAATATATATATATTATATATTTTATATATTTTTGTAAATACTATTCATAGATGCTGAAAGACGGAACATCTGTAATCAAGTCAAATTTCCAATTGTTAGGATCAATAAAGCAATCTTTATCTTTTATCTTCAAATAGATACTTTCCCTGTGGTTTAAGAATCAACGCTTTAAAAACTTCTCTGCCCCGAAAGAAAGCTAGAATGTATTTTATATCTATAAATACTGGCAAAAGTTGTTGGGTTTTTAAAACTTAACCCTTGGTAGATAGAGGAGATGGGATGAAGATAGAGAGAAAGAAAGAGAGTTAGAGAGATATGAAGCTATATATAATATATTCAATCTATACTATATATATATATACTATATATTCTATCTCTTCTGATAACTGGCTCTGTGCACCAACTGTTCTTTAAATTGCACATCGTTAAACTGGCGCCCCCTCGCTCCCACTTCCCAATGTCTACCCCGACTCCCTCCCTCCCGGCACCACCTCCTCCAGACCCCCTAAACCATACGTTTCATCCAGGAGTGTAGGACGTAGCCTACACTCTTCCATAATACTATCTCTCTTTTTTTTTTACTCGCCGTTCTATTCTTAGAAACTTTAAAACATCATCCTCACCCCACATCCAGCTTCAGACTTTATAATAATCAAGGTATGAGTTAAGTGTCGGCGCCCCTCCCACCACCACCGCCCTCACCCTCCTCTCTTGCTTTGTTTATGAGCTTACTTAGGACATCTTATCTGGGTCTGAAAGAGTTTCTAATTTTATCCTCCGTATTCTAAACTTAGCCATTAGTTTTGTAATATCATAAAATCACTTCGCAACATTATTATATAACTGATATGCTTAAATCTTTTTATAGCTTACGTATTTTATACGCATATGATATATATATATATATATATATATATATATATATATATATATATATATATATATATATATATATATATATATATATATTAATATATATAGCATATATATTATATTGTATTCTATATTCACGCTATTCTGAACTTTATAATTATTATAATCTACAATATTCCTATACTTTGTAATCTGACTATATCTTATACTTTATCTGGTGTTATTTGAGTTAACTCAGTTCTGATAGGTACAAGACATTTGTCAGACATCAGTATGGCTAGTGGGAAAAACAATTGAACTGGCCACACCATCCCATTTGTATCCCGTGGCCACAGAAACTTGTGAACGCTGATTCACTTTTCCTATCAATGAAATAGATCTAGAATGGGTTACTTGCTCACTTACTCAAACAGGTCATTCAGTCTACAGACCAAGATGAATAAGTATTTATACATCTAAAACAAGGGAAAATTGTTAAATGATTATGTTTTAGTTGGTACCAATTGCTAGCGTAACACCTTCACACCAAGCGAGTTTGCTAGATCTCTACATCCTTACAAAGTTATTCTTGGCGACTTCTCGTAGAATTCCATGAAATTCTCCACTTTGAGAAATTCTCCACTTTGAGAACTTCTCCACTTTGAGAACCTGAAGTTATAGCTTTGTCTTGCTCCCCCCCCCCCCCCTCCCCATTCATTTTTTTATATATATAGAGTTTTTATTTTATTAATTAGCTTTATATCCTTTTTAGAATAGAAATTTATATCCTTCTTCTTGCTTGCTTGTTGCTCAATGTTAAATGCACTCTGGGCTTACATTAAATTTGTTGGCAGCGCAAATATAATTATTATTATCTTATATGTTACAGACGCTCCTTCTATAAAGAAGATTATTTCGTTTAGTTCAGTCAAACTGAACGTCTATTAAGACCTATCTCTTTATTTAGTTTTATTTTCATCGATCAAGTAAAGTACCCTTAGGACCAAACTGATCATAGTTCTGGTGAAGCAGCGTTCACCAGTTTCTGTGGCCACGGCATACTAGGGGATGTGTGGCCAGCACAATGCCCAACCGCCTTTACTTTACCCCAACTAATGTCAGATACCCATCAGAGCTGGGTAGACTCAGGGACACCCTAAAAAAACACACAAACATCATTTATTCCCGCTCTTTAATGTCTCCTTGTATGTAAGTACTGGACTGGCCCTTCGACTCTGTTATCCTTGAATATGAATTCTACTTGTCTATAACTAGCCCCCAGGGGTCGGGGGGCTGGACGCGAAGTAATTTGGGAGATTTAATTGGCTGCCCTTTTTTAAATCTATTATTATTTGATTCTTTTTTAGTTATCCCGCTCCACCCCCACTCCCTCCCGCCCCCGGGGCTAAAGGAATCAATACGGTACCCGACCAATAATGGTCAATAGATTATGTGTTGCTTTTATTGTGTGCTTTTTTTTAAAGAGGAAGAAAATTTTGGTTAGGCCTTTAGCTTCATTGATTGCTAGATTGGTTAGAGAGAGAGAGAGAGAGAGAGAGAGAGACTGAAAGAGTGAGTGAGCGAGAAAGAGAGAGAAAGAAAATTGTGTGATTAGATTTGGTAGAAAAAAAAAGTCGTTAAGAGACAAAATGTTAATTAAAAATTGAATTTTTCTCTTCATGTTGTTTCAAATTATAGCAGAAGCTCATTTAGATGTAAATGTAATTTTATGTGATGTAATTTGATGTAATGTAATTTTCTGTGATGTAATTGTATGCAATGTAAATTTATGTGATGTAATTGTATGTAAATGTAATTTTATGTAAATGTAATTTTATATGATGTAATTTTATGTAAATGTAATTTTATATAATGTAATTTTATGTAATGTTATTTTATGTGATGTAATTATATGTAATGTAATTTTATTAGATGTAATTTTATGTAAATGTAATTCTATGTAAATGTAATTTATGTAAATGTAATTTTATATGATTTAATATTATGTAAATGTAATTTTATGTAATATAATTTATGTAAATGTAATTTTATATGATGTAATTTTATGTAATATAATTTATGTAATGTAATTTTATGTGATGTAATTTAGATGTAAATGTAATTTGATGTAATGTAATTTTATGTAATGTAATTTTGTGTAATGTAATTTGATGTGATGTTATTTTATGTAATGTAATTTTATGTGATGTAATTTTATGTAGGCGTAAATGTAATTTTATGTAATGTAATTTTATGTAATGGAATTTGATGTGATGTTATTTTATGTAATGTAATTTTATGTGATGTAATTTTATGTAAATGTAATTTCATGTAAATGTAATTTTATGTGATGTTATTGTATGTAAATGTAATTTAATGTAATTTTATGTAATGTAATTTTATGTAATGTAATTTTATGTGATGTAATTTTATGTAATGTAATTTTATTAGATGTAATTTTATGTAAATGTAATTCTATGTAAATGTAATTTATGTAAATGTAATTTTATATGATTTAATATTATGTAAATGTAATTTTATGTAATATAATTTATGTAAATGTAATTTTATATGATGTAATTTTATGTAATATAATTTATGTAATGTAATTTTATGTGATGTAATTTAGATGTAAATGTAATTTGATGTAATGTAATTTTATGTAATGTAATTTTGTGTAATGTAATTTGATGTGATGTTATTTTATGTAATGTAATTTTATGTGATGTAATTTTATGTAGGCGTAATTGTAATTTTATGTAATGTAATTTTATGTAATGGAATTTGATGTGATGTTATTTTATGTAATGTAATTTTATGTGATGTAATTTTATGTAAATGTAATTTCATGTAAATGTAATTTTATGTGATGTTATTGTATGTAAATGTAATTTAATGTAATTTTATGTAATGTAATTTTATGTAATGTAATTTTATGTGATGTAATTTTATGTAATGTAATTTTATGTAATGTAATTTTATGTAATGTAATTTGATGTGATGTTATTTGATGTATTGTAATTTTATTTGATGTCATCATCATCATTGCCCGTCACCCCAGCTGGGGTATGGGCCGCCAACCACAGATCTCCAGAGTCCTCTGTCCTGGGCCATTCTCTCCAATTGAGTCCAGCTGTACCCCATCTTTTCTGTGTCTGCCTCAAGGTCGCGTCGCCAGGTATTCCTTGGGCGGCCCCTTTTCCGCTTGCCTTGCGGGTTCCACTTGAGTGCCTGTCTGGTGATGTTGGTTGGCGGCTTGCGCAGGGTGTGCCCTATCCAACCCCATCTTCTTCTTCTGATATCCTCTTCTATAGGGCGTTGGCAGGTTCTTTGCCAGAGGTCGGTATTGTTTATGGTGTCAGGCCAGCGGATCTGGAGTATCCTTCTGAGGCAGCTGTTGATGAAGGTTTGGACTTTGCCAGTGGTAGCTTTTGTCATTCTCCAAGTTTCCGCGCCATACAACAGGACTGACTTAACATTAGAGTTGAACAGTCTAATTTTCGTATCTAGGGACAGCTCTTTGGAGTTCCATATATTCTTGAGTTGGATGAAGGCGGCTCTTGCTTTGCCTATCCTTGCCTTGACGTCTGCAACTGTTCCTCCTTGCTGGTCAATGATACTCCCCAGGTAGTTAAAGGACTGCACCTCCTCGAGTGGGATTCCATGCAGTGTGATTGATTCGGCACAAGAGGGGTTGATCTTCAAGGTTTTGCTCTTTTCTTTGTTGATGTTCAGTCCAACCTGTGCTGATGTGGCTGCCACCATGTTGGTTTTTTCTTGCATTTGTTGTTGACTGTGAGAGACGAGTGCAATGTCATCTGCAAAGTCCAAGTCTTCGAGCTGGTCCCACAAGGTCCACTGTATACCGTTTCTGCGCTCCCGAGTGGATGTTTTCATAATCCAGTCTATGGTCAGGAGGAAGAGAAATGGCGACAACAGGCATCCTTGACGAACTCCGGTTCGCACTTGGAAAGAGTCTGTAAGCTGTCCTCCATGTACGACTCTGCAGGACATCTCATTGTAGGAATTCTTGATAATGTTGGTAATCTTATTTGGGATGCCGAAGTGTCGTAGAAGCTTCCAAAGGGTCTCTCTGTCCACGCTGTCGAAGGCTTTTTCATAATCAATAAAAAGTATATACAGCGGGGAATTCCACTCTAATGACTGCTCGACTATGATGCGAAGCGTCGCAATCTGATCCGTGCAGGATCTGTTTTGCCGGAAGCCTGCCTGCTGGTCTCTCAATTTGGGATCAACAATGTCTCTCATCCTATTAAGGAGGACTCTGTTAAAGACCTTTCCCGGCACTGAAAGAAGTGTGATGCCTCTGTAGTTGTTGCAATTACTGAGGTCACCTTTCTTAGGGAGTTTGATCAGGTAACCTTCTTTCCAATCTGCTGGTATGTTTTCATCTTCCCAAATCCGTTCAAAGAGTGGGTATAGCATCTCTACTGACAAATCCACATCTGCTTTAAGGGCCTCTGCTGGTATGTCATCTGGTCCAGCTGCTTTCCCATCTTTTATACCAGCAATGGCTCTCCTAATCTCGTTTCTGGTCGGCTTTTCGCAATTAATCGGGAGATCCTCGTTTGCTGGCACAATGATAGGGGTATCAGTAAGGGGTTTGGGCCTATTAAGAAGCTGTTGAAAATGCTGAACCCATCTATTCATTTGTTGGTCTAATCTATTGATGGCCTTCCCGTGTTCGTCCTTGACAGGTCTTTCTGGTTTGTTGAACTTGCCAGAAAGGCGTTTGGTAATATCATACAGCTGTCGCATGTTTCCACTGTACGCTGCTTGTTCTGCTTCTTTCGCCAGTCCGTCTATATAATTCTTCCTATCTTTCTTTATGCTTCTCTTTACTATTCTGTGAGCCTCTGCATACTCCTCTTGAGCCTTTGCTTTGGTTGCCCTTGTTTTGCTGTTGCTTACTGCTGCCTTTTTCTTCCTCCTATCTTGGATCTTGACCAAAGTTTCTGCTGTTATCCACTCTTTATGCTGCTGTTTCGTTTTCTCTACTACCTCTTGGCATGTTGTTTTGAATGACTCTTTAATTTTTTGCCATCTGTTGGGTACATTGTCTTCTTCTTCCTGAAGTTCTTGAAGCACTTGAAACCTATTTTTTAGTGTTAGCTTAAACTTCTCTCTGTACATGTGATCTTTTAGGAGGTTGACATTGTACTTTTCACTTCTGTTTGGCATGTACAGTATAGGGTTTCTCTTCAGCTTTAATTTCAGTTTGGTCACCAGCAGATGGTGATCCGATGCTGCATCTGCACCCCTTTTTACTCTGACATCTTGCATGGACCGTCTGAATCGTTTATTAATGCAGATGTGATCTATCTGGTTCTCTGTGCGATTGTCGGGCGATACCCATGTACACTTGTGAATACGCTTATGGGGAAAGATGCTGCCTCCTATCACCATGTTATTTAGGGCACAAAAGTCTGCAAATTTTTCCTCGTTTTCGTTCATTTCTCCCACTGCCTGGGTGCCCATGATGTGCTCATATCCTGTGTTATCTGTCCCAATCTTGGCATTGACGTCACCCATGAGGATAGTGATGTCCTTGCGTGGGAAGGTCTCTAGGACTTTTTGCAATCTATAAAAGAACTGGTCCTTATCCTCTTCGCTACCATCATTTGTAGGGCCGTAGCACTGTACCACGTTCAAAGCGATCCTCTTCATCTTTGTGCGGAACGAGGCGGTAATCATCCTGGGTCCATGTGCCTCCCATCCAATCAAGGTGCCTTGTGCCTGGGTAGACAGCATAAGTCCTACTCCCTGTGTATGAGGGGCCTCACTCTCTTCATGCCCAGAGTACAATAATAGATCTCCCGTCGACAGCCTTGTTTGTCCTGCTTGGGTGCACCTTGTTTCACTAATGCCCAGTATTTCAATTTTGTTTCTTTTCATTTCAGCTGCTACTTGCAGGGCTCTGCCAGTTTCATACATGGTCCTGACATTCCATTATTTGATGTAAATTTATGTAAATGTAATTTTATGTAAATGTATCTTTATGTAATGTAATTGTATGTAATGTATTTTATGTCATATATTTTTATGAATTGTAATTTTATGTAGTGTATTTTTATATAATTTATTTAATGTCATCTTATTAAAGAAACGCCGACAAAAAAAAAGAAGTTATTTGGAGTGCGTTCATTTGAATCTGTGGCGCCTTCTATATGAAACGGCTTGCCTTACACACTGTGATAGTCTGTGACAAAAGAGTCTTTTTAAAAAGTTAACGAATGGCTGTGTGCTGTATCAACCATCTTCTTCTTCTTCGTTCTCAAGTGTTATGATTTGGAGGATTTAGACAACAAGTCCAATACTTGTGATGAACTGCGTCGTAGCTGTCAGTTGCTCCAGTCCACCATACAGTTTGTCATTGAAGATAGCTTCCTGGGGCCAAATGGCTGACCGGGTATAGTGGTACAGGGTGGGGATGTCTGAAGAACAAGTTCCTTTCGCTTTTTCGAGAACTGTTCGGCAGGGGGAACATTACACTTGCGTAGTTTGTGGAACACGTGTTATGACCCGTGTCCTTAATCTGAAGATGATGTGCTGAAATAATTTAGTTTGTAGCAGGCATCAATCTTTGGGTTGTTTTGTTGCAGCTCAGACCATCTTTCGGATTCATTCCTTTTGTGCATGGCCTTGATTTCTTCGGTGTGTAGGGATGGGTCTGCCTTGTTTTGTCTGCCTCCAGTTTTAGCTAAGGTGCCGTCAGTATCATTAGCTAAGGTGCCGTCAGTATCATTCCCTTCATTCTGTACATGCCCACAGATTCATTGGAGAACCAGTTCTTTTTTTATTTACCTTATCAACACAGACATTAAATTTATACCAAGCGCACAATGAGCATGTTCAATGAAATAGCAAGGAGAGATGCGCTACTTAATAATCATCCTAATGGAAGAATTCCTCGCTAAAACTCTGATTAAACTCTGACTAAACTTTGACTAAACTCTGACTAAACACTGACTTATACTAAGCTAAAGGAATACGTTCTTGTTGTCTTTTTTTACAACAGATAAGGTTGCAATAATTAATGTATCTTATATTTGTCAAAAGAAAACATAAATGCATTATCAGCGAAAAATGTTCTATCGAACATCTGCAGATATTATGATTAGTTACCGTTATAGTTGTAATGTCTTCGGCAGACACAGATAAACACACAGACACAAAACAACAACAACAACAGCACATCCAATCATGTGGCTTCTACAAAGCCTATTACAGTAGAGTGTGACTGTGTGCGTGCGTGTGTGGTTAGAGCGTGCGTGAGTGAGCGGACGCAAATATAGCGCGCCACCATGGCACTCACTCTAATGGATGTTGGCATTAATTAAACTCCCCTCTCCCCTTCCCTCCCTCCCCACCTCTCCTCCCCAATCCCCCCCCCGCCCCCCGGGCCGTGATGTTTTATAATTGGAAGTAGTCGTTTGACAAATCAATACTCTCGTGGATAAAATCACAAATAGGGTCCATTCCATGGGAGGGGGGGGGGGGGGGGGCTCACACCCAGGTTGTAGGGCCCAGACCGTGGGAGGGGAGGGGGCTCACACATAGGGCAAAAGGCCCATTCCACGGGGGAGAAGGGGGGCTCATTCTCTGACTTGTTGTTATATTTCATTAGCAAACTTCTTTAAATTGCAGATTTCATGAGCATACGTCTAAAAATTTGAGATTTCATTCTTCTACAGATTTCAGATTTTAATAGCGAACGTGTCCAGATTTCAGATTTTATTAGCAAGCGTGTCCAGATTTAAGATTTTGTTAGCAATTGTATCCAGTATCCAGATTTTTTTAGCAACGTGTCCAGATATTAGATTTTGTTAGCAATTGTATCCAGTATCCAGATTTTTTTAGCGAGCGTGTCCAGATTTCAGACTTTATTAGCGAGCGTGTCCAGATTTCAGACTTTATTAGCGAGCGTGTCCAGATTTCAGACTTTATTAGCGAGCGTGTCCAGATTTCAGACTTTATTAGCGAGCGTGTCCAGATTTCAGACTTTATTAGCGAGCGTGTCCAGATTTCAGACTTTATTAGCGAGCGTGTCCAGATTTCAGACTTTATTAGCAATCTTGTCCAGATTTCAGACTTTATTAGCAATCTTGTCCAGATTTCAGACTTTATTAGCAATCTTGTCCAGATTTCAGACTTTATTAGCAATCTTGTCCAGATTTCAGACTTTATTAGCAATCTTGTCCAGATTTCAGACTTTATTAGCAATCTTGTCCAGATTTCAGACTTTATTAGCAATCTTGTCCAGATTTCAGACTTTATTAGCAATCTTGTCCAGGTTTCAGACTTTATTAGCAATCTTGTCCAGATTTCAGACTTTATTAGCAATCTTGTCCAGATTTCAGACTTTATTAGCAATCTTGTCCAGATTTCAGACTTTATTAGCAATCTTGTCCAGATTTCAGACTTTATTAGCAATCTTGTCCAGATTTCAGACTTTATTAGCGAGCGTGTCCAGATTTCAGACTTTATTAGCGAGCGTGTCCAGATTTCAGACTTTATTAGCAATCTTGTCCAGATTTCAGACTTTATTAGCAATCTTGTCCAGATTTCAGACTTTATTAGCAATCTTGTCCAGATTTCAGACTTTATTAGCGAGCGTGTCCAGATTTGAGACTTTATTAGCGAGCGTGTCCAGATTTCAGACTTTATTAGCAATCTTGTCCAGATTTCAGACTTTATTAGCAATCTTTTCCAGTTTTCAGACTTTATTAGCGAGCGTGTCCAGATTTCAGACTTTATTAGCGAGCGTGTCCAGATTTCAGACTTTATTAGCATGTTTCTGCACTTTTTATTTTACATTTTCTCACGGTCTACTTATTTTATATTTCACTGACACTGGTCTAATGCTTTCAGATTTCATTAAGCACACGAAGACATATTTCATTTGCACTATTCTACAAACCCCATATTTTCATTAGCACTAATCTTCATAATTCATATTTCTGTAGCACTCTTTTACAGATGTGAAATAGCACAAAGGTCTGTCAATGTCAAAGTTTCACTATCGCGTTTAAAGCTTGTATATTCCCAATACCATCATTCTCATTGGCTCCATAGTCAGGGAGGACGATCACTTTTGCGTCATTGTGTTTTCACCAGCTCGGCGGTATTTGCTTGTGGCTGTCGAGTCCCCAATCTTTTAGAGCAGGGGTCGGGAACCCATGGCTCGCGAGCCAGATGTGGCTCTTTGAGGGCTGCATCTGGCTCACAAACAAATGTCCGATACTTTTTGATCTACATATTAATTGCATATCAATATTTCATTCTACAAATGAGCTAAAGTCTACTGCAGCTCAGCATCAGAAGAATTCAGATACATAGTTATTGTACTTTTAGTGTTGAAATTATACAAAATACACACATTTACATGAATTTTTAGTTTTAAACATAATGTATGGCGCTCACAGAATTACTTTTCAAAATATGTGCTGTCCATGGCTCTCTCAGACAAAAAGGTTCCCGACCCCTGCTTTAGAGACACGACTCTGTTGCATCTCTGGCACTTGAAAGCGGGATCAGCCGGAGTCGGGGCGGAAGGAAGGGGGTGGTGGTCAGCCTATGTTCTTTGCCTTTCTTTTTGGCCTCCGCGATACGCCCCCCCCCCCCCCTTCCCTTTTGCAGCATTTGTGCCAGAGTACAATTCCCGAAATAGGGCATTAGGTAATTCAACAACAACGCCAAACAGTTTACGCATTAAAGCACAACACATCATCAGCTGTCTTTTAATTCAATTTCAAAAGGTTTGAACTTGTCCACTGGGGGCCATCGGGTTAGGTGTGGGGTGGGGGGGGGCGAGGTGCGCTTTGATTTCTCTATAACTCGAAAGCACTCATTAATTTAATATTACCAGGAATCCAGGCTGAAAAAAAATCAATGACATGACAGCACAAGGTCGGAAACACGAGAGAACTCGAGGTCTTATAAATGATTTAGAACCTCTCTGCTTTTCCTCGGTTAAAAATAAACCTAAGCTCAACATTTTTTTGTTCTGAGGCTGAAGATGTAAATTCTATACAAGGAGTTTTTCTTGACACTTTGGTTCAAGTTGAGTTTGTATCTGTAGTTTATCAGCCACGATATTGTATGCACCTGTAGTCTTGTATCTATGTAGTCCTGTATCTATGTAGTCTCGTGTCCATGTAGTGCCATGTAGTCTTGTATCTATGTACTCCTGTATCCATGTAGTCCTGTATCCATGTAGTCCTGTATCCATGTAGTCCTGTATCCATGTAGTCTTGTATCTATGTACTGCCATGTAGTCTTGTATCCGTGTAGTCCTGTATCCATGTAGTCCTGTAGCCTTCCCAATGTGTACATTGCATAGTCAAAATATATATATATATATATATATATATATAGAATATAGTTCAGTTTTATAGTCTTGTGGTTATGTTATATTGTATGTAAGCCAAGTGCACAAATGTGTCTGCTATAGTTTTAGAGACCCTGCCATGCCTCTGATCTCATTTCGTTACAGACGCTCAGTTTTCCAAGCAACTTGTTGCGTCCTTCGCGTATTGAATTTAGTATTGCACATTGCGAAGGTTTCTTTTCTTTATGTTAAAGTTTGCTTTTTAATCACTGGCCCAAGCAACCCCTTCCCACGCCATAATGCCACTTGAGAAGAAAGGTAATTTAATTTTTAAGGAAAATTGTTTTTTAACAAGAAATTGTGTTTTACTACCCGTTATTAAGCCTTTCTGAGTTTTGACTTATATGATTGTGTTGTACTTTAAGTTATTAAGTAACTTTCTATACACATCAGTTGGATTATGGGTATATTACTCATTTTTTTACCTTCTTATCTACAGAAGTGTTTTCATCTTTATAGGTGCTTCACTTGTTAGGAGGGAATATTCTGTTGTATAGAGTCTGCAGTAACAGGTTTCAGTTGTGGTGCTAGCGGTGCAGTAAGGACTTTGAGAGTAACCAGTTATGACACATCTTCTTCAGCGTTCCATTTTGCCTTCCTTTGCTGTGTCAGACTTGCAGTCATGTTTCTCTGATGAACCGGGGCTGTTGTTTGTAAAGAATGACTTTTGGGGCCTCAGAGCTTTTTTTCGTTCCATGGTGGCTCTCTGAGGCCAGGCCCTGGTTTATACGAGCCATTCTGTGGAGTGGACACCATTGCAGGATCTTATCTGCAGTCTGTAGTCCAGTTCCAGGTGGGGCACTCAAAGGGAGGGGGGGGGGTGACTTAGGCCGATTCGGTACTAATGGTCTAATAGCTTTCCGATTTTTAAAAAAGTGATGACACGACTTAGACTTTTTTGTCATTGCACACATAAGAAGTTGAAGCCAGGTCAAAATAGCCAGTTAGCGAATATGCCACCTTGGTCATTCAAAGATGTCTTCAGCAATATTGCTACGTCCCATGGCTGTCAAGCTTTGCTCGCCGTGGCACACACACACATGTGCTATTATATGATACTCGTGTATTAAGACTCACTTATCACCTATCTGCTGCAGATCTTTAAACTTATCCGGGAAATCTCCTAGGCCGAATATCCGTTGTTGTTTCTTTCGGCAAATAATACTCACGTGATAATGCTGACGAATTACTCACACATATAGTTACAAATAAGAAAATATGCGAATGTTATTTTTAAAAATCTACAAAATATTATAGATCTAATTTAATCCAGACTTTGGTGACTTTTACACTTAACCAATTCTCGGCGACTTCTGCTCTGTAAGCGTAAAACGGGAAATCGTGGGTGGGAGTGGCAACTGGTTGTTTATCAAGAGAATAAATGAGGACCATGATAGTGAAACATTTATCTTATCTTATATATTACAGACGCCCCTTCTATAAAGAATATTATTGCATCCTACGCTCATCCATGGTCCGAGTCTAGTCTTGCATCTTTATTAATGTTCTAAATGATGTTAAGTTACTGGTTTTCCTGGTTTGTTCAGGCAACCCATTCCATGCCCGAATGCCACTCGCGAAGAAAGAGTACTTATATGTATTTGTTCTCGCATAAGGGATAAGGAAAGTATTTTTGACTTTATGTTTATTTGAGCATTGCAACAGGCTGTTATTGTGTTGTATTTCTAAATTAGAGTTTAATGCCTTATGTATTATTACTACTTTACTCTTTGCCCTTCTGTCCTCTAGTGTTTTTATGTTTAGTGATTTGACTAATGGTGTTACTCTTGTTAATTGGGAATATTCGCTAGTTATTAACTTTGCAGCTCTTTTTTGAATTTGTTATAATTTTTTAATGTTTTCTTTAGTTGATGGGTCCCATACATATCCTGCATATTCTAGTATAGGCCTAACTAATGTGAGATAACATTTTAATTTTATATTCTTATTACATTTGTAAAAGTTCCTTTTATGAATCCTAATGTTTTGTTTGATTTTTTAATTACTTCACCAGATAACTTATAATTTATTATTGCACCTAATTACTTTGCATTGTTAGTTTGAGTTAGTTCTTTACCGTGAATGAAGTAGTTTGTCATTATTTGTTTGTTTTTTCTTGGATTCCCTTATCAATTTGCATTTTTTCTGGGTGAAAAGACATACTCCAGTTTGATTCCCATTTTTGTAGTTCATTTAGGTCTTTTTGTAGAAGTTCACTATCTTTTCCTGTCTTTATTATTATATAAATTATGCAATCATCGGCAAATAATCTTACTTTTGTTCCTGTGTTGATGCAATTTGGTAGATCATTAATATAAATTAGAAATAGTAGAGGTCCTAGAACAGTTCCTTGTGGAGCTCCTGAGTTTACAGTTATTGGTGATGATTTAGAGCCATTAATTTTCACTGTTTGTTCTCTACCTATAAGAAATTCTTGAATCCACTGTTGTAAGGCACGAGAAATGCAAAAATATAAAGAACTAAACTAGAATGATGAACTTTTTATCGAATGCTTAGGAAAAATCTAGTAATAAAGCATCCATTCGGTTGTTATTATCTAATCCCTTAGACATTTCATCTATTGTCATCCCTAAATCACAAGAAACGCCAAGGTTAAAAGTAAGAAATACAAACAAACAAAAAAAATAAAAAAATTAAACGAATCAAACCTACGAGCGTGTTTTTAAATACAAACCTGACTTACCACCCAATAAATAGTCTTAAAAAGTACTGCGTAGTTTACCCAATATTTCACTAGAAAAAAAAAACCCACGGTATCTGTTGCAGTCATTTAAACTGTGGCTTTTTTTTACTTTTCTCTTTATTTTGTTATTTCTTTTGGTTCCTTAATAAAGAGAATAAGGGAAAATAAATTCTAGAGTTAACCTGAATAAGCTCAAGGGGAGGAAACCAGGCACTCAACTCTCGGTTGGTTGATTTATATCTGCATAGAGTTATCTGCAGGTAAACCGTCGGCCATCGGGATAGTCTGGCCCTGTTTCGTTTTTAAAGGGGTTCGTCACACACGTGGGGGAAGGGAACGCATTATATCGCCATTACCTCTGACGTCATTTGGCCTCGTTATCAAACACACACACAAACAAACAAACAACGGAGGTCTAAGAACAAAATACATTGAAAGTCCATCCTTTTCCTTTCTCTAGTCTGTGACTTAAAAAAAGAAACATATAATATTTTAAAATTTATTTCGTTTCCAGTAGATAATTAGCAATTTTTGATTCTCTCATAAACTATCTAATGAAGATACTGTATGATATATATTTATATTGTTTATGTACTGTTTAAACGGTGTGTAAATGTGGTTATTAACCTATAAGTTAAGTAATAAAAATCTTGCATTAGTTATATTTTATAAATTTGCACCTTTTTTTTATATAATAAATTATATTTAACATTAACATTGCAAATGTTTTGGTTTTACTTTAAACAACATTGGAGTTATTTATATGTACGGGGAAAAGTTTATCAATTTGTTTGTTACGTCCCTTGAATTAAAATAAAATTTCATTGCTATGTCCCCTAGATTCAGAATTTTGTTTTAATTTAAATCCTCAATATTTTTTTTAATGTGCCTTCTTTACTGTTTATCCGCGAAGCAAAATGGACGATTTAAAAAAAAAGAAAAAAAAAAGAATCAGCTCTTTACAGATAATTTTTGTTTTGTTTCGTGTAATAACAGGATAAAAATTAGGATTTTTATTAGTATTATTTTTTTTAAAGCATGTTTTTAGGTTGCTGTGGAAACGGCCGCGCTTATGACAAAGCTCAAATTCTTTGTGTGGGAGTGTTTGAGTATGCCCATGTGTGTTTGAATGTGTGTGTGTAAAATTGTGGACATCCAGTAATTAACTTTCTAATTCTCTCTCTCTCTCTTTTTTTTTTGGTGTCTCAGTTTACTTTTATTTTATTTTTAACAAAGGCGCACGGAGGGATTATGTGGCCAGTACAGCTATTTTCTTTTTAACTTTCCGCCATAAATATATATCAGAGTGGGTGAATACAGCATTGGTTGCCTTTAACGAAAAAATACAAAAATCTCATTGAAGAAGAACTCGGCATGGGCAGGGATTTGAACCTATATGCTTCAAGACCTATACAGGGCGCTCTACAAATTTGCTTGTCATATATTTACTTACTCAATCGGAAGTAAAATTATACGAAAGGACATCTTCAAGGGCGCCGACATTGAACAAGTATAGAACGCCCCTTAAACAGCCCCCACCATCCAACAACTTAAAAAAAATAAAGTTTCTTTAATTTTATATTTCTTTTTCACTTTAAAAACATTCGTTCTGAAGGGAATCATTTAAACCATGGGTGTCCAAACTTTTCAGCCCGCGGGCCGCAGTTTGGAGACCCCTGATTTAAACCATGCATCCTCAAAACTACAATAGTGGTAAAGCACGGATCGAATTGATCCATGGGGCCGTGAAGCAGCGTTCACCAGTTTCTGTAGCAACGGCATACTAGTGGAATTATGTGGCCAGCACTATGCCCAGGCGCCTTAACAATACCCCTTCCCCAACGAATGTCAGAAACCCCAACAGGGTTGACTATACTCAGGGACAAACTCCAGACCCCGGGAAAAAATTCTGGGCTTCACCAAGATTGGAACCCACGCCAATCGAACGCTCATCTACCGTGGCCCTTTTAACTTGCTGAATAACATCCCCCAATTAATAATAATTGTTTTCAAATATCTCAATAAACTAGTAATTTATTTCATAGTCTAACAACTTTTGTATTCCTACAATTGTATTAAGCTCAACTATGATTTAATTTTTCAACATTTGATGCAGACGTCAATATTTTTATTCATTTCTAAAAAGAGCTGCCAGTTTGTAATTTTAAATATTGTATCCCATCTCCTATTATATGTTACAGACTCATTTTGTTGTTTCATTACAGAAGATTATGTGGCTTCATAATAACAATACCTGTCTGACTACTCTTATTGCGTTTTGACATTTTGATTACAATAATACATGAATAACATTGCAGTATTTCATATGTATATTTCTCAAACAAATATATTTGTATTTTCGTTGTGAAAAACTTTTGATGGGAGCTAAACAAACACATACAAAAATTACAGTTGTCAATTTTAACGCAGAATTATTTTTTTTATATTGTCATTTTTACCATTGCCCTTGTGGTAGCAAACAACCTGACAGTGGATGGATTTCATGCCAGAATGTGCTAAAAATGCAACATATCTGACAGTTTAATTTTTGCTTTACGTTTGCTTGACGCTTTCAAAAGTACAACTTAGACCGACCCTTAAATAAGACAAATTTGCAACGCATAGCACTGCTTGCTTTATAATAATATGTCTATATGAAACACAAACACTCTACACTGGGTCTAGCAAACAGATATTAACTATTTATAATGGAATTTATAATAATGAGAGAAGTTGAAACATAAGGCTTTACGAAAACACCTTCGTTGTTCCTTATGCAAAAACAAATACATCTAAGTACTCTTTCGTCTCACGTGGTATCCGGGCATGGAATGGGTTGCCTGAACAAACCAGTAACTTAACATCATTTAAAACATTAATAAAGATGCGACTCAGGCCAGGGATGAGCGTAGGACGCAATAATCTTCTTTATAGAAGGGGAGTCTGTATTATATAAGATAAGATAAGTCTATATTATGCAATATAATAAGAGTATACATGCTTATATATATATATGCAATATGTGAACTGAGGTCTTTAAAAAATATTTCTGTTTAGTGTGGGCCGGATGTAATCCGCTGGTCGTGAGCTTGACACCCTTAGATGGCTGTAATATTAGAGGAGGAAACGTCGCCTATGACGTCATCTTGGTGCAGTCAAGCATGGCTTGCCAAACTAACCGGCCAGTTTCCTGCTGCGGGTAGGGTGTGTAATATTTGCTAAGGTCGGTGGGGGCGTGGGGGCGCCAAGGGAGAGAATGGCGGGAATCTCTGGGTTGTCCTATTTTTTTTATCATACCCGGCATCTAAGGAATAAAAACAAAACATTCAATATTCAAACACTATACATAAAACAAAACAAAAATGGATGCATAACAGCGTTGAGGGGAGGAAGGCAGAAGCCGTGGCGCGTTAGAAGGGTAACAAAAAACGGTAATGGGCGTACGGAGAGGGCGCGGGTAAAGTGTCGTCCAGTAAATAAATTGTTTATGGTTAGGTGTTGGAAATCCTTACTCTAATACCCCCCCCCCCCTCATCCCAGGTTTCTCAGTGCACTATTTTTCTTCTATCCCGACCAATCAGCTTCGACTTTTGAAAATTACAGGTGACAATTTGCAGACATGACACGAATGTGACATGTCGTGGCATTTAGCATTTTGAAGATGGCATTTGTTGTGTTTTTTCTTATCATTCCTGTGTAGTTTATAGATGTAGTTTATTCTCGCCTTGTCCAATGTCTGATGACACTTTTACAATAGAAGGGGGTGTACGACTCGTTTCGTATATTTCCAACATATAGACTTGTCTCAATTACACCCATCCCGTAGTAACATTCGTGCACAGCTACTCTACGAGTTGACTGTGAACAATTATTTCTGACCTACGGATATTTACGGTGGAAGAAAAGAAAAGAAACAGATTGAAGTACTACATTGGAAATTCCCGAAGATAAAAGAAACAGATTGAAGTACTACATTGGAAATTCCCGAAGATAAAAGAAACAGATTGAAGTACTACATTGGAAATTCCCGAAGATAAAAGAAACAGGAAGAAGAATTAAAACCAGTAACTTAACATCATTTGAAACACTAATAAATATGCAAGACTCGGACCACGGGTGAGCGAAGAACGCAATAATCTTCTTTATAGAAGGAGCGTCGGTAATGTATAAGATAAGATAACAGGTGGCTTTTTTTCACACGCCAAAAGTCAATTAAAAACATGTTATTTAAAAAAAGAACACACCCTTACAGTTTACAGTAACATAACAGTTTAATTGCTGGTTGGCTATTACGTCTATAAAATTAACTCTAGTCCTATCGATGTCCGCCCACCCCCATCCACGGCCCGCGGGCCACAGATCTGCGAATCCTGTCATTCAGCTAATTGCAGGGCCAAAGAAAACTCCCCCGGGGGAAGACAGGGCGCCGATAGTCCACTAGCGTTCCAACAGCTTTCTGGGCGAACCAAATTAACACACACACAACTGGGATAGCCAACGACAGGGTTTAGGCAAATATAGGTCAACCGCTTGCAATACAATGGCTGGTGTTTAGCAGTAAGTATATGATCTCCATTTCCCATCACAGGGGGGTGTTTAAATACACTTATCCTCGTATAGTTTTACGAAATTTGGGGCTTTTCTCTGTGTAAAAGGGATGAACTTCTAACAAGAAAAAAATAAGAAGATGAGCATGCATTAAGATAAGTAACGTTTCGTTAAGGCCGTAAAGGATAAATATTTCAGATACATCTGTCAATTGACAACGAGATAAGCAAGAGAGTGGGCAAGGCATCTGCTGCCATGGCTATGCTATCAAAGCGTGTTTGGGAAAACTCAAAACTTACGAGGACCACCAAAACGATGGTCTACAGGGCATGCATTCTCAGTACACTACTTTACGGCAGTGAGAGCTGGTCAACCTACATGCGCCAGGAACACAAGAAACATTTTCCACACGAGATATCTGCGCCGAATACTGGGCGTCACTTGGAAGGTCCACATAGCCAACAATGAGATCCTGAACCGAGCAAATATTCCTAGCATCCACTCCCTGCTAACTAAACGCAGATTGCGCTGGGTGGGCCATGTCAGCCGGATGCAAGACGGCTGCATTCATAAAGACATCTTGTATGAAGAGCTGAAGAATGGCACAAGGGTCCCAGGGCGACCAATACTAAATTACACGGACGTTCTGAAACGTGATCTCAGGTCTACAAATATCGACCTGCAAACCTGGGAGCAGCCTGCAATGGACCGTACATCATGTTGGCAGACCGTTCATGCTGGTGTAGCTGCTTCTGAGGCAAAGAGAGCTAAGGAATCTCTGGAGACGAGAATGAAGAGAAAAGACGTAAAACCGCCAGATGGACAGACTGCTGCTCAATACAGATGCCTCGTTCCTCGATTGTTCCAGGGATTGCCACTCAAGAATCGGACAGTTCAGCCAACACAGAACCTGCAAAAAGTAGTTGAAGTTAATTGAAGTTGAAGAGAGCGCATCAATTGTCTATCGAGACAGACGGGGCCATTACTAAAGGATATGTAACATTTTGTGCAAGCCGTAAACCATAAGTAACATTTTGTGCAAGCCGTAAACCATAAGTAAAAATTTGTGCAAGCCGTAAACCATAAGTAACATTTTGTGCAAGCCGTAAACCATAAGTAACATTTTGTGCAAGCCGTAAACCATAAGTAACATTTTGTGCAAGCCGTAAACCATAAGTAACATTTTGTGCAAGTCGTAAACCATAAGAAACATTTGTTAAATCTATTTAATGTTTCACATTAAGCGTGTCCGTCTTAAACCAGGCATTCCTCTGCCCCCTCCCCCCACACCCCACCAAACATTTTCAATAAGCGAAACTGTCCCTCTTTTGTGGATTAACAGTCGAAGGATGGAACCTGCTGAAATTCTGAAATGTCACCATCGACACCTCCAAGCCACACAGAAAGAGGCTGCAGTGCTTATGACGTTGCTGGCTCCTTATTTTTTTCGCCTTCTCTTTCTAAAACTCTTTGGGGGGTGAATTTTCATGCTGCATAGGCGGCCCACCTAATTAGAGTGGTGGTGTGACTGGGGGGGGGGGGTAGTAGCATAGGCTACAAACTCACATAGACACACAATGAATGTCATCTCCCCTTGCCAATTTGACTGACCGCGACAGCCGCTACAATATTCAGGATACCTGTTGTTCTTGTTGTTTTCAAAAAAAAGTAGTTCGTTACTGGCTTAGAGTTATTGGCCCCTTGTCTTAGAGAATTTCTGGCTTAGAGTTATTGGCCCCTTGTCTTAGAGAATTTCTGGCTTAGAGTTATTGGCCCCTTGTCTTAGAGAATTTCTGGCTTAGAGTTATTGGCCCCTTGTCTTAGAGAATTTCTGGCTTATAGTTATTGGCCCCTTGTCTTAGAGAATTTCTGGCTTAGAGTTATTGGCCCCTTGTCTTAGAGAATTTCTGGCTTAGAGTTATTGGCCCCTTGTCTTAGAGAATTTGGACTTTTTGTTGTCAGGGAAGAATAAGAGAAAGAGGGAAGTGGTGTGACGGGGGGGGGGGGGGGGGGGGGAGAGAATTATCGTCTGCATACATTGTCTGGAAAGATTGTTGCGTGATGCTGTTGTTTCCTTCTTCTTGTTGTTTGTTGTTGTTTTTTGGGGGGCGGTTGAAAGAGATAAGGAGTTTTGTGTAATGCCATGGTGTGTGGGTCTAATACCGGCAGACACGTCTGTCTGAAATTTTTCTGTCTAGCTTTGACCCGGGTCTGGGAAACGTGACCTGCTTATTTGGGATAAATTCCGTCAGGCATTTTACTGCCTAAAGGGGTGTGCGTGGTTGTAGCCGGTCTGGAAACTTTTGTCTTAAAATTCTTGTCTAGAAAACAATTTCCATAAAACCGTTTTTTTTTTCTGTCTATATAAATGTCTGTGTATAGTTTGTTGCATGCAACACGTTCTGTCTATAAATATGCCTGTGTATATTTTGTTGCATGCAACACGTTCTGTCTATAAATATGTCTGTGTATAGTTTGTTGCATGCAACATGTTCTGTCTATAAATATGTCTGTGTATAGTTTGTTGCATGCAACACGTTCTGTCTATAAATATGTCTGAGTATAGTTTGTTGCATGCAAAACGTTCTGTCTATAAATATGTCTGTGTATAGTTTGTTGCATGCAACACGTTCTGTCTATAAACTATTTCTATCAGCATTTTCTGTATAGAAACTTGTCTGTCTAGAAAATGTTTCTTTCATAGACACTTTGTATCACTAGCAGAGCTGAGACCTAGACACAGGCCAGGCATAGAGTCTATACATCTATCTTAGTGTAATTACCCCCAAAAGTATTTGACTATCAAGAATTTTTATATGTCTACCCCTTGACTTCGTACTCGTAAATCTCTGGAAAAAGTCAATCTCTGTTATTTACGGAAACGTTGAAATCCTCCCAGATGTCCACCTCTAAAATTTACTTGAAAAAAATAAATCACTTATAAATCACTTAAAAAATGTATCTATATAAATCACACAAGTCCTCACGATCTGAAAAATTAAACCAGAAGTAAATCGCTCTGCATTCAATCAAATAAATCTCTGTAAATCATTTTAAATTCAGACTTTGTAGGCCTAAATCACTGAAAAGTCAATCATTGTAAATCAAGGTAAAATCCATCCTTGAAAAATCAATCTTTAAAAAAAAATTAGAAGTAAGTCTTTGTAAATCACTCAATATTCAAACTCTCGAAATAACTAAAGTTTCGTAAATCCAGACAAAAAAATCTAGCTCTATGTATAAAAACTTAAAAAATATATCCGTGCATCTAATACACTCTCTTTGTTACACTGTGTAAACAAATCTAGAAATGACCAACTGAATGAAGTAAAAAAAAAAGATTCCTCCTGTCATCGATAGTAGATTGAAAAGTATCCTAGTGAAATAGCAGTCATTTAGTCATCCAATAGTATGTCTTATTTTGATTGAAAACGTGTACACACCCACACACAACACAAACACGCACAATTATTATGAATATAGAGGTTCCATTCATAGGTGTGAAGTTTTCAGTAGAAACACCCCCAACCCACGGCCACCCACCCCCCCCCCCTTGTCCAGAACAACGTACTAAAAGTCATATGAACCCCCACCCCCCACCCCACCAGTACGCCCAGGCGCCCTAGCTACGCCTATTCTGGCAGATTCCAATTAACCTCCTGACATCGTGGCCTATAGCCAGAAAGCTCTGGAACTGCCGAACAATAAGATCCATTATAGAGTCGTCACGAGGGATGGGCGGACCAGAATGAGCAGCGCGAGTTTTTGGTGCGTGTGTGTGTGTCTGTGTCTGTGTGCGTGTGTGTGTGTGTATGTGTGTGTGTGTGTGCTTATGTATGTCGCAGGCCGGTCCATGGAGGAAGAGAAGGGGCGAGTATGGTTGTGAATGAATCAATTGGACCAAAATCAATTTTAATCCTGGTATCGAACCATTAAAACTAACCGACTCTATTAACAATTATATCGCCCGTGCTGAGCTATAAGTCACATATTATAAAGTATACCTTAGGACCAAATCGATCCATAGGGCCGGATAAGTAGCGTTCAGAAGTTTCTGTGGCCAAAAGCATAGTAGGGGATTGTGTCGCCAGCACAATGCCCAGCCGCCTTTACTTTGCCCCAACTAAGTCAGGTATCCATCAGAGCTGAGTAAGACTCATGTACCCCTCCAGTGCCGGGAACAAGTTCTAGCCTTCACCAGGATTCGAACCCAGGACCTTCGACACGCCAGCCGAACGCGCTGCCGCGTGACCTTATTGTCTCGTAATATATATTTGCGATATCATTTCGGACATGTGTCTTCGCTAGCTAAGTGGTTAATGCATCGGACTGGCATGCGGGCGACCCGGGTTCGATTCACCGGTTAGTCTATATCTTATTTTTTTCTACATTTGTTTTTCCGAAAACTTTTTTTTTTCATTATTAGATTTATGGCCATATGTTCATTGTAGTTAATATTTTATTTTATCTGTAGTTTAAACAGGCCTGTTTTATGTTCACTCAGGGTTATTTAATGTTTGTTTATTGACTTTGCAAAGGTAGACAATTACCAGTGAATGCAGCGTTTGCTTACTAAGCCTTAGTCCCAACGGAGGTGTTGAAAGATGACATGACTGGCTGGAACCCATGTTGCATAAGCAATATCCATTGAATCCCTTTGAGTTTTTTTTTTTTTTTTTTTTTTTTTTTTTTTTTTTTTATATTTTTTTTTTTTTTGCAACAACCATTTGTGTGTGTGTGTGGGGGGGTGCTGGGGGAGGGGGGTAGTGGGAGTAACGCATTTGATAGTAGTATATTATGGTCAATGCAAGCAAGGATGTGCACGGGCACCCCCCCCCACCCTTTCCTGCGTCCTGCCTCCCCCTTCCTTCACACACGCTTGTACCTGTGTGGTGGGGACAAGCAAGCAGGCGCCATGACAACGTGCATAGTGGACGGACTGAAATGTCGAAATCCTTTTCAATTCGATAGTCAAGTGTCGCTGTACGAGGTGGGGTAGGGGCGGAGGTGGTGGGAATACATAAACACAGGTTCCGAACGTCTTTTAACGAATACAGTGGCACGTGCTGTATGACGCCCCCTCCCCCCCCCCCAAACAGCAACACGAAAGTCAGTACGGGAATGGGGTGGGGGGTGGAGAGAGGGTGGCAGGGACATGGTAAGGGAAATAATTCTTCATGAAGTCGTTGTTTGTTGTTTTAAGTTTGCAGCTGTTGCCTCCCTTTGTGGTGAGGACTGGCCCTGTGATGGACAGCGGCAGTCAATAATCAAGTGGCTAGTTGAGAGAGAGAGAGACAGAGGAGGGGGGAGGGGATGGAGAGAAAAAAAAAGAAGAAGAGGGAGGGTACAGTTAGAGGTGAGAAATAATTATGGACAAGACACTCCTTACCGCCTTCCCTCCCCTTCATTCCGTCCCCCTGGATAGATAAAAAAAACTGCTTATTTTGTGAAGTGAGTGTATGTGTGAGTTAGTGTGTAATATGTAAGTTACAGTGTAATGTAATCAGATCTGACACATACGTTTGCATTCTGTTCAACCTTTAGTGAAGCCGCCTGCTTCTATATCCGCGTGGTATCAATCACTGGGTGTACATGCACTCTAGTCACCGGCACGTGCAAGTGGCGAGAAGACCATCTACGGTACAGTACTCACGAGAGAGACGTAAGACTTTACACTATGTATACATTCTGACATCAATGGGATACTGTAGTGCTGTTGTCCCTGGTTCACTGGAGAGTGTGTGAGTTTACGGTCAGTAAGAGTAGGTCAGCAACCAGGAGGTCAGCAAGAAGCGGTCAGCCACTATGCAAGTAGAACATATTTACAATGACTTGTCTGTTTCTGATTATATTGAAGATGTGTGTACAAATGAAACAACTTTTACAATCCTATGGACTTTACCCGTTATCGTTTGGCTCAATCATTGAGTGAGTTATTTCATTAACCGTTAGATACAAATACTGGAAGGCCGTACTAATTATGACTACCACAATCACTGCTCCAACAATCAACACCGCTCCATTTCAATCGTTGGGGGGTCGTCCTCATTTGCCGCCAGCAACAACCATCTCAGTCCTTTAATTGAGAAACGCTTATAAAAAAAAAAGTACTTCATGGCATGAAAACGTGTAATTATCGGAGGGCGTGCTACCCCGCCCCCCTCACCCCCACCCTCTTTGCCGCCTTTGTGCGTCGTAAACCGGAAACGGAAATGGTTCAGGACACACTTTCAAAAAGGAAGACAAAGAAATATCTCAGCGATAAAAAAATATATGATATAATAATAGGAATTTTGATTGGTTTTCGCCCCGACGCATGCGCAGACAAACACACACACCCTGCTTACGTCACCTATTACGCAAGGCGAGTTATGCATGGGGGGGGGATGAGGCTTATATAGCACACACACATACACACACACACACACAATAGAATACATATATTTAATATACTCTTCTTGCAGTAGTAAAGTACCCGTAGGACCAAATCTATCCATAGGACCGATGAAGCAACTTTCATCAGTTTCAGTGGCCACGGCATACTAGGGGATTGCGCGGCCAGCACAATGCCCAGCCGCCTTTACCTATAATGTCATGTACCCATCAGAACTGGGTAGCCTTCACTAGGATTCGAGCCTAGGACCTTCGGTACGCCAATCTAACGCGGTGCCAGCTCGGCCACCATGCCCTTCTTGTAAGTCTTTCTATTCCATTTTCCTGTATTGTTAAATATAAATTGTAAAGATGAAAGACCACACCATGTACAATAAACAGAATTCTACAAAAGCTCGTATAAAAATTAAAACGGGAAAATCCGTTTCTAAATATATGTAACGAGATGTTTTCCCTTAGAGCAGCGTTTCCGGGTAATGAAAAATAAAAGTTGCCGATGTCGCAAAAAAAAAAATCTGCTTTAAATCAGAATAAAGCTACGTACTAGCAAGAATTATACACAAGTATAAAGCAAAAACAAAATCGTTTAAGTGATATTTGAACTTGAGTCTAGCAATGACTATAATAAGATGGACCGCTTGCTTTATTTGTAGAGTTTATATGTTCTTTTTTTTTCCCCGTGCGCAACCAATAAGGCTGTCTTGAATGACTTCTACGGCTCCTACGTTTGCTTTAAAGGTTTCTGCTGTATACAACTTTCTATTTTAATCCTAATTATTCATTGAGAAAATCATAGCCAATTACTCAACCGGAAGTCTAGAGGATCGCGATCGGAAATTCCGAAACTAAGTGTTTCAAGTTATCAAATATCAGAAATATCAAAGCAAGCGGTCCATCTTATTATAGTCTTTGATTCTAGCAACATCCCACAAGTATAGACATTAAAAATGTATGGGAATTCATATACAGGCCAACTTGTTCGAAAGGACGCAGTTATTCTCTGCAGACTACATACAGGACATACGAAACTAACACATTCGTTTATCTTAAAACGAGAAATGGCCCCAATGTGTGCTTTCTGCAATGCCAACTTAACAGTGTCTCACATTTTGTTGGAATGTAATACATTTGATGACATTCGACGTAAATTCTATTACTGTAGAACTCTTCATGAACTTTTCAGCAAAATTAAACCAAAACATATAATAAACTATATTAAAGACATACAACTGTACAACAAAATCTAAAGATATAAGAACAATAAAATGGATACAAGAGAAAAATGACAACAACGTTATCAAAAAGGCCCTATATAACCTTCGATGTTGATGAGCCGGAAATTCAACAATTCAATTCAATTCATATATATTGCAGGAAACATGTTATTCATATCCTAATATAGGCGATATAATGTTACAAGTATACATATAGCTTGGCTGGCGAAAAAGAAATAGTTTTTTTTTAGTGTATAAATTCATTTTTTTTTTCCGGCATCACTAAAAAAAAACGGGAAATCCCATTGCGGCCTTATTCGTAGTGCTAAACAATAAAAATATTGGACAACAAAAAAACGAACAAAAAAACAACCTAGAATAACTTAAAAAGATCCCTGACCTAAATATTATTCGAAAAACTCAACTGCACCAGGATGGAGGTTTACCTACTCGATAACCCGCCTCTGCACCGCTTGCACCATAGTTCCCATTCAGGGGCGTGCGCTCAAAGGCCAAAATGCCGAAGTGGTTAGTGGTTGTTTTTTTATATATATATATACCTGTACATTAACCTATACATTAACCTGTACATTAACCATAAATGATATTAAGAACAAAAGACATTCTCACAAAAAAATGCACCTGAAACTGTTTAACGCGATGCGCTCCACCCCCCTCTCCACTTTTTATTGGTGTTTGGGGAGGGGTGGAAGGGGTGTAACTCTACTTTCATGTTTAGAGAAGTGGATGGCCTCTCTTGTTTCTTTGCTGACTTTTTTTTCTGTTTTTTATTATTCTGGAATTTAGGATTTTGTATAACTTCAATTTGATGTTTCGGGGAAATCCCAGAAAGAAAAACGGCATTCCAAATTTAACCCCTCCTCCCCTCCCCCCTTTCTGTATTCAGCCAAGCCTAAGATACACTCAATTAATTTTTAAATCAGGTAATAGTTCCCCCTAATTAGCTTTAAACCCATTCAATTGTATTGCGTCTAATTAAAAATATGAAGAAAAGAAAACAAGATTATTCATTTTATATTATACATTGTGTTATAGATAAATATTATACAAACTGTGAGACTCAAGCACTGGGTCCTGTTATCATCATGTTTGGTCTACTCCCTAACAAGCTATTTCATTCATTAAAAACACCTGACCAAAACTAGCAATGCAAAGCTAGAATAGGTATACCTATTCTGTGATGCAAACTACTTATGATAAGTTATCTTAGAATCCTCAAATAGGTGAAGTAATTTTTTAAAACTCTTACAAAACACTAGGCTTCATAAAAAGTAACTTTTACAAATGTAATAAAAATATAAAACTAAACGGTTATCTCACATTAGTTAGACCTATGCGGCCTACACATCTTCTGTATGGGACCCGTCAACTAAAGAAAACATATAATCAATAATCTATCAAAGGTTTATTTATTGATAGATGGAAGAATGGGTGGATAAATAGATTTATTGATGCATGGATGGATAGATAAATTCTCTCTTGGTCCTCTCAGTGCCGACTGGCGATTGAGGCGGAAGCCAAGGATCTCCATTTGTCTCGATCTGTTGCAACTCGAGGTGCTGTCTCAAAGTTCAGGCCTGAAGCCTTTAAGTCCCTCTCCGCCGTCCTTCAAGTTTCCTTTTGTCTGCCTTTCGACCTTTTCCCCTGAGGGGTCCATCTCAGGGCTGTCCTGGGGAAGGAGCCAGCTGACATTCTGCAGACGTGTCCTATCCATCTCCATCTCCTTGCTGAGATGCTCTCTGCTAATGGGACTACTCCTGTTTTCTCATGTAGATCCTCGTTTGATATCGTGTTTGGCCGGAAGATCTTGAGGATGCGGCGAAGGCTTTGTGTCTGGAACACCTCTAGTTTCCTTTCTATGGTATTTGTGGTTTTCCAGCACTCCGACCCATACAGCAGGACGCTGAGGACATTGCTCTTAAATATCCTTATTTTTGTTTGGAGGCCAAGGCTCGACGTCCTCCATATGGGTCTGAACAGTGCAAAGGTCTGTTTTGCCTTACTGATTCTGCTGTTGATTTCCAGATCACAGTCGCCATTTGTTGTAATTTTACTGCCTAGGTAGGTACATTCCTTAACATCCTCTATTTCTTCCTCGTCTATTGCTCGTCTATTTGTCACAATAGACGAGGATAGATAAATTAAATAGATAGAAAAGTTTATAGATAAATGGACGAATGGACAATTGATAGATGATGACACAGACCTACACACACACACACATGGATAGACAGTTGGGCGGACAAATAGATAAACGGCGGCCTAGATAACAATATTAAACAGACGCTGCTATTTCTAGTCACATTATATTCCAACTTTAATATCTGACATAATTCTCCAAGTTATGCATACAGCGATACTTTTTATACAACAAAAATAAATAACAACAACAAAAAAACTTAAACAAAAAAAACCCAGTAGAATCTCTTCCTACCTGATTGAGACAAAACAAGTTATCTCTGTACTCAATAAAAACCCATGACGTACTTTCCCCACTTAGCCTGCTAGTCTCGTGGCGTTATCATCCTGGGTACAGGACGTATCTCTTATAAGTGAAAAAGGCCAACAACCCTGTATATATATATATTTTTTTATTCTCCTTCTGCTTCCATTTTGGCGCGCTGTTATCATCGACGGGTTAAAGGTCACGGTGGCACACAAGCGCTGCTGATTAATGGCGCCCCGTTCCTGGTAGCAGAAGCAGTCCAAACGTAATCTGGTTAGAGTTAAGAAGTTGACATTTTTATTAATTGCTTCGTTGTTTTCTGTACTCAGTAAACAGGCTCGGATTTTTTGTTAAAAGAACTATGGAAACTTGGAAACAAAAGGGCTCTACATTGCCCATTGGCAGTGCGTTCGGCTGGGGGATTGGGTCTCGAATTCTGTGGAATCCTACGATTTGTTCCCATGGTCTGGAGGGTGTCTCTGAGTCTACAGTCTACACAGCTTTTATATGTACCTGACTTTAGTTTGGGGTAAAGTAAAAGCGGATGTGCATTGTGATGGCCATACAATCCAATAGTACGCCATGGACAGGGGAATTGATATAGGCTGCTGTTGATCAATTTGGTACGACGGGATAGTTTATTTTTTAAATTATGGAAACAAACATGTTCTTACACTAACATGTTCTTACACTAACATGTTCTTACACTAACATGTTCTTACACTAAGTTCGGCCTAAGTTTTAAATTGGTTAACTTAGCATTGTTGTCTATATCAGTAATCGGCAACCTTTTCATAATAAAGTGCCAAGATTAGGATTGCTAATTCATTCAGCGTGCCAACAGCTTAAAAGTCATCCGGCTCAGCACTTAATTTTTTGCAGAAGAGACTTGAATTCACTTTTCTGGAGTCCATAAGATATTGTTCTGCCTGCTAAGTCTGGCACGCGTGCCCAAAATGTTGCCGACCCCAGATCTATATTACCGATCAGTACAAAGGGGGTCAAATTTGAAATGGTAAGCACCGCTAAGCCTGGCTGCAAACCGCTCTAGGAGAGGGGGGGTGCAAGACGCACTCGGTCCCCCCCCCCCTGCTCACATCACCCTTGCAGAACATACATCCGTGTCCCACTCACGATCACTTCACCTCGTGCACGTCAAAGGAATGAAACCAGAACATCTCACATTTTGAAGAAATAGATAAAAAGATTAAAAAAATATTCATCCAATTTGTATAGCGCTGCCAACAAACATAATGTAAGCTCAGAGCTCATTTAATAACATTGAGCAACAAACAACTAAGAACATGGTAATAATTCTCTAGGCTTAAAAATGTATAGCTAAGTTATCTACTATACTTTATCATGTATATCCCCACAGGAGCATAGAGCCACGACTACACAACTTTTCCATCGGTCACGGTCTGGGCAGGCTCACTTTATTTGTGTCCATATAGCTAAATTAAAAACCTTAAAACTGTACAAACATTCGACAAAGCAAATGAATGTAGCATTAACCGACTTTATATAAAAGTGAAACAGTAGGGGTCTAAAAAATTTTTATCGAAGGTAAATATAACAAAAATTTGTATTCGAGTTCTTTTTAAAAGTGACGATACAACTCGTCTGCTTGAGTTGGATGGAAAGTAGATTCTATAATTTTGGTTTAGATATTGAGAAGGCTCTCGGGCCGAGGGTCGTCATAGAGAAACGGGGCACCTCCAGAAGTGAGAAGTCTTCAGAACGGAATGTTCTTGCGGAACATATGGTTTGATTTGTTCCGGCATCCCAGTGCTATGTATTACTTTTTTACAGATGGAGTTTCTGGAACATATAAGATGAAGAAGAAGATTATTTTTTTTTATCTTTCATAGAAAATGCTCTTATCTTTTAAAGGAGATTATATTACCATATAATATGGAATATCTTGTCATAAAACAAGAATAAGATTTTATCATGACAGAGACGGTGAACTTATCGTTTAAAACAGATTATCATATCTAATAAAGAAGATTACTGATCCTTCAAATGCAGAACTAAGCCTCCCTCACGCTAATCCGTATGTTACTAAGCCTATACCTGCAATTGTAAATAATCTTTAAGTAATAATCCACCTAAACACAAACACAAACTTTGTTGGAATCACTTGGTGTCGTATTCAGCGAATCCCACTCCCTAAAGAGTAAAGTCATAACCAATTCAAAATACATGTAGTGCTCTAGGCTTTGCTAACTTTGGCTCACATAACTGAAAGAGTCTAAAGAACCGCTCACCGACTCTCTCTCTCTCTCTCTCTGTCTCTCTCTCTCTCTCTCTGTCTCTCTCTCTCTATGTTGTCTAAATGCGCCAGATTTGAATCTTATTCCCGCCATTCTTGTCTCCTACAGGTTCAACCTATGCACGAGTTATATCCCGTGTCTCTCATTGGCTGGCTCAATCTCTCCTGAACAATTGGTTAACTGTATCATGAGCGGGGAATCCCGAAGTACTGGACGAGAAGAAGACATCAAGATATCATACGGTGAGAGTTTTCAACAAGTTTTTTCTTAAACATTTTTGTGTTTTTTCAAAAAGTGTCTTTTGTTGGTGTGTCTTGTTCACGTGTCTTTAGTTGAATTGTCTCTTTTTCAGTGTCATTTATTGGAGTGTCTTTATTCCATGTGTCTTTTTCTTGATGTGTCTTCTTCGGGTGTCATTTGTTGTTGTGTCCTTTTTTCGGGGTGTTTTTTGTTCGGGTGTCTTTTTCATGTATTTTTTATATGGATATCTTTCTTTTAAGTGTCTTTTCTTGATATATCTATTTCAGGTGTCTTTTTTTTTTTGTCTTAGGTATTTTTTTAATGCTTCATTAGTCAGGTGTACTTTGTTGCTGTGTCTTTGGTTCAAGTGTTTATGGCACCAGACGACCTTTAAAATTACTTCTAACCATTCAGCAAGAGTACAGTGAATAGTGGACGAAAGTTTTTGTTCAAATGATCACCTGAACATAACTTACTTAAACTTTTGTTTAAAGTTTAGCTTGTACAAACAATTTATTTTAACACTTTAACTACGCGAACAGTGGACATGATCTTTAATCTCTTATTACAAGGAGAACAGTGGACATGATCTTAAATCTCTTATTACAAGGAGAACAGTGGACATGATCTTAACTCTCTTATTACAAGGAGAACAGTGGACATGATCTTTACTCTCTTATTACAAGGAGAACAGTGGATATGATCTTTACTCTCTTATTACAAGGAGAACAGTGGACATGATCTTTACTCTCTTATTACAAGGAGAACAGTGGATATGATCTTTACTCTCTTATTACAAGGAGAACAGTGGACAAATAGATCTAGTATTATGAGTCTTGTAAAAATACTTTCAACGAATCTATAAAAAAAAAAGTTTACTTAATAGCTATATAATTTAAAAAAAGAAACAGAGAGAGAGAGAGAAAGAGAGAGAGAGAGAGAGAAAGAAAGAGAGAGAGAGAGAGAGAAAGAAAGAGAGAGAGAGAGAGAGAGAGAGAGAGAGAGAGAGAGAGAGAGAGAGAGAAAATTGTTGAAAAAATTGTTATCGCAAAAGAAAATCTGCATTTTGTCAGATTACCTCTTTCCATTTTCCGGACCTGGAAACTCTAATCGTCCCACTTGATTTTCCGTTCCAAGTTTTGGATCTTTTTTAAAGAAAATTTTCTGGTTTTATATTTTATTTATTTTTTTTATTTTTTTTTTATAGCGTAAGGTTACCATAAAAAATTCAAATACAACTGGCCTAAAATAGTTCATTGATGTAAAAAGGTACAAAAGAAGTGCGCGGATGAATTTATCAAGTAAATTTCTTGTGTCAATTCTTCTTCTTCTTCTTCGTTCTCAAGTGTTATGATTTGGAGGATTGAGACTAAAAAGTCCAATACTTGTAATTAACTGCGCCGTGGCTGTCAGTTGCTCCAGTCCACCATACAGTTTGTCATTGAAAGTTGATCCCTGGGGGCCATATGGCTGACCGGGTAGTGGGTAGGTCTTGAGAACATGTTGTTGTGTCTTTTGATTTCTTCGCTTGTTGGTATAGCTAGTCTAGGGTGCGCATTTACTTTTAACACTGCGTAAGGAGAAGAATTCTCTGGAGGTCTAGATCAAATATTATAATTTCCTGACTATTGACTAAATGAACGGGCGGGCCAGATTGATGGAACGTGGAGTTGGTCGATGGATTGGTGATTGGGGCTAAAGGATTAAGTAGACTCATAGATAGATGAACGGATAGATGGATAAATAGATAGAAAGATACAATTCGATTGATTGATAGATAAATTGATAGATAAATAGCTGGACAGAAAAATAGATAGATGGTTGGTTCTGTTGAGAAGCAGTTAGAAAGTTCTATGGGTGATAGATATAGATTATTAGATAGAATAATAGATAGATTAATCGAACGATTTATAGATAGATTAAAAGATAGATTAATAAATAAATGAATAGATAGATTAATATAGCCTATAGATTAATAGATAGATTAATAGATAGATTAATAGATAGATTAATAGATAGATTAATAGATAGATTAATAGACAGATTAACAGATAGATTAATAGATAGATTAATAGATAGATTAATAGAGAGATTAATAGATAGATTAATAGATAGATTAATAGATAGATTAATAGATAGATTAATATATAGATTAATAGATAGATTAATAGATAGCTTAATAGATAGCTTAATAGATAGATTAATAGATAGATTAATAGACAGATTAATATATAGATTAATAGATAGATTAAAAGATAGATTAATAGATAGATTAATATATAGATTAATATATAGATTAATAGATGGATTAATAGATAGATTAATAGATATATTAATAGACAGATTAATAGACCGATTAATAAAAAGATTAATAGATACATTAATAGACAGATTATTAGATATATTAATAGATAGATTAAAAGATAGATTAATAGATAGATTAATAGATAGATTAATAGACAGATTATTAGATAGATTAATAGATTGATTAATAGATAGATTAATAGACAGATTAATAGACAGATTAATAGACAGATTTATAGATAGATTTATAGATAGATTAATAGATAGATTAAAAGATATATTAATAGATAGATTAATAGATAGATTAATAGATAGATTAATAGATAGATTAATAGATAGATTAATAGACATATTAATAGACAGATTAATAAACATATTTATAGATAGATTAATAGATAGATTAATAGATAGATTAATAGATAAATTAATAGATAGATTAATAGATAGATTAATAGACAGATTAATAGATAGATATCTGTGATTTGTGTGGATGGATATATATTTGTATGTTAGGATAGTAGCATGGATAGTCGGAATGACGAATGTCTAGGTGGACGGATAGACGGATTGACTGATAGTCGGATGAACGGATGAATAGATAAGTTTGAATAGCCGCAAAGATAGACGGATTGACTGATAGTCGGATGAACGGATGAATAGATAAGTTTGAATAGCCGCAAAGATAGACGGATCGAAAAATGGAGGGATAGAGTCAATGATGAATAGAGGGACGGACTTATGAATACATTTATCTAATCCTATATGTTACAGACCGCTCCTTCTATCAAGAAGATTATTGCGTCCTACGCTCATCCGTGGTCTCATTGTCCATTTTAATTAAAGTTTTACAATTTTCTAAAGTCCTGGTGCTACTTGGGAATAAAAACAAGTTATAGTTCAGTTTTTCCACTCATGTCGTTCTGGGTTTTTGTTTTATCTGTGTTTTGTGTTTTTCAAATTAGAATTGATTGCCTAATGTATTAATAGAAACTTGGCCTTTCAAAACTTTTTTGCGTGAAGACTTTTCAAATTCCATTTAGGCTATTTTACAAATGGCGGCTAATGGAAAAAATTTGTTTTTTTAATTTGTGAAGACTTTCAGGGTTTTAGTTTTCCCAATTGATTTGAATTATATTGTACAATTTCTTACTGATTTAATGTAATTGTATTATAATGCTCGACTAAATTTCTTTAGTATAGTAATCGTGTGTGTAACGTTCGACTTAATATTGTATAAAGAAATTATTAACAACAATTTGTCTTATCTTATCGTATTTATTACAGACGCTCCTTGTATAAAGAAGATAATTGTGTCCTACGCTCATCCGTGGTTCGAGTCTAGTCTTGCATCTTTATTAATGTTTTAAATAATGTTAAGTTACTGGTTTTCTTGGTTTATTCAGGCAACCCATTCCATTCCCAAATGCAACTCGGGAAGAAAGAGTACTTATTTGCATTTTTTTCTCGCATAAGAGATAAGGAAAGTGATTTGTGTCTTTGTGTTTATCTGAGCATTGTAACAGATTGTTATTGGGTTGTATTTCTAAATTAAAGTTTAATACCTTATGTATTATTTCTACTATACTCTTTGCCCTTCTGTGCTCCAGTGACTTGACTATTTGTGTTACTCTTAGACTATGCACGCTATTTGAATTGATTAAAGTTCATCATAATCATGTCATTCAAATAAACAAATTTAAAATATATATTATATTTAAAAAAGCTTACAGAATGTGTTTTTTAATCTTCAATATAACTGTTGCCTCGGGAAACGCCGGGTAATTTAGCTAGCAGAAAAAAAAATAAACAACACTACACTGTAAGGTTAAATATAAATACTTTGACTAACTTTAACCAAAGACTATAATAAGATGGACCGCTTACCCTATTTTTAGAGCTTATATATGTTCTTTTTTTCCGTGCGCAGCCAATAACGCTGTCTTAAATGACTTCTACGCTCCTACGTTTGTATTAAAGGTTTCCACTAGTCAACAACTTTCGATTTTAATTAAAAATTTTCATTGAGAAAATTATAGTGATTATATAAAACGGAAGTGTACAGTGCAAAAAGGAATCGGGAATTCCATCGAGTCATCAAATTGCAGAAATACTAAAGCAAGCGGTCAATCTTATTATATAATAATATATGTAGTATTTTCTTTAACTTACAAACTTAAAGCTGTGAAAACTTAGATAATGACTTCATAAAGACATGACAACGGAGAATGGGATGAGCCCAGTGGTAATTCAATAAAAAGATCATTTGTTAGGGTCTCGGAGATAGGACGATCATTTTTGGGGGGTGGAGAGTTTTGAGGTCATCCATGAGTCTGTCGCTGGTTCTTCGCGTGCTGAAGTATATTTAGACATTTACTTCGCCGCTAGGTTCCTGTAAGTGAATCAGACAGTCAATCGCTTGATTTGTGAGCCGGGTGCTCAGTGTACCGTGGAGGGTCAATTGGTCAGTGTCCACTGACCCCTGGTGGTCATTTCGTTGGCAGCGCCAACTGGAATAATGTTGTTACCATTATATTTTAGTCCGTAAAGTTAGGTCTTAGGTCTTATGTCGAATGGTTAAATACGTGTAGGTCATAGTTCGGCTAGTTTAATGTGCTTAGGTCATAGAATAGTTAGAGTGATATTATATACCGGTCATCATTATATATATATATATATATATATATATATATATATATTATATATAATGATATAATAAAACAGACTTTGTGTGTGTTCAACCAATCATATTAGTAAATTTAAAAACATATTATTATTTTGCGATTTCACTTCGGACATGTGTCTTCGCTAGCTAAGTGGTCAGTTAGTCTATATCTTATTCTTTCTAAAAATATTTTTTTTTTATTTCAATTAATATTACTTTGATAAAAAGATCTAAATCTACGAGCAATTTAGTTTTTGTTCAATAAAAAGTCTTGCTTATTTTTTACCCTATTACATTATTTATTTTAAATTACTTTCCTAAAAGTCTTCAGTAAAAAAATATGAAAACGAAAATATTAGATCTAGTCTATAGCTGTCTGTACATTGTAGTTTATACAATTTTTATTTGTAGCTACTATTGGCCCGTTTTATTTTCCCCCCGGACAACGCCGGGCAATTTAGCTTATATATATATATATAAATAACGCGCGGTGTTTAAGGGTTGTTGTTAGGTTTAGCTAGCACAGACTAGCAAAATTCCTGTAGTTGTTTTTGTTGTGTTTTTTTTGTTGCGAATTCACACAAAGCTACATACAACAGCAACGCTCTTCCGGTTGAACTTCCGGTTGAACATCAGAATAAAAAACAACAAACAAAAAAATCACACAGACACTCGAACAAAAACATCTTTTAAAAAAAAAAAATCAACTTTCAGAGGCCCCGATAATCAAATTCTGCTGAAAATGTGTAAATATTACTCAACGTTTTATTTTATTTTTATTATTTTTATCTATTTCTGACAGTAACTGCAAAAAAAAAAATATTTAAAAAAATGTTCCACTCGCGCGAAGCGGGCTACGAGAGAGGGGCGTTGGTGTAGATCTGAGATTGAAAGATTTGTGAGGATGGAGATATAAGTCTGGGGGGGGGGGGAGGAATGAGAGATGGGGGTCAAGGGGCGTGGACAAGGAAGTGTGAGGAATTAGATTATGGGATAGAAATATTTTTATGGAGTTGTTTGTTTGTCTTCTTGTGTGTGTGTGTGTGTGTGTGTATTAACCACTCCCTCACGCCCCAACTCTCAGCGCCCTCTCTAGCGACACAGCATTCTTGAGAGCAGAGTTTTGGCTCCGCGCCATGATGCCGTCATGGAGGGTGGGCGGGGGATGGGGTATATTTGCAGTCTGCCGTGATACAATCACCAATCATTGCTTGTAATGTGTCCCTGCGTCTGTCTGTGATAATCTAGATTGAGTAATTTTTAAAAACCTCACATTTTGCCAGATTAAACTATCTATAAAACCTCACATTTGCCCAGATTAAACTATCTATAAGACCTCACATTTGCCCAGATTAAACTATCTATAACACCTCACATTTGCCCAGATTAAACTATCTATAAGACCTCACATTTGCCCAGATTAAACTATCTATAAAACCTCACATTTGCCCAGATTAAACTATCTATAAGACCTCACATTTGCCCAGATTAAACAATCTATAAGACCTCACATTTGCCCAGATTAAACAATCTATAAGAACTCACATTTGCCCAGATTAAACAATCTATAAGACCTCACATTTGCCCAGATTAAACTATCTATAAGACCTCACATTTGCCCAGATTAAATTATCTATAACACCTCACATTTGCCCAGATTAAACTATCTATAAAACCTCACATTTGCCCAGATTAAACTATCTATAACACCTCACATTTGCCCAGATTAAACTATCTATAACACCTCACATTTGCCCAGATTAAACAATCTATAAGACCTCAATTTGCCCAGATTAAACTATCTATAATACCTCACGTTTTGCCAGATTAAACTATCTATAAAACCTCACATTTTGCCAGATTAAACTATCTATAAAACCTCACATTTTGCCAGATTCAAATATCTATAAAACCTCACGTTTTGCCAGATTAAACTATCTATAAAACCTCACATTTTGCCAGATTAAACTATCTATAAAACCTCACATTTTGCCAGATTAAACTATCTATAAAACCTCACATTTTGCCAGATTAAACTATCTATAACACCTCACATTTTGCCAGATTAAACTATCTATAAAACCTCACATTTTGCCAGATTAAACTATCTATAATACCTCACATTTTGCCAGATTAAACTATCTATAAAACCTCACGTTTTGCCAGATTAAACTATCTATAAAACCTCACATTTTGCCAGATTAAACTATCTATAAAACCTCACATTTTGCCAGATTAAACTATCTATAAAACCTCACATTTTGCCAGATTAAACTATCTATAAAACCTCACGTTTTGCCAGATTAAACTATCTATAAAACCTCACATTTTGCCAGATTAAACTATCTATAAAACCTCACATTTTGCCAGATTAAACTATCTATAAAACCTCACGTTTTGTTAGATTAAACTATCTATAAAACCTCACATTTTGCCAGATTAAACAATCTTTAAAACCTCACATTTTGCCAGATTAAACAATCTATAAAACGTCACATTTAGTCAGATTGAACAATCTATAAAACCTCACATTTTGTAAAATCGAACCGTCTATAAAACCTCACATTTTGTCAGAATGAGCAATCTATAAAATATCAAATTTTGCCATATTGAGCCATCTATAAAACCTCACAATTTGCCAGATTGAGCAATCTATAAAACCTCACATTTTGTCAGAATGAACAATTTATAAAACCTCACATTTTGCCAAGATTAAGAAATCTATAAAACCTCTTATTTTGCCCCAGACCTTACAATCCTTACAGCCCCACATCCAAGACCTCAGATTGAGCAATCCCGCCTAAACAAGGTTTTAATTACTGTGAAAGGTTTTTTTAAAAAACAACATCTTTCCTCGGGAAGCAGGTGAGTGCTGAAAGCCTCGTCTTGTGGCTCGCTGTGTGTCCCTGGTGTGACTCTGACTTGCACGCGAGGTCAGTCTCCATCAGCACGCGATACTAGAAAGAAACAAGAAAAACACAACAACATAGATCTTGATTTTTTTTTCTTGATATTTTACTTTGTTTTATTTTAGACAGACTTACACAGCTTGAAATTTAAATACTTCAAAACAAGTACATCTAGTCTTTAAGGTTCATTTAGAGTTAGGTGCATTGATATTAGCAAGTAAGTTGAACTAATTATTTCAATGTAGTATCTTAGATAAGTCGTCTATCACGTAAAGAGTATACAGCGTATCTATTGATAGATAGATAGATAGATAGATAGATAGATAGATAGATAGATAGAGATAGATATAGATACATATATACATAAGGATGTCTGTAATAAATCGAGAAATGTAAGGACGCAGTGTATAATTGTACTTGTACTCAGACTTTATTCTGTATTGAAGACTAGTACATACAAAATGGTTGAACAAGGACGTCGCTAACATACTAGGGAATTATGGGTCAACAACAAAAGGGAAAACACTCTCACAGTTCACACAATGGAAAACAACACAACAAATAGACATAATGGTTGCAATAATGTCTGTCAAAAATTAAATAGCTGGAGAAATTGATAGATAGATAACGATGATAATGAAAAAATAGATATTTAAATAGATGATAAATAGATGACTAATAGATGACGAGATAAAGAGAAAAATAGAAAAAAAGATATACAGATAAATGCGTAAATAGATAAATTTGTCAACATCATTAAAGTCATCATGCTCCTTTTATGTAGAAGAGACTGGAATTTCATTTTTTGTGGTCCTTCGCGTGCCATTTTAAAATCGCTGTGGGTGCCAAGTCTGGCACGCGTCTCGTAGGTTTCCCCTCCCTGCCCTAGAGCTTTATTACTTTGTAAGTTTTTTGTTTCATTTCTTTTTATTTTTTTTTTTTTTTTGTAAACGGTGTAAACAATTATTTTTAACCAGAATATTAGACTTAACATGCACAAAAGATGAATTAAAAATGTTCTGAACAGAGTTTTTAATACATGACATTCTACACGTCTGCAAATGCTGCTAATAATAAAAATGTCTGAGTTCAGCCCCGAACTTCTTTTCAGACAACGAATCAGATATAGCGGGGACCGATTAATTATAGAGATAACATACACATTAATTTATAACAGTCTGTACAATTACAAGACACGAAAACACACACACACTAATAAAAATATAGGCTATCTAATAGCTAAAGGTTCAGGGGAAGTTAATTCGTGCAAAATGGAAAGGTTTATGTGAGTGTGTGAAGAGTTGTGGAACTTGATTAATGCTTTTACAATTTTTTCCTAAATGCTTGTTCGATCAAGGGTTGTCTTCGCTTATTAATTGTTTTTGTTTTTTTTGTCTAATTTACAGCTTGCAGAAAGGGTTGAATACAAAAACTGTGTTATCTAAATATAGAGGTGTGAGCGTGTATATGCGTATAATGTATTACATAAAACGGACACAATATATTTCTTTATAAAGATTTTTTTAAACAAAAGAAAAGAAATTCTTGACAAAGCAAACCATAAATAATAATGACTTTAAACAACCGAATTAGGGATGTTAAATAACTGATAAAAAAAGATGTTAACAAACAAATCAAATCAGGTACTTTAGCTTATCGAATAAGGATTTCTAACTAACCAAATATGCATTTTAACTAACCGAAAAAGAAATGTTAAACCAACCGAATGAACATTTTAACTAATCCAATAACAAATGTTAACCATCCGAATAAGGAATATTAACAAACCAGACATGAAAGAAATATTTATAATATATGATCTATATATATATATATCTCAAAAGGTGTATGTTTTTGGGTATGTATGTATCTTTGTACATGCCGCATAATCTTTTTTAATACTTGACAGAAAGACGGGAAAATTGGTACAAATATTCTGCGTTACTGCGGTGGACACTGTTAAGGTTCTACAGAGAATTAAATGACCGCAGTGGTCAGTTTGGTCAAAAAGCGCGAATATAAAGACAAATTTTGGTTTCACGTTGAATATGCCGTACAACTTTTTATCATTTTTCGATCGATCGCGCTAAAAATAAATGAGAAAAAAATGTGCGGCGAGGTTGCGCAGGAAAAGTTGGATGGCTTTTTTTATGACGTCATCGAATTTTGCGTTTTCTTGTTAAATGTTTAAATTGTTAAGACAATGTTTCAATGGGTAATTATTTTTGTAGCGGGTAAATAAAAAATTCCTTCACGTTTAATTCGTGTCGTATTCGAAATATAAACTTTGTAGTTGTACTTTTAGCCGGTTCGTAGGGCCGGGCACATACCTGCTAGTATATATATAAATGTTGCACAAATGAATTATGTTTCTTATAAACAAACACGCTATTCGGTCATGATTTTCAAAGGAGACGCGTGTGTTTATCTGTGTGTGTGTGTCTGTGTGTGTTGTAATGACACTTGCAAATATGAAAGACGACTGGGCGCGGGGGGAGGAGGGGGGTGAGGGCGCTCCCCAGGAAACGAAAACTTTATTAACCAACATTATCAGTTGACAGGTGCGTTTGATCACTGCGACAAATTCAGGACGCCGCACTGCCAGGCGCACTCCGTTGTACATCCGGGCATCTCAGAAGATGGAACTATTATTATTCCTTTGACTCATTGAGACGACCCCGGTGGAGGGATGGGGAGGGGGGGAAATTCCGAGGAACCACCAGGTCTTGAAGTTCTCTCCCTCACTTTTACTAAATAAAATATATAAAAAAATCGTTGCAGAAGTCTTGTTCTCAATATATAACTTCAAATATTTTTTTTTTGAAACAAAATTGTGGCTCAAGAAATTAGATCCAATTTAAGTAACATTATTTATATGAGCTTTTGTATTTTTCGGTTTGTTTCTGTGGGTAGTCTTGGGTGGGTGAAGGTATCATTTCCTGAGCATCAGAATTGATTAAATTAATTCTAACTAATACGCTCTTTTGTGAAGACAGCTGCTCTCTTGACACGCTTTCATCTAATCTTGGCGTTTAATTGGGCAGAAATTGTTTTAACTAGATCTAAAGGTCTTTGACTATGGACTTTGAAGTCTCTCTAGTTAGGCCATTTTAAATGTGAGTACTATGATTGGCTATAATTAGTATACTGTGTGGTACATTAGAGCATGGTGTGGCGTAATGAGGCAATTACAAGTTTTGTAAATGGAGGACGTTAATCTCACTTGACACAAGTCCGCCATTACTCCATTACTCTCAACGGAAGTACCATTACTTTAGTTTTTACTTATATATATATATATATATATATATACTGTCATGTATATTGTTTTTCCAAGAATTGGAACACGCAATGTTTATTCTCCTCTCTCTCTCTTTTCTTACTACACGCGATATTAGGACGTTTAGTAGGAAAACGAAAGGTTCTAGGTAATGCTGGGATTCTGTGTTGATCTCAAATTCTCAGAGTCTGGGAACGACTCATTAATTAATAGGGGAAGTTCATATCGTTTTGTTATGAGTTTTGTAATGTTACCATGATTTTCACCCCTACTGGTAGTGGGTCTATCCCTTTCACCACTCGGATAGTATTTAATGATTTGTTTTGTCTGAAAGACAGAGAGTTTCAAAATATGTTCTTTTGAGAACGTTTGTGTTTGCACTATTTTATTCTAACTGTACATAATAGATATATTGTATATATTGAACATACCACCTGAAATAAACTATCAACAACAGTTACACTGAAGCTTCTTTGTCAAGTTACTATCCTATTGTGTTGTATACATTACTATAAGATTTATCTACTACCATAATTTACAAGAAAGGAAATGTTGGAATACAAATACTGAATTTGTGCCCAGGACTATAAGAAGAGTTCGTGTAATACTGAAACATAAATACTAATAATTAAAGTCTCCCCTAGGACTAACGAGAATTATCAGCAAGATCTACACAGCTCTGGCCACAAGGGGATTGTGGACGTAACAAAATTTGGTGGTCTCGCCCGGTATATTTGAGTTCTACTTTTCCTGACCTAGGATTGACAAGATTTGGTAGTCTCGTTCGGTAGATTTGAGTTCTACTTTTCTTGATCTAGCTGACCTATAAATATTTTGAGACATTAGTAGTACTGAGAGCGGCATATTTGTGTTTCGTTTTCAGGACTGTGAAACTATTCTTTTTAAAAAGAGGAGAGAACTGGTTTGCGTTTTTATTCCTTGGGAAGTGTGAAGATTCCACGAAGTGTTTAATATTATATTGTGCAAATTTCTGGACAAATCGTAAGTTGGAACTTTATATTTTATTATACAATATATACTACTCTACTATAACAAATATTTCGAACGCTATACTATGGCTTCGAATATATCAAGTGAGGAACTTAATGCCATGTCATTTGCTGAACTAAAAGAATTAGCTGAGTCCTTTGGGATTGAGGCAGGACAGGCAAGACCTAATCGTAATCGTTTGACCAAAGAAATTATGACATGTTTGAACGGGCAGAATGCCATGAACACTGGTAGTGTAGTTGAAGTGGGACAGAACGATATCAATGAAGGTTATGTAGCTCCCAGTGGGGGCGAGGTAATTGCCCACGGAGACGAGGTAAGAAATATGTCATCTAGATCATCAAACAATGATGAAGATGAAGGGTTGAGTGAAAACCTAAAATTCCAATTAGCTATGAAGAGAATGGAATTGGAAAGAATTAGGATAGAAACTGAAAGGGAAAATGAAAGAATTAGGATTGAAAGCAGAGAAAGGATAGAGATGGCACGCATGAACAGACCTGACCATCGTAGGGACAGCAACGGTATGGATATTAGCGCAATGAAGCAACACTTGCCTATATTCAGAGAAGAAGATGTTCAAGATTTCTTTTTGCTTTTTGAGAGGATAGCTGTAGATTATCAGTTCCCTGATGATAAGATGGCTTTATTGTTAAGGTCAACTCTCAACAAAGGAAAAGCATTGGACGTAGTGTTGAGTTTAACACCCGAGGAAATAAATGACTATGAAGTGATCAAAGAAAGGGTGCTAAAAAGTTATTCCCTGACACCAGAAAAATATAGAAAGCTATTTAGAGACAGAAAGAAGGCATATGATCAAACTCATGTAGACTTTTTGAGACAAAAGGAGAAAATGTTAGAACAGTGGCTAAGGTCACAGAATGTAAGTGAGTTTGATAAACTCAAGAACCTAATATTGTTTGAGGAATTCAATGATTGTATTCGAGTGGATATTAAAACCCACATCTCAGACCGAGGGGTTGAAGATGTGCATGAAGCTGCTAGATTGGCAGATAACTATGCCATAATTCACGCCAGCATAAAGCCATATTATGCTGACAAACCCAAAGTGCACAAACCAGAGCCCAAGGAGGCTAGTAAACCAAAAGAGACAAGTGAAAACAATAATAAGAACAGTGGTGTAAATAATAATAGTAACTTAGTTCATTTCAGGAAGCAGACAGATGTAAATAAAGCAAAGGTGGTATGTTTCAATTGCAAGAAAGAGGGCCACATGAAGAAAGATTGTTGGATCCTTACCAAGAAGCAAGGTGCTATTCTACACTGTGCCAGAGTGCAGAAAGATAGCAAGCAGACAGAAGAAGTGTGCAACACAGGGTCAAGAAACTCAAAAGAAATGCGGCCGGCATCGCCCATAGTTGTGGAGTCGATGGTTTTTGAGAACAGTCTATCTAAGGTAAAAGAGAATAGCTGTACTCAATCTATTATGCTTTCAGAAGGCCGTGAGGAACAGATGGTTCCTGAAGTCCCGGAAGAGGACGACCTATCCGATTTTCGACCCTTTGTCTACGAGGGGACAGTGTCGACAGAAGTCGATGTACTCAGCAAGAAGAAAATACAGATATTACGTGACACGGGTTCTGCTGTCAGCGTGATCCTGGAGGGCAGTGTGCCGTTAACAGATGCCACCAGTACCGGTGAGTCTGTTGTGCTGAGAGGTGCTAGTATGGAGGCTGTGGAAGCTCCACTGCACAGAATAAAACTCGAGTCGGATATTTTTACAGGTAACATCGTAGTGGGAGTGTGGCGCGCACTACCCGTCAAAGGCGTTTCCATGATATTAGGAAATGACATTATGGGCGGCAGAGTCACTGTCGAGCCCATGGTTAAAGTGTTGGAGACAAAGATGGCGGAGGACAAAAACCTACGTCCTGCCAATGAACGCCCAACATGTGCACTGACAAGAGCAATGCAGAAAAAGAAGTCGGTAAAGACTCCTGCTACGCCGTGTAGTGCAACGAAAGATGTGCTTGTCTGTTCTGAAGACACACATGCGAATGAAACAGTGATAACAGAAACACCTGACATCGATTTAAGTGCTACGTTCTTTGCTGAACTAACAACTGGTGATGCAACCGAGAACGATAACATTTTGTCACCAAAGCAGAAATTGGTGAAAGAACAATTGAATGACGAAGTAATAATGCAACTCAGAATGAAAGCTGTTGATGAAAAGACTGCAGATGCAATGGCGGAATGTTTCTACATAAAAGATGAAGTGTTGATGAGAAAGTCGAAACCGCTCAACTCAGGTACAAACGAGTGGGACAGTATTCACCAGATTGTAATACCTAAGTGCTATCGTCAAGATATACTGCGTATGGCGCATGATCTTCCTTTCGCTGGTCACATGGGAGTCCGAAAAACGCACCACCGTATCCTCCCTTACTTCTACTGGCCAGGACTGAGAAGAGATGTCGAACAATACTGCAAGACTTGCCACGTATGCCAAATGGTAGGACGTCCTAACCAACGAATTCCTGTCGCTCCACTCCAGCCGATACCAGCGTTCGACGAACCATTCAGTCATATACTCATTGATTGCGTGGGCCCGTTGCCGAAAACAAAAGCCGGTTTTCAATACCTGCTCACAGTCATGTGTTCATCCACTCGCTTCCCGGAAGCCATTCCGTTGCGGAACATAACAACAGTGAAGGTGGTAGACGCCCTGACAAATTTCTTCACACGTTATGGCCTACCGAAGACAGTACAGTCCGACCAGGGGACTAACTTTACTTCGAACATTTTCAAACAAGTCATGGAACAATTAGGGATAAGCCATAGGCTATCAAGTGCCTATCATCCTGAGAGCCAGGGAGCTCTGGAAAGGTTTCATCAGACATTAAAATCGATGCTTAAAAAGTACTGTTATGAAAACGAGAAAGACTGGGATAAGGGTGTGCCTTATGTACTGTTCGCTGCAAGGGAGGCCACTCAGGAATCCCTGGGGTTTAGCCCATTCGAACTTGTGTATGGACACTCAGTCAGAGGTCCGTTGAAACTTCTACATGAAACTTGGCTAACGGACAGTGAACCGATTGGACTTTTGTCATATGTAGATAAATTTAAAAATAGGCTTTATCATGCTTTTAACCATGTGAAGATTCATTTTCCACAGATGCAGGAGCGTATGAGACAGAACTATGACCGTAAAGCTACAGCTAGAACTTTTGCACCAGGTGACAAAGTTCTTGTGTTTCTACCTTTGCAAAATCAGCCTTTAAGTGCAAAGTTTAGTGGACCCTATGAGATAGAGTCAAAGCTTGGCGAGGTCAATTATTTGATAAAGACTCCTGACCGAAGACAAAAACAGAGGGTATGCCATATTAATTTACTTAAGCCCTATGTTTCCAGGGAAAAGAGTAAACCACGGGAGGTCCCCATGATTTCATTAGCTAGGGTCCCGACGGATTTATCTAGGATAGAATATAAGTTTGCAGAAAGTAAACTTAATAATACAGATGCCCTTAAGAGTTTAGATACAGGGCTAGAACATCTTCCGGTAGAAGATAAGGAGAAGATTATTGAGCTGGTACATGAATATAAGTCACTGTTTACAGATGTTCCCAGGAGGACACATCTAATAGAACACGATGTAGTATTAACCGAGGGTGCCAGGCCAATTAAACAGCATCCATATAGAGTTAACCCCATCAGACTTGAACATATTAGAGCAGAGGTGAAGTATATGTTAGAAAATGACATAGTGGAAGAATGTGATAGCGAATGGTCTTCACCCTGTGTGATGGTACCAAAAGCCGACCACACACTGCAGTTTTATAGAGACTTTGGGAAATTAAGTAATTTGACAGAGACCGACTGGTATCCCATTTCCCGTATCATCGACAAGATAGAGACAAGATCATAGCTGATACTCTATCTCGGGTGCTACATGATTGACTGAATAACCCTATACTTCTTTTTCAGATCATCTCACTTATTCATTAAGAATGTGTCATGATAACCTATCATTCGTTTGAATTTTGATTATGGAATACCTATAGAATACTTGTATCATACAGAAGTCAAGTCTTTTGAAAGTATTAATAATTCTTATAATCATGTATAATATTGATGTTCTGATATATTTTAAATTCATTTGATTATGGAAAAGAAATTCCATTTAAATGTTGATGCATGATGCAATAAATATATAATATGCACGTATTTACTTGATATGGATGGATAAAAGTAATTGTCATCACATGCAATTAAGTGGGAAAACTTTGAGATAGTTGATTTATTATCTTGTTTTATTTTAGTTAATGAATGGAACTAAATAATAATATGTACAATTTTTATCTTAGAAAGAGGTGTAATCTTAATTGGTATAAATTAATAGATAATATTGGAAATCTATTGCTAAATTGTTATATCATGGTAATAGAATGGGAAAAACTAGTGGATATTCACTATGTTGTATAGGTTGTTATATATTCCATATATCCGGGAATGGAGGGAAACAAAGGTACCTAAAGGTGAGCACTCATTCAACCCTGAACAATCTTTTATATTAAACTTTCAAATTTGCCAAAAACGCATAATAGTGGATTACATTTTAATATTTAGATTACTGTAGTAATCGTAACTAGAGCGTATTTTCTCCTCATATTTGAGAAAAGGGGAAGTATCATCATCTTAGGTATGAACCCTGTTAATGTCAAGTTGACACTGTAATTTAAAGGGGAAGTAACCTATAGTTTGATTCGAGTTATGTATTACTTATCTTTTGGTTTGTATATTAGAAGTAAACTGTTGAAAATTGACAGAGTTTGAGCAATGTTATATTTGTTTAAATAGATTAAGACTTTTTGCAAATTTTTGGTGGAAATCCACACAACTGTACATAGTTAAAATAAGAATGACTAGAATATTTTTGAATTATTTGTACTTGTTGAGACATTAGTTAATATTAACATTAACGGGGAAATATTTGTCCATCACGTTATAATCACAATTACCATTGGGTAGTGACACTTTTTATAATTTAGTTGTGCCAGTGAGCCATGTTTGCTTAAATTGTCTTATAATCTTCCATTGATTGATGGATGTTAAAACGATAGTGTTAAGTACGAAAAATGTACCATGTTGAGTATTACTTGGGTAATTATGGTACATTATTTCTTTCATTGGGTGGGGGCGTGTCATGTATATTGTTTTTCCAAGAATTGGAACACGCAATGTTTATTCTCCTCTCTCTCTCTTTTCTTACTACACGCGATATTAGGACGTTTAGTAGGAAAACGAAAGGTTCTAGGTAATGCTGGGATTCTGTGTTGATCTCAAATTCTCAGAGTCTGGGAACGACTCATTATTTAATAGGGGAAGTTCATATCGTTTTGTTATGAGTTTTGTAATGTTACCATGATTTTCACCCCTACTGGTAGTGGGTCTATCCCTTGCACCACTCGGATAGTATTTAATGATTTGTTTTGTCTGAAAGACAGAGAGTTTCAAAATATGTTCTTTTGAGAACGTTTGTGTTTGCACTATTTTATTCTAACTGTACATAATAGATATATTGTATATATTGAACATACCACCTGAAATAAACTATCAACAACAGTTACACTGAAGCTTCTTTGTCAAGTTACTATCCTATTGTGTTGTATACATTACTATAAGATTTATCTACTACCATAATTTACAAGAAAGGAAATGTTGGAATACAAATACTGAATTTGTGCCCAGGACACTAAGAAGAGTTCGTGTAATACTGAAACATAAATACTAATAATTAAAGTCTCCCCTAGGACTAACGAGAATTATCAGCAAGATCTACACAGCTCTGGCCACAAGGGGATTGTGGACGTAACAATACATATATATATATTGTTATGGACCTCTTTATGATGACTATTATTACCACTCGTTAAATCGGATTCAATGAATATAGTTGTATCTTTATTAGAAGTCTCTAGATTCTGCTAATCTGTAGCCCAAGCTAGGGGTTCCTTGACTGACAGGTCTATGCAGTAATGTAGTTATATTCGTGATAATTATCTTCAACACCTTTCTCAACAACGATAGATCAAACAACTCCAGTTGTTGAATAAACAATTTTATTTAAATTGTAGACTCAATATAAACGATCAATAAACTTCATCAACTGGTGGCAACATAAGTATCAATAAAATGGCATTATATGTACATGTATGAATATAGCGACTTCACTCTACAAACGTTTAAACTGAACTAACTTTAAGGAGGTCGGGACTTTACAAAGAAAACGATCATCGAAGATTCTACAGGGTCTTAATACGCATTTTAACCTCTTTCTCTATAATTACTACGATCCAGAATTATCCCCCAATTTCCACGGGATTTGAACGAATTATTTTATTTAAACTGCCCTCAGGGCATAAAGGTCAAACCTTGGTCGCTTTGGACTCTGATACGCACTTGTTAAGAGGTCAATGCCTTACTACGTCATTCATTTTTGACCGATATTCGTAACATCCCCCCCCTTCTAAAGCTTTATAATTATTTCTTTTACATTTGAAAAAATGTTAATTTTAAGGAATAATTATAAAAGAAAATATTCCGGGGAAAACAATACAGTTCAATTGGCGATCCCAATAATTCAATCGAACTGATAACAATAACATAATAATATATGCAATATAAATTCATCTTATCAAATGGCTTAACTATAGTCATTCAATCATTCGATTTTTAATTCAAAACAATGGACAATTAAATTGTTTATCTAAATCTTGTATACAAGAAAAATACATAATCATTCTTAATAGATATAATATAATACAAGTTAATAACTTCTATTACATTGAACATTCCACTGTAATAAAAACTCTCTCGTCCATTTAATTATAAACTAATATCTTTTACATTTGTAATCAAACAACAAAAGAAAAAATCACTCAATGTCTATTCAGACACGACTTATTTTTTCATAAGCAGAAAAAAACAAACGCTCTTGATGAAAAAAATACTACTAGACCTGACCTAATTACACGTTACAAAAATTATTGCTCGTGTAGACAGTATTTTTTTTTTTTTTTTACATGCTGGTAGGCCGACTAACACATTAGACAACTGTCTGTGACGCGACCCAAAAATTGAGGTCAATTCCGCACTCTCTCTCTCTATTCCTCTTTTTTTTCTCTCTCATTCCCAATTGATTCTAACAATATTGACATCGCTATGCAAATTTCTACCTCATCACAGCCGAGGTCAAATAAAATTGCTACGCGATTAAATAGTTATCGTATTAAATGAGCATTCTTTAACATCTATCATCTCAAAATCAAATTCATTTATATTATTTTGAGAACATTAAACATAGTCTGTTCACGAATTAAAATAGTTTATAGCAAAAATCATTAAAAATATTTCAATCTTTCATTTTACCATGACCTTTCGACGTCATTATTTTCTTTTTTAAAAGAGTTCACATCGTAAACGGTTAAAATTGAAACATTCTATCTTTCATGCAGACATGGATTTACTTAAAACAAATTGGTTAATTTACTTAATTAACTATCAATCAAAGCAGATTATATTATCTTCATACAATCTTAGTACTACACAGTAAGTACTTATTTTCTTTAGATTACATCAAAGACATTTCAAATACAATATTATTGAAGTAGAAAAGAGTTAAGCATAGGCTACTATTAATTTTTTTCAAAGCGAAATCAATGTAACAATTTATGTACAAAACAAACTGCTGGTTTGACTGTTGTGGTAAAACATTCCATTTCCAATCTTTTCAGTGGTGTACATTGCTCTTTTCCATTTTCCATAAAGGTTTTATTCATCTATTTTAACTAATACAAAAAAAAAATAGATTAGTTTTACAATCTTGACATGAAATCCTTAATTAATAATACATTTGTTGAACATTGGTATGTCAACATTATAAATTTTCAACCATGAAATTCTCAATCATTCTGGTTTGCAGTGTCAAATCAGTGGCCCATATCCTAAATTTATACAAACAAGGATACAAAGTTTTATTAGTTTCTACTTTTGATCTGCTTTTCATGTAACAGTATCCTAAAAGTGAAAAATCATATATAATACATTTCTTGGAATTCTTGTTAGTCATAGTTCTGTCTTGCAGCAACTATTTTTACCCTTCATTATCATACATTCAATGATAATAGAACAAATGAATAAATTCACATAGAAGAAATTTGCATCTTGACTCAGTGCAATATTTCAACAACAGTACATGATAAAATATTTTCCATAGTACAATCATAAAACATTTCTCAATACTTTAGTGATAGAAAAATTCTCTTTTCTTAAAATCATTTACATCTTTATCAATCAGATTATCCTCTCTGCCAAATGTTTCAATTATCATTTCCAGAGACTCTCAAACATATCTTATAATCAGTCCACATTTATAATGTCCTCTGATTTAGAAACCAATTCTGCGGATAAAACTGATCTTGTTCTCTTATAGCAATTATTTTAAATGCTCAACCTAACAAGTTTGTTTAGAAATATCACACTATAATGATATTTACTCTAACAATACTTTTACTCATTCCTTTTTCTTCACAAGTAAGGGATTTAGTTTTAAAATAGTAAGTTTGGTAACTAACTATCAGTGAATTTGTCATTCAATTCATCCTGTACTCCAGGTATGAATTTTACAATTAAGAGTAACAATGTTAACAACATCAAGCTTATTCCAATTGTTTTCAGAAGGTAAGGCTTTATCATTTTCAAATGATATAATATATTTGCCTTTCTTTCATCACACAACAATGGCATCTGCATGTGAGCAGTGTACAATTTTTTCCTAACAAACACAGTTATGTCAGACAAAAATTTTATGTACTTATCTAGGTACTTGATCAGCCCAAGGAGATCCAATTCGGTCTGCCATTCCTCTTGAAGTAGTTTGAGTGGTCCTTGGACAGTGGGTCCAAAGATTGGTCCATAGGCTCCTCGACTTTCCGGATAGGATTCAGTTGTCACCTCATGCTCCAGGCATAAGTTCTTTAGGACTGGATTGAAGAGTTCCGGGGCGAAGTTGGTCCTTCGATCTGTCGGTATGGATTGTGATAACCCATAGCTTTTGGTAGTTTCGGTCCAGCTCTCCGCACTCGTTTCTTCAGTGATGCTCCTCCAATCTTCATCTGTACCGGCAACTGCAGGTTTGCATGGTTGTTTGTTTATGCTGTGGTCTATATGTTCATAGACATCAGTAGTAGGATTTTCTTTCTCGTCGACAGCTTTCTCATGCAACTGTAGCAACTCTGGGTCTACTTTCTGTTCAGCAATCAATTCATTTTGTGATGACTTCTTTGATTGTTCATTTCCTTTCGGACAATCTTCAATCATGGAGAAAATAGTAGTATCAAGTTCCACTTCTTCTTCCCCTTTCTTCTCTCGTGGGAGAATTTCTTCTTTCTTTTCCTTTTCTTGTGAGATAGTTTCTTCTTTCTTTTTCTGTGGTGTCATACCATTTATGACATCACCTACAGGATAAAGTTCTTTTTCTTTTCCTGTCTCCACCATAGGACTAGGGTCTGGATTTTCCTTCACAATTAGTTTAGGTCTCACCCTCCCTTTCGCCAAGTCATTTGCTAGGATAACAGATATGCCCTCAACAGGAAGTTTTGATATTACTCCAACTGTCACATATCCTGTCACCAAGTCAGATGCGAGGTATATCCTATGTAGAGGTATTTCTTCTTTCCATTCAAAACCTCTCAATAGGACAGTCTGTCCTGTCAATGTATTATCATTCAATGGTAATACATCTTTAAGCAGCAGTGTTAATGATGCTCCTGTGTCTCGTAATATTTTTACGGACTTCAGTGGTCCTTCCTTTTGTAAGGCCACACAACCTTCACTAATGAACGGTTGAAAACTGCACAGGGTCTCTGTGTCAATTTTATTCTTCCCTTGACCATGACTTTCGGGTGGTTTTTCATCTTTCGATGACTTCAGACTCTTGTTCGAGCCAAAAATACTTTGGTCTACTTTCTCGTCTCTGTGGACTTGGACAATTAATCCAATAGTAGCCATTCTGTATTTATAATCAGGATATTTATCCTCATTATCTTCAGTTGTAGATTTCTCTACCTTCTGACTTTTGCTCTCAGGCAAATCCACCCTCAGTGTTTCTGGTTTAGAATAATCTTTCTTCGAATTCAGTTCGTTTGTATTTTCGCTTTCTTGTACATTCTGTATTTGTGCATGGCTGGCACACATGACCACTTTATTAGGTCCTTTTTCTTTTCTTATACTCCAACAGTCTTCTATGTTATGTCCTGTTCTTTTACAAAAAGTACATTGGACGTTTTTGTTTACAGGTCTTTTATTAACATCATTTTGTTTCACAAAATGCTCTTTTTCACGATGTTGTTTTTGTGTGTTTTCTCCTTGCCGTTGTGATCTATTAAAATTCTTTCCATCAGCTGTCCTATGACACAGTGCATACTGTTCAGCTAAATCAGCAGCCTTATGTGGGTCAGTGATATCACGCTCGGATAAATACATTCTTATATCCGGCCTCACTTTGTTAATAAAATCTTCTAACAGAATGATATCTTTCATTTCTTTTAATGTGGAGATATTTCTGGATTTTATCCACTGATCCATTAGCTTTTCTTCTGCTCTAAGGAAGTCTAAGTGTGTTTGGTAAGGGGACATTGTGTACTGACGGAACCTTTTCCGATAACTTTCCGGTATTTGGTTATAGGCTTTTAGTACAGTGTCTTTAATGACTTCATAATCATTTAAATGCTCTTCTTTTAACAACAGAACACAATCTCTTGCCCTTCCCTGAGTAAAAGCTGTTCTCATTAATATTCCCCATTTATCTTCTGGGAACTTAAAATCTCTGCAAGAAATTTCAAAGGTCTGGAAGAAATTAGCTATTTCACTTTCTTTATCAATGTAGGTAGGGACTAGCTTTTTCCATCTGGCCATCTCTACATCATTATGAGATTCTTTTTTAGTAGCTCCTATCTTTGCTAGCTCTATTCTTTCCTGACTTTCTCTTTGACTTTTCTTATCTCTTTCCTGACTTTCTATTTCTCTTTGACTTTTCTTATCTCTTTCCTGACTTTCTATTTCTAGACGTCTTTCTTCTATCTCAAGACGTTTCATTTCTAGTTGAAATCGGAACTGTTCAGACATCTGACCTTCAACTTGATATCCCTCCGCGCTTGATTCTACTTTCAACTTGCCACTCGCAATCAACACATCTTTTATCTGCTGTGTCAACACAGTTCTGGATGGTGTAGTTTCAGTAACTTCTATCTTCAAGATCTCAGCGATCTCTTTTAACTTCTTTATTGATAAAGTTTTCAAAACTTCTTCTTCTGGATTTTCAATAAATTCCATTCTTTAGTTAAGAGATTTATAAAGTGGTAAATTTTTCCAACTTACGTTTTTCCAATCGGAAGAATGAATTCAGCGTTATTAGGCTTGCTCAGTAGGTCACGGCTTTACACACAACACAACTCAACTTGAATATATGCTTCACTATACAACTATCCCGGACGAGCCCCCAAACTGTTATGGACCTCTTTATGATGACTATTATTACGACTCGTTAAATCGGATTCAATGAATATAGTTGTATCTTTATTAGAAGTCTTTAGATTCTGCTAATCTGTAGCCCAAGCTAGGGGTTCCTTGACTGACAGGTCTATGCAGTAATGTAGTTATATTCGTGATAATTATCTTCAACACCTTTCTCAACAACGATAGATCAAACAACTCCAGTTGTTGAATAAACAATTTTATTTAAATTGTAGACTCAATATAAACGATCAATAAACTTCATCAACTGGTGGCAACATAAGTATCAATAAAATGGCATTATATGTACATGTATGAATATAGCGACTTCACTCTACAAACGTTTAAACTGAACTAACTTTAAGGAGGTCGGGACTTTACAAAGAAAACGATCATCGAAGATTCTACAGGGTCTTAATACGCATTTTAACCTCTTTCTCTATAATTACTACGATCCAGAATTATCCCCCAATTTCCACGGGATTTGAACGAATTATTTTATTTAAACTGCCCTCAGGGCATAAAGGTCAAACCTTGGTCGCTTTGGACTCTGATACGCACTTGTTAAGAGGTCAATGCCTTACTACGTCATTCATTTATGACCGATATTCGTAACAATATTTATATATATACAGAGAGAGAGAGAGAGAGATGGGCGAGAGATATGTAGTTAGATATACAGATAGATCAATCAATCGATAGACAAATATATAGATAGATAGACAGATGGATAGATAGATGGATACATATATAGATAGCTAGATTGATTGATAGATAGATAGATAGATAGATAGATAGATAGATAGATAGATAGATGGATAGATAGATAGATAGATAGTTACATAGATGGATATATATATAGATAAATGTATAGATAGATAGATAGATAGATAGATGGATAGATAGATAGATAGATGGATAGATAGATAGATAGATGGATAGATAGATGGATAGATAGATAGATAGATAGATGGATAGATAGATAGATAGATGGATGGATAGATAGATAGATAGATAGATAGATAGATAGATGGATAGATAGATAGATAGATAGATGGATGGATAGATAGATAGATAGATGGATAGATAGATGGATAGATAGATAGATAGATGGATAGATAGATAGAAAGATAGATAGATAGATAGATGGATAGATAGATGGATAGATAGATAGATAGATGGATAGATAGATAGATAGATGGATAGATAGACTGATAGATAGATAGATGGATAGATAGATAGATAGATAGATAGATGCATGGATAGATAGATAAATGTATAGATAGATAGTTAGATAAATGTATAGATAGATAGATGGATAGATAGATAGATAGATAGTTAGATAGATAGATAGATAGATAGATAGATAGATAGATAGATAGATAGATAGATAGATAGATAGATAGATAGATAGATAGATAGATACAATATTTAATTTCTTTCATACAAAATGAAGCTATATCCTGTGTATGAAATATGCTTAGAGAGTGAGGAGGGGTCCGCCAGTTGTTGTTTTTTAATAAAAAATTTACACTATAATATTTGTAAATATTGACTCTAATACATGTGCACACAAAAAAAAAAAAAATATATTTATTTCGTAGATCTAGAATCCAATTCCTTGTTGAACTGGTTTGAAACTGTTGTTCGTAGATCTAGAATCCAATTCCTTGTTGAACTGGTTTGAAACTGTTGTTCTTAGATCTAGAATCCAATTCCTTGTTGAACTGGTTTGAAACTGTTGTTCTTAATATTGATTGCCTTTTGTTAAATTAGTTTAAATTTAAAAACATAATCATTTCGGTTGGGAATTACAATAATAGTCTGCTGGGCTTTTACACACACAAACACACCGCACCTATGGTTCGATTTAGTCCCGGATACTTTACTTTCTTAAAAATAAAACCCAACATTACGTAGAGTCGTTTGTTAGAGAGAGACATAATATAGTTGCGAGAGTATAGACTGAACGGAAGCGGCTGTATCAAGCCGGCAGACTCTATTCCCCACCTCGCGCCTAGACCGGAAATCGTCATTGCTCTCTGCCAAGGACACGCGCTAAAGGTTTGCAGAAGTCATTTTCCCCCATTTTTTTTGTTATTTTTGTTCCGGCGGCTGCGTGGATAGTTTCCCCTTAAAACTTCCGACCAGAATAAAAATTCCAGTCAACAACTTTTTTTTTCTTGACGTCTGTTTATTTTTCTTCCCCCACCCCTCCCTCTTTTTATTTGTTTGTGTGTTGTTCCCTGTTTATGATTTATTTTGTTCAGTATCCTATAGCAGTTTAAAGTCAATATAAATGCGAGATGTGATTTTTTTAAATGAAATAAACTGTTCTTCGTTCGGTTATAGTCTACAACGTGTTATACGAGATAAGGAGAAAATAAAGAAACAAATCTAATCACAAAAAAACTATATCTAGAACTTTTGGAGAGTATAAAATATTTTGTTTTATAATTTACAGACGCTCCTTCTACACAGTACCATGTGACCAGGAATGGGTGGCCTGAACAAACCAGTAACTTAACATCATTTAAAACAATAAGAGAAATGCAGGACTAGACTCACACCACTGGTATGCGTAGGACGCAATGATTTTCTTTATAGAAGGAGTGCCTGTAATGTATAAGATAAGATAAGATACATCAAACGTCATCAAATATCAATGACACATTTATTTAGACAGATGGTATTTAAACATACTCAATTATTTTATTATTTTTATAGCTGCAACATTACACGATGGATATCGATTTCTACTGTATCGGCAAATATTATTTTAGAACCACGCTGCCGATGCCACGGTATCGAACCCCTGCCGTTTACTCTGCAATAAAAAAAATGCTTTAAAGCTAGAGTTTTGGGGACATGAGGGTGTATTCGAATATTGACGGAACTGTTAACTCAAACACTTTATGCATCCCCGATTCCGCAATATATAATAGCCCGCCCTGTCGATGAATGAACAAACAAGCTCCCCGAATGTTGCTATTTAAGGTTTGACATTTTTTTAAAAAACTTTCTTCCTTGTTGATTTTTCGATTGGTTGTTTTTCAACTAGTCGATTGGTTCAGAGCGTTAGAAAGTCACTGAAACCTGGCCAGGCGGACGACTTCGTCTGCTGTCATTTTAGTTCTGTTTATTCTGCAGTTGCTGTTTTTTTCGTTTGTTTTTATGTACGAATGCCACTGGTACGGATGCCGCTGATACGGATGTCAATAGTGGTATGGGTACGAATTTCGACATCGTGAGTCATGGTTGGGTCTAAACCTTCCCGAAAAAAGGCAACTATATAGAAAGAAACTGGGCAACTGTTGCCCCTGATCCTTCCTGCGGAGTTCCCATCACTCTCTCTCCAGACTAAGCGGGGAACTTTGTCAAAACCACTCTTCATTTGATCCGGCATAAGAACCGGATATCTCAGATCTATAAAACCGGATATCTCAGATCTATAAAACCGGATATCTCAGATATATTTTAAAAAAAAACTGGATTTTCCCTGTTATTTTTTTTACATTCTTTTTGTTATGGTTGCGAATGTGAAGATTATCACACTGAAAGCGATGCTACTCTCCGCCCCCCCCCCCCCCGTCCCTCCCCCGTCTTTTCCTTTACTGTCACCTGTTGTATACGAAATGTTATCACATTGTATACCCACCCTACAATGTTATCAAGATTCCACAGTCTTTTGAAATGTTCGCTGGCAGCGTTAACATTGGAGGGGGGGTCTGTTTATTTACGCCCTGTAGACAGCCCCCCTCTACTCTACACCTTCTTTCCATCCCGAGCCCACACATTCCCTACGCACCCCCTCCCCTCTTCAGTGTGTCCTAAGATACCGTTTAGAACAAATGTATAAAATAGAAGCAAAAATTTGTTTGCAGGTGGGAGTGATTCGTTATCGCTCGCATCCAGAGACTGAGTTAGGAGAAATCTAGCTCACGAATCGAATCTTACCAAACGTTAAACTTAGTGGGTTTTTTTTTTATTTACTTATTAAATATAGGCCTATATATAAATAAAATAACGAATAATTTGCCTTCACACACAATTTCAGTAAATATTTCAATTGAAAAGAAAAATAATTCAAGATTATTATGAGTGGGTGTAGATATGTTTAATGTGCTTTTATTGTCGACTAGTTGGTATGGAATTTGATTCTATTCTTTGGGGATCAACTGTTGAAAAGTGAATTGAGTTGGTTCAGAAAGTCGTCTAGAATCTAGACGCAGGTAGGTTGATATTATCGCTGGGGGGGAGGGGGAGGGGCAAAAATCGAACCCTGACCTTTTGGGGAAATTGATCAGCAAGTCGTGTATTACGCGGGCCACAGCGAGACAGACAGACGGACAAATATAGATAGAAAGATGACTGGATGTGTGGATGGGTAGGTAGATAGATAGATAGATTAATAGCAGGATAGATACAAAGGAGATCAATGGATGGACAGATAAATAGACAGATAGATAAATATATACGGTAGGTTATATATAAATATATAGATATGTAGCTACTAAAATGTAGTTAGATAGATAGATGGGTAGATAGATAGATAGATAGATAGATAGGATAGATAGATAGATAGATAGATAGATAGATAGATAGATAGAGAGAGAGAGAGAGAGAGAGAGAAGAAAAGAGATTTTGAGAGACAAAAAGATAACGATAAATAGATAAAGATGCATGGAATGAGATAGAGAGAGATAGACAGATAACGCTACTGTATAATCTACTACAATCTGCCCACGTTAAAGGCCAAAGGTTAACCTTATTATCCAACGCCCACCCCGAGAACAAACAAACAAAACACTTTGGTAAAAGAGTTTAAATTATCAATAAAACAATAGCACAGAACAATAAAACTGCGAAAGAACTTTATTTCAAGCTTTTCCACTACCACTCGCCCCCCCCCCCCCCCCTACCTCCCCGTTCCATAAACGCTCCGCCCTGGCCCTGACGTCCCCCCCACCCCCCCACCCCGGGATTGAGGTTGCAAGCTCCAAGTAATCTCAGTGTTTTTATACAATGGACTAGGGCGTGACCATGTCCCCAATGTACAATCAAGGCATCAATAATTTCTGTCGCTTTTATTGAGACAAAGAGCCTGATGGGTGTTTTATATCCCATGTGTGTGTGTGGCGAGTGGGAGAGTGCAGTGGGGGGGAGGGGGCAGGAGTTGACTACTGTGGCGTTGAGAGTAGGGGGGGGGGGGGGAAGGGGAGGAACGGTGCGGCAAGACATTTAGAACTGAAAATATACAAGCTAACGGTTTTTATCTCTTTTGAATTTAGCTGCGGACATTTGCGTGCGTGCGTGTGAGTAAGTGTCTGTGTGTGTGTGTCTGTGTGTGTGTGTGTGTGTGTCTCTGTGTGTGTGTCTGTGTGTCCTCCACGTTGCAATCAATAAATAATAGGTAGGTGTGTGTGTCTCGCTTTATCCACCGCCATCTTAGTTTGTCAGTCCGGTCTGTCCGTTGATGTGGATTTAATTAGCGTGTAAATATTTACAGCGGTTTGCACGTGTGTGTGAAGGTGTATGTGTGTTTGTGTGTCTGTTTGTTTGGAGTGATGGAGGGGGGGGGGGCGGGAGATCCAATGACAAAGACTAAAGATTTGACATAAAGGGTCGGAGAGGTGAAGGCGGGGGGGGGGGGGGGGGGCGCTTTACAGTGATTGCTTGGGAAGGGGAGGGGGAGGATATGGCCTACGGGTGTGGTGTTTCCCGAGGGGGGGGGGGGAGGCGGGCGTTGCTGGGAGCCAAAGTGTTGCATCCAGAGGGGTCATGGATGCAATCACGACACATGGGTTCGTGACGCCATATTTGTTGCATGCTTGCTCCCATTCGTCTGTCAGATACCCTGCTAGCATTTAACCCTTACAGTCCCGGGCGCGTGTATAGCGGAACTGAAGGCAGCATAGATAGAAGTAGGTCGGTACGGGAAGGGTTAACATGATATTAAAACATTATAGATAGAAAAGCAACATTTTGGAGGCATCAATTACTGGGCTTTCAATTTCAACTTGACCTCAGCAGTAAGTAAAGAACCCTTCGGACCAAATTGATCCATAGCAGCGTTCACCAGTTTCTATGGACACGGCATACCACTAGGGGATGTGTGGCCAGCACAATGCCTAGCCGCCTATACTTTACCCCAAACTAATGTCAAGTACCCGACAGAGCGTGGGTAGAATCCGGAAACACCCTCCGTTCCCGGGATCAAATCCTAGCCTTCACCAGGATTCGAACACAGAACCTTTGGTAACGCCAGTCGAACGCGCTGACGCTCGGCTACCTTGCCCAACCAGACCTAAGTACGACTACGTTAAAGTAAACAAGAACTTTTGAGGAAAAATATAAAACATGTTTCGGACGCTTCATTTTTACAGAACATTATTGCGTCCTACACTAATCCTGGGTTTGAGTCTAGTTTTGCATGTTTAATACGGATTTTAAATTATGCCAAGTGGTATAGGTTTCGTTTTTTTTTTCTGAGAACAACCCATTCTTTCCTCGGATGCATGTCGGGAAGAAATAGAATTTATTAATAGTTTGTGGAATATGAAAATGTTATCCCTGCATCTTTCTAAACATGGTGATAGATTATTAGATTGCATTTCAAATCTAGAATTTACTGCTTTAAGCACTTAATACTTTTACCTTGACTTGTTCGCAGTAACCGTGACCAATTCCCAGATAACTATGTTCCCTTCCCCCTGACCTTTAACCTTTTCTCCCACCATCCCCCTTACTGCCCACCCCCCATTTCTCTTTATTTTCATTTCTGTATCAAACTGCGAAATTATTATTTTTTTTACAACACTACGGTGTAAAGTTGAAATGACGTCATCAAAATTTGAGCTCTCTCTCAATAAAAAAAAAAATATGTTCGCGTGATCAGGTCGCGTTACTTGCGAATAGAAAACAAACATTCCCCCCCCCCCCCCCACCCACCCCACCGCGCGCGATGCGATATCGCTACACGGTCGTTCTACGCGCGATTTTATGTATTTTTGTTCTTTGCAATGGCGCATGTGCATTAGATCCACGCTTAATGGCGCAAGCCACCAGAATGGGATAAGTTACCATAATTGGATAAGCCACCATTACTTGCCAATATGCAGGCGAAATAAAAAAGTTTGTTGTCAATCTGTGGTTGAGAACCGAAGGGCTGGGGGGAGGGGGTGGGGGGTAAGGTAATAACAGTAAGACCAAATTGATCGATAGGGGGTTGGTGAAGCAGCGTTAAACAGTTTATGTGGGCCACGGCATACTAGGGGGGTTGCGTGGCCAGCACAATGTCCAGCCGCCTTTACTTTACCATAGATAAAGTCAGGTGCCAATCAGACCAGGGTAGACTCAGTGACACCCCCCCCCCCCCCCCAAGACCCGAGAACAAATCCTAGCCTTCACCAGGATTCGAATCCAGGACCTTTGGCACGCCAGTTGAACGCGCTGCCGCTCGGTGACCGTTCCCCCGCCGTTGTTGTTGTTACCTAATGGGAAGCTGCGATACCCAAAACAGCAAGCCAACATACTGCCGACATACTGCCAACATACTGCCAACATACTGCCAACATACCGCCAACATACTGCCGATACACTGCCAACATACTGCCGATATAATTTTAATACAATTTTATAATTGACGTTCAGTACATGTTTGCAGTTTCTAGTGTATCCACTTCGCAACATTCAAAACCTGTGAATGTTGCCACACTTCATACCACCCTGAAAAATATTCCCATTACTACTTCCTATAAAATTCTCAAAGACATCCGCTCATTACCATACGCCCATTAACAACTGTTCCATAGATGATTTTGTTTATAACCCCCGCGTGATCTGATGATGCCACTCCCACTAACCTTTATCACATCGAGGTCATCTATTTATATCGCTGAATCATACAGAGAAAGTGATCCGTCCGCAAAAGAACAACAAACAACAAAAAACAACAACAAGCAACAGGAAGCAACAGCAATAATTTGACGAACATGATGGCAATACAAAGAAATAAAAACAAACAGTTATGTCTGTATGTCTGTTGTTTTTTATTATTTGTTTGTTGTCAATTCTCCAGATCTGCGTCTGCTCTTCCACCTGCTGTATCAACTTTCTGCTTTCCATGTTTTAAGACTTTGTTTGTTTTTCTGGAATAGTTTTTATTTGTTTGTTATAAGTCTTGTTCAACTTAATGATGGATGCCTTTTTGCATGTTTAAAATCTGTTTATAATCTTATATATTACTTACAGCGGCTCCTTCTACACTGAAGAACGTTGCGTCCTAGGCTCATCCGTGGTTTGAGTCGAGTCTCGCATTTTGATTCGTGTTTTAAATGATGTTAAGTTAATGCTTTTTTCTGGTTTGTTCAGGCAACCCATTCCATGACCATTCCATGACCATGCTTCCAACAAGATTGTACTAAAACTAAGTTTAATCTAAGGTTTTCTGGTGTTTTTTTTTGCAATGGGGCACTCGGCCTAGCAGCAGCGCGTTCGACTGCCACGCCAAAGAGCCTGGGTTCGAATCCCGAAGAAGTTTAGGACTTGTTACAGGATCTGGAGGGTGTCCCTCTTCCAAAACAAAATGGCCATCTGCCAAAACAAACTGGCCGCTTCTAAAATAAAATGGCCGTTTCTCAAACAAAATGGCCGCTTCTCAAACAAAATGGCCGCTTCTCAAACAAAATGGCCGCTTCTCAAACAAAATGGCCGCTTCTCAAACAAAATGGACTCTTCTAAAACAAAAGCCGCTTCTCAAACAAAATGGCCGCTTCTAAAACAAAATGGCCATTAGTTTAGTAAAAAAAAACAAAATGGTTACTGTGATCATTGCTGACGCCCATCAAATGAGATAATACAAAAATACATAATTAAAAAACAACAAGCTTCACTTCCAGATGACCTCAGATGACCTTATATGACCTCTGAAATCGTGAGTGAGTAATCTCATCTTGACTGTTTTTGTACTTGCGGTTAAGTTCAGGGCGCGTGGGGGATGGATCGTGTGGGGGGGGGGGGGGGGAAGGGGGGGGAGTAGGGTGATGGGGAGATGTGGGAAGAGTTGAGGAGGGGCGTAAATTTAGTAACGGCACTAAGCGCCCTTTTTACTCCTTGGACAGAAAACAAAACAAAAAGTGCCATAGAAATATTTTTTCTAATGTTTGAGTGAGTAGCACTGTCCGTTTGTTCGGGTAGGTGTCGGCCCATTTACTGGGCGGGGGGGGGGGGGGGGGGGGGGGGGGGGCGAGAGGGTTCAGAGTTAAACAAGTTGGTAGACACTTAAGGATTGTGGAGATAATTTTATTTTTTTGAAATGATAGGGAGGGGCGGTGGGGAGGGCAGCGGTTGATATGTTGTGGGGGGAATAAAAGAAGGGAAATGAGAAAGTGAAGGTGCATTATGGGAGTATAGATAGAAGGTGCATTATGGGAGTATAGATAGAAGGTGCATTATGGGAGTATAGATAGAAGGTGCATTATGGGAGTATAGATAGAAGGTTATATTTGAGTAGAGATTGGGCGATAGAAAGAGAGAGAGAAGGACACGTGGTCTGGTGATAGCCGCTAGGTAATCGAGAACGATAGAAAGAGAGAGAGAGAGAGAGAAAGATAGAATTAGAAAAAAAAGATTGATATAGAGCTCATAAGAGAAAAATGGACGGTGAAAGTAATAGATAGTGTTAGAGAGAGAAAGAGAGAGAGAGAGAGAGAGAAAGAGAGAGAGAGAGAAAGAGAGAGAGAGAGAGAGAGAGAGAGAGAAAGGAAGATAGAAGGAAAAAGATATAGATATTGTGGATAGATAAATAGATATTTAGTTAGAGAAATCGATTGTCTGATAAATAGATAGATAGATAAATTATGAGATAGATAGATAGATAGATTGCTACATAGATAGATAATTAGATATATAGATAGTTAGATGGATTGTTAGATAGATAGATGTTTAGATCGATAGATTGTTAGATAGATAGATTGTCAGATAAATAGATTTATAGATAGATGCAAAAATTTGGCTAAATCCTAAATATATTAGCATTGCTATTGGTAAAAAAAATCACTTGTAAAAAGTCCGATTGAACCAATATACCATTATACCTTTATACCATTATACCTTTATACCATTATACCTTTATACCATTATACCAGTATACTATCATACCATCAACACACGCAAAAATGACAGCCTCAAGTTTCGTATTTTAAAATATATTTTCAAAAAGAAACGAAAGAGGCTTCTATAAATAGCTTTTAGCGTGTAATCTACGCTAAGCGGTCATGTCAGTAAAAAACCATCTGTTCGTGGATATCAGGTAGGCTCTGACGCGCGCTGGCGCTGGCGCGAGCGGTCTATCTTTAGATTGACGATTCAGGCCTCGCAACTTACCAGACGTAGAGGCAAAGAAATGGCGGGGAGGGCGGGGGTAACTTTAAAGTAGCATCTTAAGTCCATGGACCTACGGCTGGAATTCTAGACTTAAAGCAACCGTTTAGCTTACGTCTTGAATATTAGTCTTAAGTAGCCGTTGTGTTTCTACTCTACTCCTCTAGCCAAACCCCTTCTCATGGGACTGAAGAGTGTAGATGAAAGAGAATCGGAGAGAAGTATTCTTCCCTTGAGTGAATGGTTTGTTTTTCCTCTATAGAGCCTTACTATAGCCTGTATGTGGAGGGGGACACAGTGGTCGAGCGGCAGCGCGTTCGACTGGCGTACCGAAGGTCCTGGGTTCGAATATAGGGTGTCTAGCTCTGATGGATACGCTGGGCGTTGTGCTCGATGCCACACAATCCCCTATGTGTGATGCTGGGCCACTGAAACTGAATGAACGCTGCCCCATGGATCTATTTCGTCGAATGTGTATCTTTAATTACTAAAGCCTGTATTGTGTGTATGTCTGTGTTTATCTGTGTGTGTTTATCTGTGTGTGTCTATCTGTGTGGTTTATCTGTGTGTGTTTATCTGTGTGTGTTTCTCTATAGGTGTTTAACTGTGTGTGTTTATCTGTGTGTGTCTATGTGTGTGTGTTTATCTGTGTGTGTTTATCTGTGTGTGTTTCTCTATGGGTGTTTAACTGTGTGTGTCTATCTGTGTGTGTTTATCTGTGTGTGTCTATCTGTGTGTGTTTCTCTATGGGTGTTTATCTGTGTGTGTTTCTCTATGGGTGATTAACTGTGTGTATGTGTGATTGTGTGTTTTATGTATGTTTCTAAGCTGGTGTTCAGCATTGCTTGTTTTTTCTCTCTATCTCTAAGCACAATCCCATTCCGGAATATGTCTCAACTCTGAACATACATACACCCTTACATTCAGCTTAATTGTCTTCATTGCTCTGTTTGTAATGAGTTGTGTATAGACAGCTCATTCTTTTCTTATAATATTATAATTAGAATATCGGGAACATCCGCAAACACTATAAATGTATGTTCTATTTAAATCTATGAACGACATCTAAATAAATGCACTCTATAGTGTAGGCAATTTTACTTTCCTTCTCTCTTGGAATTTGGAATATCGGGAAAATCCTTTTTTTTTAATGTCTATGTATGTTATTGAATAGGAAAGGTATATAGAAAAAAAAATTGATTATGATGACGAGAGGACACCTATGCAAACATGTAGGCCTACTGCTCCAAAAAAACAACAACAACGGTTGCGCTAAAAGGGGTGGTGCTAAAAAGGGTGGCGTAAAAACGTGTGGTGCCAAAAAGATTGGCGCCAAAACGGGTGGTGCCAAATCGGGTGGTGCCAAAAAGGGTGGCGCCAAACGGGTGGTGCCAAATCGGGTGGTGCCAAAAAGGGTGGCGCCAAAACGGGTGGTGCCAAATCGGGTGGTGCCAAAAAGATTGGCGCCAAAACGGGTGGTGCCAAAAGGGTGGCGCTAAAAAGGTGTTATTGTTAGTGGATCGCCAAGCTGTAAAATAAAATAAAAAGTAACGGGAACACGAGAAGGAAAGTATTTTGGAACAGTGAAGTATTTTTAATGCATAAATAATAGATCGCAATGGACACTGGACTGGGGCAGATGAATTCCCCCCCCCCCCCTAAAATACATGTTATTCACTATACTGATGCAATCAATGCACCGCCGTGATTTCATCGTAATTATCGCCGGGATCAAACCGCCGAGGAAATGTGACTCCCATAGCTATTACGTGGGAGTAATCAACACCCTTGCTTCACATTAAAATTCAATTTTTAACCCCATTGCAATTTCAGAAAACACAATCTTTGTGTGCGGGGGCTCGTCCGGGAATTGATTAAACTAACATATTTTAGACATTTAAAAATCAAACAAAAACAATGTTGTTTTTTGTGTTTCACGATAGTGTCGAAAAATGAAAATGAAGAATAGAAATAGATCACATGACGTCATAGAATTGGAATATAGCATGAAACCGGAACTTCACGTCGCCATTGTTGTTGCTACTGTTGCTTTACATGTCCGTGACAATTTCAAGTTTCAAATAAACTGTTCGTTTTACTTGTTCGTTTATTAATTGTTTGATTTTTATTTTAAATACAATTGCGCGTACTTCAGAGTATAATACATGTTTACGTGTCAGAGTGGGGCATGAGATAAGTGATAGGTGATAAGTGATATTCACATGTATCAACATTCAATACTTATGGACTATTTCCGCCCCTTGCCCCCCCCCCCCCGCCTTTTTTTGTTATCGTTACCAGAGAATAATGGGCGCATAAAAACAATGGCTTTGAGACGTGCCTATATAGAAATCAGTTGTTTTTGTTTTTATATTCATTCTGAAACAAACAAAAACAAGAGCAGGACATTGTATTTGAACACAAGTCCAATGTTCTATGATTTCCAGTCAATAGGCTGTATATCGATAGAACAAATTTTACCAGACAATATTTTGTTTTAGTTGTGTATATAGCCCAGTGGTTCTTAAACTGTGCACCGCATGGGCCCTCTTGATCCACGACAAGGGCGACCTGGGATATTATAGGAGTTTTTCCCGTCAGACCGAATGGATCCATAGGGCCAGTGAAGCGGCATTTTTATCATCTTCTGTAGTTATGGAAAACTAAGGGATTGTGTGGCATGGCTAATGTCAAGGTACTCGTTTAGAGCTGGGTAATCTCAGAGACACCATCCGAACCCTGAAATCTAATCCTATCCGTTCACAAGGATTCGAACCCAGAACCGTGGGTGTGCCAAGCCGAATGCGCTGCCGCTCGGCTACCATGGCCCCATCAGATACCATTCAATGTGTGTTTCATCCATGGCCTTGACCTAATAGTGAAGGGCGCCTCGATAGTGACCAAGTTTGGGAACCGTTGATTGACAATTCCGCAACGGAAAATGTCCAGCTTACTTTGGATCATGCGCGATGAAGGGAAAGCATGCACAGGGGTGAAAGTGGGAGAGTGGGAAGTGGAAAATTCGGGGGCTGTGGAGGCAGCGGTGCTGGTTGGAAACATTTCGCTGTCGGGACTGATAGATCGCTTCTGATCTCCGAACTGATAGGCTGTCCATTTTACCGGGGAACCTTTTTGGCGCCGTGACCCGACCGCTTGCCGAGATTTCTGCTAGACCGGGCGCCCCCGGGGTGGGGGAAAGATTTGTCTTCCAGACCACGTGACAAAATAGGAATCATGGGAATCGCTTTTTGTTTTTCTTTTTTTTTGTGAGGTGTTTTATGTTCGCTATTGGCTTGTAAGTGGGGAGGTGTTAGGATATGAAATTGAATCAAAACCTAAAGGAAAGAGCTGCAAGGTTCATTACAAGCGAATATTCACAACTGACAAGAGTATAACCAATAGTTAAATTACTGAACCTAGAATCTCTACAAGACAGAAGGGAAATGAGTAAAGTAATAAAAGTACACGAGTCATTAGACTCTAGTTTCGAAATACAACCCAACAACGACAATGCTCAGATAAACATAAAGAAAAAAAAACCTTTCCTTATCCCTTACTCTTTTTTCCCGAGTGGCATTCGGACAAGGAACGGGTTGCCTGTGCAAACCAGCAAAACCAATAACTTTTCAAAATCATTAAGTACACTAATAAAAATGCAATGCTATACTCGGCCCACGGATGAGCGTAGGGCGCAATAACCTTCTTTATAGAAGGAGCGTCTGTAATATATGAGATAAAAAAATTGAAAATTTTCTTGTTTTTCTTGTTTCACAAAGGAAGGTTCAGAAGTTGTGTATCTTTTAAAGTAAGAAAAAGTGTTTAAAGTTGACAATACATAACTAATGATCCTTTGGTCTGCGAGGCCTGGAAATCATCGTCTCCTCAAATCAAAGTTGGGACACGAGAATTTTTATAAAGTCTTGATACTTTCCAGAAGTAAGATGGCGCTTGAGTTAAGCCTCATTTAGAAAATGGCGAGTAAAATAATATCACATTTAGTTTTGGATGAAAGCCACACGTGTCGACGTGAACGCACTGAGCATGTAAGGTTCAAACACTGATCACACAGATTACACAAATCAAATACCATCACACAGATCACACAGATCGCATAGCATCACACAGATCACACAGACCGCATAGCATCACACAGATCACACAGACCGCATAGCATCACACAGATCACACAGACCGCATAGCATCACACAGATCACACAGATCGCATAGCATCACACAGATCACACAGACCGCATAGCATCACACAGACCGCATAGCATCACACAGATCACACAGACCGCATAGCATCACACAGACCGCATAGCATCACACAGATCACACAGACCGCATAGCATCACACAGATCACACAGACCGCATAGCATCACACAGATCACATAGCATCACATAGCATCACACAGATCACATAGCATCCAATTAAAAATGGGCACAAAAAGTAATCACTTCCTGTGACCACCAAAAATAGGTGAAAACACTGAATTTTAAAGGTGTAATTATTAAAAATTATTCCTTTTATACAAATATTTCTACATGCTTTCAACAGATAAACAAATAATATGAATGTAGTTAAATACTGTTAAATACCAATTACATACACATATGACCAAAAATGTTACCCTTTGTTGTTCACGTCACCCTGTTTCATTAATATGATTGTATCGGTGGTTCGCGATCTTAGTACAGAAGTGATTAAATCGCACCAATTCATTGTATAAAGATGTGTCTCAAGTTCTCTGCTTTTACTGGATATTGACATTAGGGAAGACCGCTTGACGCACGGAGAAGAATCGTAGAAGAAGAAATGTAGTCTCTTAGCCTCCACCAGGATTCGAACCAGGAACCTTCCGATTGCCAGTCGAACGCGCTGCCACTCGGCGACCATGCCCCATAAAGTCACGCCTACATTGGGAATATTTCCAAACCGTTATTGAACAACGCAAAGTATAGTTGCGAGCTGAATTTCCAAACTGTTATTGAACAACGCAAAGTATGGTTGCGAGCTGAATTTCCAAACTGTTATTGAACAACTCAAAGTATGGTTGCGAGCTGAATTTTTTTTAAACTCCAGAAACACTCAAAGAATGAAAAAAAAAATGTTCTCCCCCCAAGGATGGGCTAATCTCATACAGGGATACTCAAACGACTGATAAAGCGTAGGACGCAATAAGCTTCTGTATAGAAGGATAGGTCTGCAACCTATTAGATACGATAAGATAGTATGCTTCTAGCCAGCATGGGATTCGAACCGGGAGATCTCTGGCTTGTCTCAACGGTAAGACAAGATGGGGGTCTGGAGCTTTGCGCGAGTGTCATGTAATGTTACATTGTATACAGGATCGCAAGAGGGGGCGCGATGGTGGAGGGGAGGAGATCAGCGCCCCCGCATGCATGTCTGTAATCTACAACGCCCCGGGTATGTCTGTAATCTACGCCCCCTCCCCCATGAGTCTTGCATGTGTTTCTTACATGGGCGCTAGATCTGACTATCGGTGGGGGAGGGATGTTGGGTAGAGGGAGGGAGGGGGGAAGAGGAAGGAGTGGGGAGGAGGGCAAGGCTGTAAATTGGGTCTGGTCTGCCAGGGGAGATAATCGTGATAATTTTTTTCTTGACAAGTAATTTGTGCTTGAGTAGGTTGTCGTTCTTGAGTGGCTGTAACCGCTTGTCTCTAAGAGGAATCTAGACGTCTGAGATGTAGTAGCCCATAGACGTCGCTGCCAATTAGATATTTATAAATTATATTAGATGGATATTTATGGATAGATAGATAGATAGATAGATAGATAGATTGATAGATAGATGATAAAGATATATAGATGAAAGATAGATAGATAGATAGATAGATGATAAAGATATATAGATGAAAGATAGACAGACAGACAGACAGACAGATAGATGATAGATAGGTAGATAGATTATTAGATAGATAGACGCACGGACGGACAGACATTTAGATAAACAGATAGATAAATAAAAAGATAGATAGAAAAAAGAGTTGCGTGGATAAATAAATACATAGAAAAGGAAAGAAAAGGCTGATCCTCGAAATAGCGAGCCGGCGAAAAGCTATCATGTTATTTTCATCATCATCATCATAATCATCATCATCAATCCCATGACCGTTGAGGTCGTTGGGAAGGGGGGGTGTGAATGGATACTTCGGCAGTCAACTTTCTCCAATTTCTGCCTATCTTGAGCAGTTGTCAATAGTTGAGTCAACTGCAGCCCTGTCCAATGCTTTACATTGTCGAACCAGCATCTCCGCTGTTATTTTAAGCACTGAATAATATAAAGCAATAATAATCTAAACACAAAATCAAAATTATAATCTATAGAATATATTGGTATATACGAATAATATTGTTTTCACCAAAAATTAAAATGTTATTGAGTTTAACAATTGCCCATAAATGTTCTTTACTGTTGTTGTTTTTTTACAATTTTTTTTAGAAAAAGTTATTTCATTACCAATTTTGTGGATCTTGTGTGCAATCATGCGTACTTAAATTGGTTTCATCCATTTCGTCATCCTACTTTTCAATCCGTTTAATAACGGGAGCAACACGTTGAGTGATTGGCCAGTTTCGTGTTGTCAGCAGCCATTGATCAGAGCATTGCTGAAGTCGACCAATCAAATCTAGCCTTTCATCAGCAGAAGTCGCCCGCCTGCCATACTTTTATTTTTTTCTCGCTCTCTCAGTTATTATGCAAAAAATAAAAGGTTTGGGTACGGTGAGGAAAGGTCAAGGTTATTCCAGATCCAATTTTTTAAGTGTGTGTGTGATTATTTCTTTTTCGTCATCACTTTTACACATCTATCAGCAATTGCCGAAATGGAGTTGCGGGCCCTGCAGAAAACTCGCATATAAAAGGAAGAAAAAACATTTGTCAACTGGTGAAATGGGATAAACTGAGAGCAATCCATTATTCTTCAGTGAAATGTAATAGAAACAAAATAAAAAGTAAAAAAAAAGTAAAGAAAAGAAAAGTAAGGAAAAAAAAGTAAAAGAGGAAGAATTTTTAAAGAAGTAAAAAGAATTGAAAAAGTAAACACAAAAAGAAAAGAAAAAAAGAAAAGTAAGATCAAGAAAAAAGTAAGTAAGTCTACATTTAATCTGGTGTGATTTATGGCAATGGGCCGTATTGCTGCTGAGAGTTAACACCCTTGCCCCTTATACAAGTCAATCTTTTATGACTGACTTGTAAATTTCCAAGTCAGTCATAAAAGATTGACTTGTATAAGGGGCAAGGGTGTTAACTCTCAGCAGCAATACGGCCCATTGCCGTTGCGTACAACATGGTCTTAGTTTTGATTACTCATTAGAGCCGAGTTTTTATTTTTTTATTAAATCTTTTCTACCGATCTTATAATTTCAAATCCACCCACCGATTTGTAAACTGATGATAAGCTATTTCATGTTTCATAATGCGTCGGCAATAGTTTTTTTGATAGTCAATTTTAGTTTTATAATTTTCTTTTAAAACACTAAAAACAACACCAACAAAACACAAAAACACAGATTACAGCTTTTGAAAACATAGCAGACGTTAAATAGCCAACAGTATAGATACCAGAACATAGACCAAAGCTATTGAAATAATAGCAGACGTCCATGAACCAACATTATCGATACCAGAACATAGACCAAAGCTATTGAAACAATAGCAGACGTTAAAGAGCCCATTGTATCGATACCAGAACATAGACCAAAACTATTGAAACAATAGCAGACGTCCATGAACCAACATTATCGATACCAGAACATAGACCAAAGCTATTGAAACAATAGCAGACGTTAAAGAGCCCACTGTATCGATACCAAAAACATAGACCAAAGTTATTAAAACAAATGGCAGACGTCAATGAACCCTACAGTATCGATACCAAGGGATCGAATATGGGTGGATCGAGTCTACACAAATCCTCTTAAGACTCGACCAGTCCAGTTTGGTGGCTGATCGAAGACGAGAGGGGCAAAGATTATGGGGTGTGGGGAGTGGGGGGGGGGGTGAAAATGTGATGGTGTGTGTGTGTGTACGGGTAGCGGTGAGAAGTGAGGGTGGGGAGGGGGCGAATGAGATCGACTGGATGGCGCCCAGTATGAAGCTTCATTGGCTCAACTCAAAAGGCTAAATTAGCAGAAATATTTGGTTGTCATATGTGGCGCCAAGAAGTCTTCATGCTAGGGAACAAGCAGTTATAGTGTGCATATAGAAGTCTTTAAAAGTACACGCAAGCATAATTTCCAAATCTCACCGAGCAAACTTATCTTTACTAAACATCTGGGTTATCTCTCTTTACTCAAACCATCTAGCCGACCTATCATTACACGAGTCATCTAGCTAACCTATCTTTACACGAGTCATCTAGCTAACCTATATTTACATAAGTCATCTAGCTAACCTATATTTACACAAGTCATCTAGCTAACCTATATTTACACGAGTCATCTAGCTAACCTATATTATTATTTACTCAATTCCCATGTCTGTGGCGCGAACGTTACCCAGTGTTTGCAATCATTGCTCATTGTGTATGTTCCTTGTACTGATGATTGGTCTAAACATGTCCCATGGAAGTGGCGGTGGACTCCCAGCAAATTCTTGACAGCCAACAATGAGAATGTCCCACAAACTGGACGCCAACTAGCATTTAAGTATGCTGAGTCTCAGGACCACAAGAAGATTTCAAATTTTAAAAAAAAGCCATCAGTCTTTCTATTGTCTGTTTTTTAATGTGTTCTGTTTCTTATATTTTTTCGTCTGACTTTTTTAACATTAGTTTTTATGTGTGGTTATTTGTTAGCATAATGTTTCTTGTTTTGTTAACTATTTGTTAACAAATGAATTTGTGGTTTCATTTTGCTGTTAATGTTTCATTAACAAATCTATTTTTATGGTAATAATATTTCAACTTTTTTCTTTGCAGATCTTGGATTACCTGTTCATAGACTGGTTAATGGTGGTTGACCGTCCCACGATGTCCGCCACTACACCCCAGCACTGGGAGAAGAGCACCGACAACCTGACGGCCATCGTGGCCGAACTTGACCAGATGATGGCCATGGACAACACCACACTGTTCGCCTCCAGTTTCATGGACAACTTGACCAACATCACGGACGTGATCTTCAGCACCGCCCAGCCCAACGCCACGACGGTGGCGGCGTACGGCTCCAAGCACTCCACCGCCCTGACGGTCTTCCTCGGCCTCCTCGCCGGGATGGTCAGTCTGGTGACGATCCTGGGCAACATCACAGTGCTCTTGGCCTTTGGGCTGGAGCGCACCATCCGCCAGCCGACCAACTTCTTCCTGGCATCCCTGGCGCTGTCCGACCTTCTCATCGGGACCTTCTCCATGCCGCTGTACACACAGTACCTGCTCAACAACAAGTGGTCACTCGGCCCGTGGCTCTGCGACCTCTGGCTCTCCCTGGACTGGACGGTCTGCCTGACGTCGCAGTACACCGTGTTCCTCATCACCATGGACCGGTTCCTCAGCGTTAAAATCCCGGCGAAGTACCGGAACTGGAGAACGGAGAAGAAGGTGATGGTCATGATCGCCGTAACATGGATACTCCCTGCCTGCGTGTTTTTCACTTCTATTATTGGCTGGCAGTACTTTGTGGGAAAACCGGTTGTGGAAACGGACAAATGTGAGGTTGCCTTCATGAGCGAGGCCATGTTCACCTTCCTGCTGACCATCGGCTACTTCTGGATAACCCTCGTGGTCATGATCATCCTGTACGCGGGCATCTACAAGGTGGCCCTGGACCTCCAGAGGAAGTCGGACGAGAAGCACAAGAAGATGCAGTCCACCATGGAACTTGCCGGGGACAACCCCAACGCCGCGGTCCGCAGCTTCGGGCACGACAACGACGGCGCCAGCAACAACAACAGCAGCGCCGGTGGGGAGAGCCAGGCGCCTCAGCCGGACAGGAACAACCGCAAGAGCACCAAGAAGGCCCTGGAGCACAACAACTCCAGAAAGTCGGTCAAGGCCGGTCTCCCCGTCCCGCCGGGGGCCCAGGCCGTCAATACCACCAGCTTCAGCACGGCCAACGGGGAGGACAAAGATGACGACAGGTCAAGCAGCCCGGCCTTCGCCTCTGATGACGATAACAGCAGTAGCGGGGGAGGAGTGGGGAAATCTCCCCTGAGCCCAGTCGCCTACGCCGCAAAAACGCATCCCCCGGGTGGCCTGGTCAACAGCGCGCTCTTTGCCAACACGGGCGGCCTGGTGCGATCCCTCCACGGGGAGCTCTTCTTTGGACAATCCTCAGAGACCCCGGAGAGCCAAAACCTGCTGCAGCCGCCGCCGCCGTTTTCGAAACACGACATGAAGACCGCCAGCGACACCGGCTCGGACTTCGAGGGCAGCCAGCTGCAAGAGTTCGACAGCGTCTACTCCTCCTCAGCCTCGGAGCGGCTCGAGAAGCAGACGACGCCCCTGCTCCAGAACGAGATCCTGAAAGGCTGCCGGTTCATAGACGAGAAGAGCTTCATGGCCACCCTCAGCTCTGAAAGTGCCGCTCTACTTCCGGTCATCACCGGAGAGTCTGAGCTTGAAGACTCCGACGTCGCGGACCTCCACGCGTCCTCGCCCATTTGGAAAAGGCGAACCTCCTTGCCGCCCCTTGCCACGGATGTTTTTGATCTAGACGATGATGTGAGCGACTGCCTGATCACTTCCGGCTTCCCGACAGCCACCAGCGCGTCGAACGCTTCCGCCACCAACACGCCCGTCTACTCCAACAGCAAAAACAATAACAAAGGGCCTCGGCCCCGGGCCGACACGACCAACACGCTCACCTCCACAACCACCGGGGCAGACACAGGTACCGACGACAGCAGCGGGAACAAATCCAGCCTGGAGGCGGCGGGCCACCCGGACGGGCAAGGGAACAACTGCTCCTCCAAGCCGCAGGTCTCCGAATCCAACGAGGACAGTGGGCGCTCCGACACCCACTGCCTGTCCGCCGTCCGGAGGCGCCAGAACAAAGTCGCGCGGCTCCACACCTTCGTCAAGTCTGTCCGCTCCAGGAACAGCAGACGGCGGAACAGGCGCGAGCGTAAGTCCAAATCCGAGAACAGGGCGCGCAAGGCCCTGCGGACTATTTCTTTCATCCTCGGGGCATTCGTCTTGTGTTGGACCCCGTATCATGTAGCCATTATGATATATGCAATGTGTGGCTCGTGCGTCAATGAATATTTGTACTCATTCAGCTACTGGCTGTGTTATCTCAACAGCCCGATTAACCCCTTCTGTTACGCGTTTGCCAACGCTCAATTTAAAAGAACATTCATACGGATCATGAGATTAAATTGGCACAGGACATGAGCCTACATAGTGGCTCCATTAGTATGTATAATATTTCTTTTTTTTAAATTTACTTTAACCAACTGCGCTGACTTTTGCTACCTGGATTACATGATATATAGGTTTATAGACTTCATTCTTTGTGTGAGCTAAAATTTTACACTTGTTAACAAATCATCGTTTGCTCATTTCATAATTGCAATGTATCAAAATCTTCTTAACCCCTACCCTACCATCACCAACGCAATGAATCCAGACTTTTTTTAAAAAACATTTCATGGCATGCAAATGAAGATTGTCCCCAACATTGTGGTACTTTTTTTTACCGGCCAATCATTCAAGACGAGGCCCGGCCACGTGAATTTTAAAATTTCAACTCATCGTGATGACGCTACCTAGGTTGTTTGAATTTCCTGCCAGTTCAACTCTTCCACCATAAAAAAAAAAAGAAAGATGGTCTAGTTGGGCTAGTGCCCATTGGGGTCGGCAAAAATTTGATAATAGTGTGCCAAAGTAGGATTTCTAATAAATTCAGCGCGCAAACAAATTAAAATTCATCCCGCTCTAGCATTCAATTTCTTGTCAAAGAGTCCTTTTAATTGTTTTTTTTTTATTTTGGGGAGGGGTCCTTCCGCGTGCCATTGAAAATTGCTCTGCGCGCCATCTTTGGCACGCGTATCGTAGGTTGCCGAACCCTAAAAAACGTTTACCTGATGCAATGGAGCAAAACCAATGGGCTTTTGAAACATTGCACTGATACAAGCTGAACTGTGATGTCTTCAACTGAAAGTTGTTTTTTTCCCCTTCCTTTTTGTATTCATCCAACTTTTAAAAAATAATATTCGTCTTGTTGTTGTCGTCAGCGGTGTTGTTTTCAAATGGACAGGCCACGTTCACTTGTCGTATCCGATTATCTTCCCTTCCAATTGTAGGGGGTTCGTCAATGACACGGCACGGAGTGTTAAAGATGGATGCACGCCGCGTTGCAAATTTATCGGTACGGTAGCAAGATTCCGAGTGGATGAATTCTTGTGACTGGATGCATGTGGCTGAAAGCGTTTGGATGAATGCGTATGGTTGAATGCGTGTGACCAAGTGCGTGTTGTTAAATGCGTCTGGATGAATGCATGTGGATGAATGCATGACGTCGAGTATGCGTCGTTGAATGCGTGTATCTGAATGCGTGTGGTTGAATGCGGCTTGGTGAATGCATGTGGCAGAATGCGTGTTGTGAAATGCGTGTGGATGAATGCGTGAGGATGAATGCAAGTACAAAGTAAAGGCTGATCTTAGACTCCCCTACAAAAATCTATCAAGTTTGCTTTGTATTTAAGTGTCGTGTGTTTGCGTTCAATCTTCCATGTGTGTGTATGTATGTATATGTGTGTGTGAGCTTATGTACGTATGTGAATTTCGAAGTTATGTGCACATGTGTCGCCTAAGAGTCCGATTTCTGGTGTGTTAAGGATGTATGTGCCTTTCTGAAGACACACAACACGATTTAGAGGAAAAAGTCAAACTGAAATCTAAACAAAGTTTGTTCCAAATTTAGATCTAAATATATACATTGGTTGCCAAAAATGAAAACAGAATTGATTGATAACAACCTAAATATAGGTTTATAAACATAAACAGAAGTGTACAGTTCCAACACATAATTTGTCTATATCGTGCGATAGGCGGTCAAGCGTGACTGGTGAAACCCCAACATTTAAAAAAAAAACACAACATTAACATAGGAGTTTGTTGGACTGAGAGCCTTAGACAATTACGCAAACCACGTGTTCTATATTAACTGACGTTTCATGTCTGGATGGTTTGCTAGTGGAGCGTGTGTGTGTGTATGTGTGTTGCCATGGAAACAACCCGGGACGCGTCTCATAAGAAACCCGTGCTTCATGCGACCCATTAAAGAGCCCCCTCTCTCACCACCCCACATTTCCTCGAAGTAACAGATTTGAGCAGATTCACTTCTTAAATTGCATTAGAATCTAGGCCACACTGACGTAAAAGTCTCGCCGACTATATATATATATATATATATAAGAAATATATTGTAGAGAGAGCTTATTTATATGGAAGAGGGAGGGAGAGAGAGAGAGAAAGAGAGCGAGAGAGAGTGGGGGTGGCTTGTGTGGGAGAGAAAGAAGGAGGAAGTGCCACTGATCTATAAAAAATAATGGATAGCGCCTCCATATTAAATTTGTATGTGCAAATTCGTTTAGACTCGATTACACCATTCCCACTATTCACTTATCGATACAAGCGAGTTATTGGAATAAACCATCTAGGCTATAAATAGAACAAATCTATACGATAACAAGGAATTATAAGTCCCTTGAAATGTATTTACAGGTCAGTGTTTTACGAAATCTCATTTTATAGATAAGTGAAAGCCACGGCTTCAAGAATATAGTTTCCCTGCCCAATCCATTATATTTATAGATCAGTGGGTGATACTTATATAGCTGATCAATCAATTGTAGTATTCAAATCTATGTACCTATCTGCGATTCGCATCCGATATGTATAAATGTTAAAATTGGAATAGATTATGTATAAAGCAACCAGCCTAAATCTCTGATGTTTGTTTCTATTGTGTATACGTATACCTTTATTGCTAATTGAATGACATTGCTCACAATCAGCTCTCGCAGTGCTAAAATGTCTTATATAGATATAGATATATATATGCAGTACTGTCTGGCTACAATGTAGCTACATTCAAGGTAGCACTAAGTTGTAAGGGTATATAGCAACCTTTTCAAGGCTGTAGCCTTTATTTTAATTGTATTTGGTGAGGGGTGGGGGTGGGGGGAGCAGAAGGCATAGTGTTATTATATGCAACGTCAAAGTGACTATTGTCAATAATATGATACACATGGCGCAATGGAATATAGTACATATTTGTTTGTTTTTAAGTGCATATTTAAACATATTGCAACAGTGTAAAGTTGCCTACATAACGGGATGTAATAAAGAAAAGTTTCCCGACGGACCAAATTGATCCTGTGGGGCCGGTGAAGCAGTTTTCACAAGTTTTTGTGTCCACAGCATACTAGGGGGATTGTGTGGCCAGCACAATGCCAAGCCGCCTTTATTTATTTTTTTACCCTAATTAAAGTCACGTACCTATCAGAGCTGGGGTAGACTCAGGGGACACCTTCCAGACCCGAGAAAAAATCCTAGCCTTCACCTGGATTCGAACCCAGGACCATCGTTACGCCAGCCGAACGCGGAATGTAGTACGCGATACAATCATTCGATGTTCTGTGTTGGGGGGGGGAGGGGCGCAGAGAGAGACCACGACACGTGATTCCCCCCTGCTTCACAAAACTCATTCTCTTTTACCCTTCCCCCCAAAAAAAAAAAAAAAAAAACTTAAACCGCTAAATATAATACTTGCGAATAAATTAATACATTAAACCCAACCCCTACAGAATGTTTCTTAATGATTGTTGAAATGCTTGCGATTACTTATCAGACAAAACGAAACTATGTGTTATACTAATACATGTGTTATGAATTATTAACGTCTTACTTTTTGTGTGAAATATAATTAGTAAACAATTATTTTTTTAATATATACCTTTCAGTAATTAAGAGTTTCAGATTTGAAAAAACAACATACAAATAATATCAACGTCAGCCTTTGACCTACTTTTATAAATAGAATCAGGTAACTCCGGTAAATACAAACAAATTTTAAAATGAAAAAAAAAACGTAAAGCATTCGAGAGTGATCCAAAGGTGGCGCACAGGCGCCTTTACTTTTACCAAAATAATGTCAGGTATCCATCATAGCTAGGTAGACTCAGGGCACATCCTCACTCCGATCCTAGACCCGGTGGAAAACAAACATCCTTTCTTTCACCAGGATTCGAACCCAGCACCTACGGTATGCAAGCCGAACGCACTGCCTGCTCGGCCGTTGCACCCCCCCTCCCAGGCTGCCCCCCGATTCTGTATGACTTCTATTGGGCGTCACATAATTAATTGTCTTTATATAAATAGCCTATTGTAGAACGTGTATGTAACAACTAGCTGCTTATAATCAAGTACTTATAGCCACTATGCATGCGTGTGTAGAGCGACTGTCTAACAGCACTCGACCTACTTCTGTCGATGTGCATACTTTATATATATATATAATATATCTGATCACAATATTTATTTTCAACGTAGCACTATTTTAAAATATTTTAGTTTACGAGAGTTCAGCGACGCGGGTTGACATTTTGGGGGGCCCCGACCCCCCACTTTGGGGTCCCCCACCCTTACACCCATTTACATAACACTTGTGTATATTGAATTATTCATACCTCATTATTGTTCATACATTACACATCACAGTTATCTCATAATATATTTGTAAAAATTCACTTTGTATAATGCTCATTTTTATACGATCGTAATGTAATAGATTGATTGTGTATGCCTATTATCCTTAGACACGACCCCACCCCCCAAACCCTTTAATCACAAACCGCCAAACCCTGAATCCCAGCCCTCCACCCTCCCTCTCACACACACACATACACGTACAAACACACTAATAGAGAACAGAATTATAACAGAATAATTTATCTCTAGTCTAGAGACTAAGTTTGTTTGATTTTTTACTACGTGAAAAGTCAATGGGCCGTATTGCTGCTGAGAGTTAACACCCTTGCCCCTTATATAAGTCAATCTTATATACCGTAATTGTCAAGATTGCTGCTGAGAGTTAACACCCTTGCCCCTTATACAAGTCAATCTTATATACCGTAATTGTAAAGATTGCTGCTGAGAGTTAACACCCTTGCCCCTTATACAAGTCAATCTAATATACCGTAATTGTAAAATGGGCAAGGGTGTTAGCTCTCAGCAGCAATACGGTCCATTGAAATTGGAGGTCAACTTTTGACACTTTCCACAAAAGTTAAAAGTTCAATAACTCACACTTAGAAGACCAAACACACACAAAAAAAGTAGAAAAAATTAGCAAGTAAATAAAAAGCATGCACCATAGAATCGTGTATTTATGTGTTTAAATTTACTATAGATGGTTGGTTATCTTCACCTTTGAAAAGATAACAGTTTTGTGTAAACAATCGACCAATCGGGCAATACATCAGAAAATTTCATTGGGACGAGAATAGAAGTCTTTGATGTAGCCTAAGGGAAATGATACCTTCACTAATGGCACCTCATTGCTGAACAACCGCCTTTACCCCAGTCAGGTACCCAACAGAGCTGGGTTGACTCAGGGACACCTTCCAAACCCGAGAACAAGTTCACAAGGATTCGACATGTCCCTGGGGAATTAAGGGCACCCGCCGATGAAATGGCGCAACGCTAAAACCACTGATCCAACGCTAAAACCACTGATCCAACGCTAAAACGGGATTTTTCAGACGGAGCTAAACTTGATATCTTTTTTTTACACTAGAGCTAAAATAGATTTAAGATTCGCTAAGCTAAACTAGGTTTGTGACACACAAAGCTAAACTATATATTTCACACAAAAGCTAAACTATATATTTGACACAAAGCTAAACGATATATTTGACACACAAAGCTAAACTATATATTTGACACAAAGCTAAACGATATATTTGACACACAAACCTTAACTATATATTTGACATACAAAGCTAAACTATATATTTGACACACAAAGCTAAACTATATATCTGACACACAAAGCTAAACTATATATTTGACACAAAGCTAAACGATATATTTGACACACAAACCTTAACTATATATTTGACATACAAAGCTAAACGATATATTTGACACACAAAGCTAAACTATATATTTGACACAAAGCTAAACGATATATTTGACACACAAACCTTAACTATATATTTGACATACAAAGCTAAACTATATATTTGACACACAAACCTTAACTATATATTTGACATACAAAGCTAAACTATATATTTGACACACAAAGCTAAACTATATATCTGACACACAAAGCTAAACTATATATTTGACACACAAAGCTATTAACTAAATTTATGACGTTTCATCGTACAAAACGTATTAGATCTAATGTAACGTATGATTTATTTCATCAAGTGTGTTTGATCCACGATATGTCACCATGCTGTTGTAGTCTGTATGACTGTATGTTCTATATTGGCTGAAAACACTTATTACTGCGTGGTACATTCACAAATATAAACATAGGTTCAATAGAATAACAACATACATAAACACAAACACACAATCACACTGAGCAATATTTTTTTGTTGATACAGTTTCCATGACATATACTTCCGGTCACGTGGTCTCTTGCAATTTCTCATTTTTCTTTTCGTTTTTTTATGCATTATTATTATTATTATTGTGTTTCCATTGTTCTGTTGTCGAACAAAAAATGGAGAAAAATCTTATGGATGAAGTATGAACCGATGTGTTATTTGTCTTCAACACATTTTTCTTATAACAAATTCACTAGGATTCGAACCCAGGACCTTCCGTGCGCAAGCCGACAATGTGCTGCTCCCATGGGATGTTACAAATGGCTTTCATAATTACTTTAATGGGTGGGGGCGGGGGTACATCAATGACTTTGACTTATTCATGACTTAGCCATTACAGACTTATTCATGACTTAGCCATTACAGACGATTTAATTGCTAGTGGGTTACTGGGTACACGCAAGAATATAACCTGGCCATGAAAAACAAACTTTAAAGAAGAAAAAAACCTATATTAAGGTTTGGGGAGAATGGGGCGCTGAGTGGGGGGGGGCGCGAGGGATAACGAAATGCGGAGCTTATTGAAATAAACCAGTAACAAGAACCCCTACACAAAAAAATGTCAAATATTTCTTGTCTTTTAAAATTTATTTTTTTGTTTTGTTGTTTTATTTTTGGTTGTAAAAATGTTTACTAGTTGTGCGGGGCTGTTTATTCCTAGCTTTGCTTGGGCTTCAATGACATGTGTCATTAATGGCATCTAATGTGAAATGACACGTGCGTTAATGCAGAGAATATTTGACATTTTTAATAAATTTTTTTCGTTTCCCTAAAGGTTTTAGATTCTAATTTATTTTTATTTTATTTTTTTTTTCTATTTTTGTAATAGCTGACATGTAATTGAAGAAATATAGGAGATGGATGGAAGAGAAAAATTAAGGAATGAGAGAAAGAAAAACTATAGAGAATGAATTCTTAGCCTTTTTAAGACTTCTCTCTCTCTCTTTCTCTCTATCTTTCTCTATGTATCTCTCTCTCTCACGCTCTCTCTCTCTCTGTATCTTTCTCTATGTCTCTCTCTCTCACGGTCTCTCTCTCTCTCTCTATCTCTCTCTCTCTATCTCTCTTTCTTTTTATCTTTCTGTTTTTTTTCTTTCACTCTCTCTCTCTCTCACTCTCTCTCTCTCTCTCTCCTATTGTTTTGAACTCAATCATATAGGCAATTACAAGCTGTCGACACATTGGCCATAGATATGAGACGCGGTGGTGTCAAGACAGAGCGCTAGATTCCAAACCAATAATATTCAATCACATTTTATGCTTTAAAACAAACAAAAAAAAATGTTGTTTTTTGTTCCAAGATATTCTGGTAGCTCCACACACTGAGCTAGATTTAGGCTACTTTTAACAACAAGTTGTATCTACGGTATTGAGAGAATAGAGTAGGCATACATACCTGTAGTGTGAATAGTATTAGATCTATACATGCATAACAAATCATCCCATAGACTTGTGCTTAATTTCGTTGCTATTAGTTTTGCCATTATTTATTACAGCAAAACTATACACACACACCCATACATACACAGACACATCCACACACACACACATACACACGTACATGTACACACACACACAAATATACATACATAGACACTTACATACGCGATTATCATGTAAAGAAAAATGTATTTTTTCTTAAAAGCCTTTATTGAAACTACTCTTGGCATTATCGCATGGCACTGGGTTAGCTTGGCGCTGGGTTTGCTTGGCACTGGGTTCGCTTGGCACTGGGTTCGCTTGGCGCTGGGTTCGCTTGGCGCTGGGTTTGCTTGGCACTGGGTTCGCTTGGCGCTGGGTTTGCTTGGCGCTGGGTTTGCTTGGCACTGGGTTCGCTTGGCACTGGGTTCGCTGGGCGCTGGGTTCGCTTGGCGCTGGGTTCGCTTGGCGCTGGGTTTGCTTGGCGCTGGGTTTGCTTGGCACTGGGTTCGCTTGGCGCTGGGTATGCTTGGCGCTGGGTTCGCTTGGCACTGGGTTCGCTTGGCGCTGGGTTTGCTTGGCACTGGGTTTGCTTGGCGCTGGGTTCGCTTGGCGCTGGGTTCGCTTGGCACTGGGTTCGCTTGGCACTGGGTTAGTTTCTATTATTTTACTTTTTGTTTTTTGCAGAGTGTAATTTTGAATGGTGTGGAACATAGATGTAGAATATTCATAGATCGCTAATTGTTCAACAGTTTTGGGAAAATTAGGTTCTGACTTTCGGAATGCGCAGGGATTGTTTTTTTCCAGAAAAATCATGTTTTAATGTCAGTGTAATGCAGTGTATGACTTCTCTGAGCCTAATCTCCACAAGACATTTTTGTTTTCAAAAATCGCAAAATTGTATTTATTTATTTGTTTAAAATATACATTGATCATAATAGACACGGTGTGAACTGATACCAAACAGTAATAAAATAATTGTATATGCCACGACTGATACATAAATATTGATAATATAGAATACATTTCTACGTTAACCAATTGCTGAGGTGGCTTCGCGTTAACCAATTGCTGAGGTGGCTTCCCGTTTACCAATTGCTGGGGGTGGCTTCCCGTTAACTAATTGCTGGGGGTGGCTTCCCGTTAACCAATTGCTGGGGGTGGCTTCCCGTTAACCAATTGCTGGGGGTGGCTTCCCGTTAACCAATTGCTGGGGGTGGCTTCCCGTTAACCAATTGCTGGGGTGGCTTCCCGTTAACCAATTGCTGGGGTGGCTTCCCGTTAACCAATTGCTGGGGTGGCTTCCCGTTAACCAATTGCTAGGGGTGGCTTCCCGTTAACCAATTGCTGGGGGTGGCTTCCCGTTAACCAATTGCTGGGGGTGGCTTCCCGTTAACCAATTGCTGGGGTGGCTTCCCGTTAACCAATTGCTGGGGTGGCTTCCCGTTAACCAATTGCTGGGGTGGCTTCCCGTTAACCAATTGCTGGGGGTGGCTTCCCGTTAACCAATTGCTGGGGTGGCTTTCCGTTAACCAATTGCTGGGGGTGGCTTCCCGTTAACCAATTTCTGGGGTGGCTTCCCTCTACATCAGTGATATTGATACCTTCGGTGATTATTTTGAGCGCACGAACAATTGAAAAGTCACAACATTTCGGGTTTTACCGGAAACATATTAGCGAATAACGATCAAATGTAATTGGTAGCAGCACCTAGGAGTGAGAGGGGAAGGGGGGGGGGGGGAGTAAGGCCCCAGCTATCAGAACTCTCTGCAAGCCTGTTACTGAGTTTTCTTCCTTGCGAATCCCTCAATTTATCAGCTTCAATACCTAATCCCACCCTCTTGTTGAAAAGGTATGTAACCACCTTTGTTTAAGAATAACATTCATTAGTCTAGATAGTTTTTAACTAAGGCGTTAAGTGCAATAAATACACATATAGTAATATACCCTTCGGACCAAACTGATCATAGGGCCGGTGAAGAAGCGTTTCCGTGGCCACGGCTTACTAGGGGATGGGTGGCAAGCACAATGACCCGCTGCCTTTACCCCCCCCCCCCCCCCCCCCAACTAGTGTCAGGTATCCATCAGAGCTGGGTAAACCTCAGGCACACCCTCAAGTCCCGGTAAAAAAATCCTAGTTTCCACCAAGATTCGAGCCTAGAATATTCGAATCGCCAGCCGAACGCGCTGCCTCTCGGCCAACTTTGCCCCTAAAAAATACACATAAACAAGACAAAGAATGAAACACGGCGGTATAGTTGTTAAACTTTGTGATATTATTTCTCCTGTTAAAAATTTGTCCTGAGTTTATCTCTAGATTTATTCTACTTTTTGTAATTTTCTTTTTTCATGTCTTCTTTTTTTAATTTCAATAAAGTGAGCTACAACGAGTCTAGGACACTATTGTGTGTCTGTATGTGTGTGTGTGTCTGTGTTTTTTCCGAGTGAAATTGTGTCTGATCTATGTCTGCCAGCCTGTGTATGTGTGTGTGTGTGTTCATTAAACCGTCAGTATGCGTGTCTCTCATAGCCCCCCCCCCCCCTCTTTTTTTTCCCTCATCACGTGACTATGAGTCGACGTGCGTTCGTGACCCTTTGTGTCTTTATGTGTGTCTTGTTCATACGTGTCTTTTGTAGTTGCGCCCGTGTGTGCCCGCGTGTGTCCGAATGTGTCTCGCCGCAAAGGGCGCCGGGCGCTTGATTCATTCTTATCTTTTAATTCAATCCCGACAACACTTTCTGTCCACTTTAACCCCCCCCCCCACACACACACGAGGTTAATTGGCGCCCCCTTACACTCTCCCCTCCCCTATTTACATCTTACCCCACCGCAATTCCTTACCCTGTCATCCCCACACCGAAAAACCTTGTCCTCCCAACTAACGCCGCAATATTTACACCATTAACTTACCACCTAGCCGTAACGCATGTGAAATTAACACAATATATTGTACTATATTAACATATTCAAGCAATTGTGAAATTCATTATTATTGGTTTATTGTGTATATATAGCCTATTGACATTTATATATTTATAATATTTAAGCTGCTGTTAATTGAACCTGTTGTGAATGAATGAATTGTTTTCTTCAATAGCTGTATGGTTTAGTTTGTTTTAAGCCCATGTATGTATAAAGAAATTGTCTGTTCAAAATACATAAATGTGTTAAAATGCATACTTTTTTTTTATTATTGTTTTAATCTGTTGCATAATACAATGTTATGTTTTCTCGTGTGTTTTTTTTATATATTTTATTATCTGTTTTTATCCGCTGGTATACATTTGAAAGAAACGATATGTTTATAGATATATATTATTATTATTCATGCTGATTATATTGTACATGTCTTAGCCAGCGTATTATGTATATATATATAATATTTAATATTTTAAAATACGCAACCTAGTAGATATGAGTGCTATTAATAGAATCGGGAATAACCATTGATCTTAATATAGCCTACGTATAAACCCATCAGTGTGTGCGTGTTTTTTTTAAATACTTTCTATCTCCAATGAAATCATGCGTTATGCTTGTAGTCAGATTGTTAGCTTAACCCAATAATGATGGATGGAAACTTATCGTCTGCGTCGTATTACTGCCGCCATATTTAAAAAAACAACATTTGCATAATAATTGCCCACATGTATAGTAGATGAGTCATTATTATAATATATTTAAATATATTCATGCATATATTATTAACTCAATTGTATTATTTCATTCATTTTTTTAAAACTTGTTATTGAAAGACATTTTTTGTTTTGTTTTAATTTGTTAATGTAAATACTAACTCCGCCATATTGTCTCTTAAAATTAGAGCTAAACATTGCATTTTTATTTGTTCAATTCCATTCTGCTACATCTCTCTCTCTCTCTCTCTTTCTCTTTCTTTTCCCCTCTCTTTCTCTCTATTCTTCTCTCTCTATCCACTTTCTCTCTCTCTCTCTCTCTCCCTCTCTTTCCCTCTCTCTCTCTCTCTCTCTCTCTCTCTCTCTCTTTCTCTCTCTCTCTCTCTCGCTTTTCATCCACCTTAACTCTATGCCGGTCAATCTCTTTGTGCTTGCAAACAGACTAAAAAAAAAAAAGATTAAAAACTGTCAGAAGATTTATGTAAAAAACCAATTCACTGTTGTACTTTATCACTTTGTCAATAAACTACTACAAGGCCAAGATGTCAGAGTTTGTACCTTCTGTCTGTTGAGTTAAAGGTTTGAATCTCCGCTTGTGTGTGTTTTACAACTCGACGTAGTCTTCGTTCTTTACTTAGTCCTCGTGGCTATTGATGTTGTTGTTTCGTTTTACAATTATGATAGTATACCAGTCGGAACAAATTGTTCCATCACGGCTTGCTTCATTGAACAACTAGGAGGAATATGAAAGCATCACGGCTGGCATCGTTGTACGACGAGGATAAATTAAAAGTCATCGTGTCTGGCTTCGTTGTACGACGAGGATAAATTAAAAGTCATCGTGTCTGGCTTCGTTGTACGACGAGGATAAATTAAAAGTCATCGTGTCTGGCTCCGTTGTACGACGAGGATACATTAAAATTTGAAAGCCGGTACAGTAGGGGCAGTTATGAAGGTCTGATCCAGGGTGTTCCACAGCCTAATGGCTTACGGAAAAAAAAAGAATATTTGTGGACGTCTTTGCGTGTGGGACATGCAGTTGAGCTGATGACCTCGGGTAGAGCGGGACACCTGTTGGATGCGACCTGGCTGCGTGGACATTTCCACGTGGCGGTTCATGATCTTTTAAATAGTGTTGACCTTGTTTACCGCTCTGCTGTGTTGTAGGGGCTCCAGTTGGAGTTTGGCCACCAATAAGAGTCTTACTATTGAAACAGTTCAATACAATCTTACTGTGGCATCCGCGGAGAAGTGAAACAGCCAGTGTATACTGCAAAATGTAAAATAGGATTTATTCATTGGCGAATAGTATAATATTATTCTTGTGATCAGAAAAAAAGAAAGATATTCTCTGTCTTAACATATTGATCAATCTTTGATAGAAAGTATTGAACTAACAATATTGATCAATCTTTGATAAAAAGTATTGAACTAACAATATTGATCAATCTTTGATAGAAAGTATTGAACTAACAATATTGATCAATCTTTGATAGAAAGTATTGAACTAACAATATTGATCAATCTTTGATAGAAAGTATTGAACTAACAATATTGATCAATCTTTGATAGAAAGTATTGAACTAACAATATTGATCAATCTTTGATAGAAAGTATTGAACTAACAATATTGATCAATCTTTGATAGAAAGTATTGAACTAACAATATGGCGAACGGAGGCCGAGGTGGCAGCGAGTTAACAGTCGTACGGAAGGGGTCCTGAGTTCGAATACTGGCAAAGGCTAGGTGAGTCTGCCCAGCTCTGATAGGTATCTGACATTAGTTGGGGTAAGGTAAAGGCGGTTGGGCATTGTGCTGGCCACACATTCACCTAGTAAGCCGATGGCCACAGAAACTGGTAAACATTGCTTCGCCGGCCCTATGGATCAATTTGGTCTTACGGGTCCTTTACTATGAACATTCATCTGTTTATCGAGCAAACATAACACTTATGATGAATACACTACATCTACTTAATTGATGAAGGCACACATTTATACGCTAAATTTAACAATATACACAATACGTTAGTGATACAAACACCAAATTTAACCAATACGCTAATGATTTAGATGATGTCAATTGAACAATACAGACAATACGCTAATGATTTAGATGATGTCAATTGAACAATACAGACAATACGCTAATGATTTAGATGATGTCAATTGAACAATACAGACAATACGCTAATGATTTAGATGATGTCAATTGAACAATACAGACAATACGCTAATGATTTAGACACCAATTTAACGATATATATAATACGCTAATGATTCAGAAGATGCCACTTTAACAATACAGACTATACTAGGAACCGGCAAACTACAGCACGCGTGCCAGATTTGGCACTCAGAAGACCCCCACAAAAAGGCGATTCACGTTCTCTTCTAGAAGAATCTGATTGGTGGCACAGGTTGGCACTCCGAATGAAGTAGAAATCCAACAGTGGCACATGATTATCAAAATGGTTTGCCGACCCCCAGGACTGTACGCTATGACGCAAACACCAAATTAACCAACCAGGATTCAAGACCCTACCTAATAATAAAACCCCCAGGCAAGTCCTAAAGACAACTTTTTATTGTTTGAAGATCCCGAAGCATCCGTGTCGAAAGAAGCAAAACAAAAATCCCCCGTTGTGCCTTCCATAATCATTGCACCCAAAAGAACTAGATACACAATTACGTTGATCAGAATGCTATTTTTTCTTGCACGGTCGACTCATAAAACATTTCCGGAAAACCACATCCGGGTGTTTCTTTTTTTCCCCTTCTTTCTAAACATTGGTCCTTGGCAAACAGCCAATTAAAAATTTGGAATTCAATTCAAAGTTAGCTCATTCATTTTATTTTTTTTTTAAATGAAAGTCATGTGAAATTTAAAACGAAATAATTGTTTCTTTCAAATTGCTTTAAAAAAACTATTCTCTCAGACTAGATCTATATGAAGATTCAAGCAAATAGTAATTGGACTGTTTGACTATGGCATTAGGAATTAATCCCAAGAACTTATCGAGGCTGATAAAGGAGATTGATATATAGTCTAGGTACTGACAGGAACACAAATAGATAGAAAGATAGATAGATATATAGATAGATATATAGATAGATAGAAACTTTGAAAACCAATTGTGCCCTGAGTTCAAAACTGCGCTTATCATTCTGATGGTGGGCAAACAGTAAATGATAGATTTGCTTGACCCCGTCTGGTCCGCGGTCATCATTTCTGGCGGGACAGTGATGTGGGGAGTAGGGAGGGGGTTCAGACGGCAGCCTATCGTTGCACCGGGCAGTATTCGCCATGGGATTACACGCTTTCATACTAGACTATTCGTCGGCACATCTATGTTTCTCTGAAGTAGACACTCCTTGTACTAGACTCTTTGGTCGAAAAGTTAGGTCTTTTATTTTCTTCAATGATTCACAGCAGATTAGGGTTTCGGTACAACGGTTTAGGTTTTAGGTTTAGGTGGCGCTTTTTTTTTTTCACGGTGTTAGTGGACAAGTGAACGCCAGCTTAAGGGTGACTCGACATAGACTGCGGGCTTGTGGTAATAGGACAATGCAATTTTGTAAATATAACGATGTAAGTAAAAAGTAAAGTATCCTATACTGACAACATTGATCCATAGGTCTGATGATGCAGTGTCCATTAGTTTCTGGGGGGTATGATGAGGAGATTGTGTGGCCAGTACAATGCCCAGCCGCATTTACTTTTTCCCCAAGTAAAGTCAGGTACCCATCAGAGCTAGGTAGAATCAGGGTTCTCTAATTATGACAAAAGATCATTTGTGACAATGAACTCTTGTAATTTTGTCGACCGAATGTTGCACTTATGACAGTAAAATTGTGTAATGGACAATAAATATGTCGTTATTATGACAATAAATATGTCGTTATTATGACAATATAATTTTCTAAAGTATCCCGTCGGACCAAATTGATCCATAGGGGCCGGTGAAGCAGCGTTCTGTGGCCACTGCATACTAGGTAAGTGTGTGGCCAGCCCCAGGTCAAGTACCTATCAGAGCTGGGTAGACTGAGGACCCGGGAAAAATGAATCCTAGCCTGCACCAGGATTCGAACCCAGGACTTTCGGTACGCCACCGTACAAAACTAAAACAATGAGATGTTGCAATCATAACAAGGGATTAGTTCCATAGATTGATCTAACAATGACGAAAGAATAAGGTCAATGTTGCTTGCTTGTTTGTTTACCCGTTGTTTTCAGTAAGAACTCGTAAATATTTCGTCGATATGGTTTCTTGTATATGTTTTTCCGTTAACACTTCGTTAACCCCCCCCCCCCCTCGTCTCTGCGCCCCTTTTCCCAAATATCTTAAGTCAATACATGTTTTTAAAATGTTGCAACATCCTAAAGAAATTAAAAGAAAGAACAAAAAACCTTCATTCCCATACGGTTAAGCCTAATGGCTATTTATTAACTCTTCCACGTCCAGCCTTTCCTGGATTTGTGGCTTTTGTTCAGGAAAAGTTTGTTTTAATGGAAGCAGGGTGGAGGGAGACAAGGGGGCGACGGAGGGTTAAAAGAAAAAGTGCATGCGATAGAGAGACGAAGAAGAGAAAAAAGACAACAACACCGGAAGTCCAATGCCTGCGTCCACATCGCTTTTGGGATTCTGGCCCCTGTCCGTGTAATAGCAGGAGATTTACTAGTAATCCGCCCCTGGAAAATGGGCTCACTCTGAAAGATATCGTTGTTGACTTAAAGAGGAGGGAGTTTGGAGAAGGGGGGGGGGCTTTAAAAAGACCACGGCCTCGGGGTGGCTGCCTCGCGCTTTGCCGGCACGTCGTTTCTAAATTTAGACCAGTTTGGGAGCTAAGTAGGCTAAATTTAGAAACAAGATTTTTTTTTGTGTTTTAGTAAATACACAGTTTGTATAGGCCAGTGTGATGGGTTTTTATACGGGTTTTTTCGTTTGCTTTTCTTGTTGTTGTTTTTTTTCTGTACGTAAATGACCTAAGGATTATGTAGGTCAAGTGTCTCCTTGATTCACGTGACCTCTCAATCTTTTACTAACCACAGCATTCTCAAAAAAAGAAGAGAGAAAAGGGGGTGCGGATTGGCGAAAGAAGCTGGGGTTTCTACATAGCACATCACACACACACAAAAGACCCTTAGGAAATGGGAACTCTTGTGTAAAATGTCTGCCAACTCCGGGCCCATAAGTTATCCATCAATGAGATTCACAGGGGTCAGTTAAGAGAGGGTTACACGCTACACGAGTGTTTAAGTTTTTTTGTTGTTGTTGTTGTTTTTTTTTTTTAATCCTACAAGGAATCAAAACACTTCAAGAGGAGAAGAAGAAAAACAGGAGTTGTCATTCCCTTACTTTAAAGAGCGAGTCGAAGTTTCGTTGTGATTGTCATAACGCGAGCTCTAGGCCGTGGGAAGATCTTCGAGAGTCTAGAATCTAGAGGGTGATGTTCATTTAACCAGAACTGACCTTGCAGCTAACGTAAAAAAAAACAACATATTTTTAAAAAAGAGTTTCTTACACTTTGAGGTCAGCAACCTAAGGCATGCGTGCCAGACTTGACACATTTGTTTAAAGGCACTCGGAAGAAACCCCCACCCCCCTCCAACAAAGGGCAATTCACATCTTTTCGAACCAGAAATTGCGTGGTGGCGCAAGATGACTTTTAGGTTGTTGACGTGCTGAATGAATTAGCAATCCTGCTTTGGCATAATATTATTAAAAGGTTGCTGGTTTTTCCTTTTTTTTTTATATAGTTGGGGGATACTGGAGATTACTGGTCCAATGGGGATTTGTGATGTCTACATCAGCTATTGACAAAATGAGACTTCCGGTAAAGTTTGGCACAAAATTGCAGAAACAAAAAACAACCTTTTACTTTCCTTTCTATAAAAAATTCTTGATTGCTTGAAACATTTGTATTTGGTTGTATTTGGTTGTATTTGGTTGTATTTGGTTGTATTTGGTTGTATTTGGTTGTATTTGGTTGTATTTGGTTGTATTTGGTTGTATTTGGTTGTATTTGGTTGTATTTGGTTGTATTTGGTTGTATTTGGTTGTATTTGGTTGTATTTGGTTGTATTTGGTTGTATTTGGTTGTATTTGGTTGTATTTGGTTGTATTTGGTTGTATTTGGTTGTATATAGAAATAAATTGTTTTGGTCTGGTTATTCCCACTCTCCTCCCCCCCTCCCCCCTCTCCCCCTTTCCCCTAGTGTTGGTTTAGATGTCTTCCAATGGTATCTATAATTCATATGGTCACTAGAAACGTATCTGGAGGTGCCCCCATTTGGTCTGAGAGCCTTCTCAATATCTGGTCCTGAAAGTATGGAATCTATTTCCTATCCAACTCAGGCGAACAAGTTCTATCGTCAATTTAAAAAAAAAAAAAAAAAGAACTTGAAAAAACATTTATTTAATATTTACCTACTTAACATTTTTTTTTAGATCCCTACAGTTTTACTTGCGTTTTAGGTCGGTTAATGCTTTACATTTATTTAGACCCCTACAGTTTTACTTGCGTTTTAGGTCGGTTAATGCTTTACATTTATTTAGACCCCTACAGTTTTACTTGTATTTTAGGTCGGTTAATGCTACATTTATTTAGACCCCTACAGTTTTACTTGTATTTTAGGTCGGTTAATGCTACATTTATTTGCTTTGCCCTTTGTTTGTAAAATTATTAATTAGCTTTGTATTTTTTGTCTAGACAATAGAATTATATCCGTGTTTTAGTTAGGCAAGACTTTTAACAGTTTTTTTTTATATTACCAGGCAAACTTTAAACTTCATAGAGCGTTAGTTACGTATTAAAATTACATTTTTTAATGCAAGAACAACTTCTTCATATAGACCCAGGGATCGGCAACCTATTGCTAACAGTGTGCCAAACTAGGATTTCTAAATCATTCAGCGTGCCAACAGCCTAAAAGTTACCCTGCTCTATTATACTTAAAAAAAAAAATTATAGAACAATTATTAATTTAACTTCGTAGCAGGCCAAATGTAAAGGACATTATTTATAAAGAAAATCATTAGTTAAGCGTTTTATATTTAATACACAATGCAGCGTCACCCTTTCATGTATGCATTTGTTATAAAGGTCCAAACGTTAAACTTTACAGTTTGATGGAGTCGGTTTCCTATGCTTAGAGTGAAAGATCGATGCAGATTATATAAATCACATCTAAAATGTTACTTGGGAGTAAATTTTAAATCTGATATGAGGAAAGTAATATTGAATTTGGGTGGAGGGTTGCATATAGTACTATAATTTATATACTATTTTAATGAGTACAAAAATAGAAATAAATAAGGCAAAAAACTTTACTTATGTAACTTGATTTTTTGTAGATGGGGAAACAAACAAAAAAACAAATACAATTTATTGGTCTGGTAAAGACGAATTTTAAGATTTATGCACCGATGTTTAACATGCACATTATGTTAAGGTACAAGCGCCTGCTCTTTATTACCCAACGAAGATCAGTCTACCTGGTACTATATATATTATATATATATATTTATATATATATATATATATATCGTCGGCATCCGTCCGTCTTGAGAGACGTTGGTATATATACTAAATTCCGTCGTCTCACGAGACTAATGGAAGCCAACACAACACATATATATATAATAATAATAATAATGGTGCTTGTATAGCACATATCCCGTTGATGACAGTTCTATGCGCTGACGACAGTTACAGAATACAGACAACGAACAACATACGAAAATGTAAATATGTATACGCCAATGCTGCTAACGAAATAGGTGAATCTTCAGCCGGCTCCTGGAGGTGTCAAAGTTAGGGCTCTGTCGAAGATGTAGACTCAATGTAGAGGGAAGTCATTCCAAGCGGCGGTCCCGCGTAGGAGTATGCACGTTCGCCAGCAGACACTATAATATACACAATGTTTGCTTGTATTATGGTATAGAATTATTGTTTAACAATGTCATTTGGTAGTCAAGATGAGGATCTAACACCTGAAATTGATAATTATATTTGGTAAAATCCGAACTTCTATAGATTTCAATATATAAAATTGAAAACAATAATTAAGATTTGGCATTGATTTTTTAAAAATTTGGCTCAAATTTTTGACTGGCCACAAATAATGTTAATAACAACTCTTCTTCTCGAAATGTGCTAACATAATAATTTAGAATTATTTAGTCGTACTGTATTTATATAATTTTCAAATATTTTTACAGTTTGATCAATTTAAATTAATAAACTGTAAAAGATTTAATCTTTTAAAAGAGAAAAAAAAGAAACATTTTAGAAATATTAGCTTTTAAAAACGTTGCCACATTTGATGCAATAGTGATGCCAAACAAGTTCTGTTTTGTAATATACAAATATTACTGACTAATTATTATTTCGTTTTATAAATCCAACATTATGGTATTCAATACAAGATTCAATCATTAGAGGATTGTGTTATGGTCCTCTTTAATGATGAATATTATTACGACTCGTTAAATCGGATTCAATGAATATAGTTGTATCTTTATTAGAAGTCTCTAGATTCTGCTAATCTGTAGCCCAAGCTAGGGGTTCCTTGACTGACAGGTCTATGCAGTAATGTAGTTATATTCGTGATAATTATCTTCAACACCTTTCTCAACAATGATAGATCAAACAACTCCAGTTGTTGAATAAACAATTTTATTTAAATTGTAGACTCAATATAAACGATCAATAAATGCATCAACTGATGGCCACATAAGTATCAATAAAATGACATGAAATATACAAGCATTAATATAGCGACTTCACTCTACAAACTTTCGAACTGAACTAACTTTTAAGGAGGTGGGGACTTTACAAAGAAAACTATCATCGAAGATTCTACAGGGTCTTAATACGCATTTTAACCTCTTTCTCTATAATTACTACGATCCAGAATTATCCTCCAATTTCCACGGGTTTGAACGAATTATTTCATTTAAACTGCCCTCAGGGCACAAAGGTCAAACCTTGGTCGCCTTGGACTCTGATACGCACTTGTTAAGAGGTCAATGCCTTACTACGTCATTCATTTATGACCGATATTCGTAACACCCCCTCCTTCCACAGTTTTATAATTATTTCTTTTACATTTTAACAATACTAAAAAATGTTAATTTTAAGGAATAATTATAAAAGAAAATATTCCGGGGAAAAACAATACAGTTCAATTGGATATCCCACTAATTCAATCGAACTGATAACAATAACATATAATATATGCAATATAAGTTCATCTTATCAAATGGCTTAACTACAATCATTCAATCATCCCATTTTAATTCAAAACAATGGACAATTAAATTGTTTATCTAAATCTTGTATACAAGAAAAATACATAGGGTTAAACATTATACAATTTAATAATTCCCATTCCATTAACATTCCACGTTAATAAAAACTCTCTCGTTCATTTAACTATAAACTTAGCTTTTGCATTTGTAATCAAACAACAAAAGAAAAAATCACTTAATGTCTATTCAGACACGACTTATTTTTCATAAGGAGAAAAAACGCTTTGATAGAACACATACTAGACCTGACCTAATTACACGTTACAAAAATTATTGCTCGTGTAGACAGTATTTTTTTTTTAAGCCTGTAGGCTGACTAACACATTAGACCAAACTGTCTGTGTCGGGACAAAAGATTTCTAGGTCAGTTCTGCACTTCTCTCTCTCTCTTTTTTTTTCCCTCTCTCATTCTCAATTGATTTTAACAATGTTGACATCGCTATGCAAATTTACCCCATTTACCGCTTAGGTAAAAAAAATTGCTACGCGATTAAAAAGTTATCTTTTTTAATGATCATTATTTCACAACTATTATCTCAAAATCAAATTCATTTATGTTATATTAAGAAATTTAAACATAGTATGTTACAGAATTTAGATAGTTTATAGCAAAAATCATTAAAAATATTTCAATTTCTCATTTTACCATGACCTTTCATCAGTTTCCGTTCAAAATAGTTCACAGAGGTTACACAGTAGTTTTAAATTGAAAACATTCTATTTTTTCATTCAGACATGGATTTACCTAAAACAAATTGGTTAATTTACTTAATTAACTATCAATTAAAGCAAGTTATCATCTTCATACAATCTTAGAACTAAATAGTAAGTACTTTTTTTCTTTAGATTACATTAAAGACATTTCAAATACAATATTATTGACGTAGAAAAGATTAAAGCATAGGCTACTATTAATTTTTTTTTTTTCAGACAGAAATCAATTTAGCAATTTATGTACAAAACAAACTGCTGGTTTGACTGGTGTGGTAAAACATTCCATTTCCAATCTTTTTAGTGGGGTACATTGCTCTTTTCCATTTTCCACAAAAGGTTTTTATTCATTATTCATAGATTCTAGGTTCTCCTGTTCCTCACAGTGTTCAGGTCTACCCAGTCTTTTGATTGTCAGTACAATTCATTCAATCTATTTTAACTAATACAGAAAAAAATAAATTAGTTTTGCAATCTTGACATGAAATCCTTAATTAATAATACATTTGTTGAACATTGGTATGTCAACATTATAAATTCTCAACCATGAAATTCTCAACCATTCTGGTTTACAGTGTCAAGTCAGTGGCACATATCCTAAATTTATACAAAACAAGGATAAGTTTTATTAGTTTCTACTTTTGATCTGCTTTTCATGTAACAGTATCCTAAAAGTGAAAAATCATATATAATACAATTCTTGGAATTCTTCTTAGTCATAGTTCTGCCTTGCAGCAACTATTTTTACCCTACATTATCATACATTCAATGATAATAAAACAAATTAATAAATTCACATAGAAGAAATTTGCATCTTGACTCAGTGCAATTATTTCAACAACAGTACATGATAAAATGAATTTCCATAGTACAATAATAAAACATTTCTCAATACTTTAGTGATAGAAAAATTCTCTTTTCTTAAAACCATTTACATCTTTTTCAATCAAATTATCCTCTCTGCCAAATGTTTCAATTATCATTTCCAGAGATTCTCAAACATATCTTATAATCAGTCCACATTTATAATGTCCTCTGATTTAGAAACCAATTCTGCGGATAAAACTGATCTTTTTCTCTTATAGCAATTATTTTAAATGCTCAACCTAACAAGTTTGTTTAGAAATATCACATGATAATGATATTTACTCTAACAATACTTTTACTCAGTCCTTTTTCATCTCAAGTAAGGGATTTAGTTTTAAAATAGTAAGTTTGGTAACTAACTATCAGTGAATTTGTCATTTAATTCATCCTGTACTCCAGGCATGAATTTTACAAATAAGAGTAACAATGTTAACAATATCAAGCTTATTCCAATTGTTTTCAGAAGGTAAGGCTTTATCATTTTCAAATGATATAATATTTTTGCCTTTCTTTCATCACACAACAATGGCATCTGCATGTGAGCAGTGTACAATTTTTTTCTAACAAATACAGTTATGTCAGACAAAAAATTTATGTACTTATCTAGGTACTTGCTCAGCCCAAGGAGATCCAATTCGGTCTGCCATTCCTCTGGAAGTAGTTTGAGTGGTCCTCGGACAGTGGGTCCAAAGATTGGTCCATAGGCTCCTCGACTTTCCGGATAGGATTCAGTTGACATCTCCTGCTCCAGGCATAAGTTCTTTAGGACTGGATTGAAGAGTTCCGAGGCGAAGTTGGTCCCTCGATCTGTCGGTATGGATTGTGGTAACCCATAGCTTTTGGTAGTTTCGGTCCAGCTCTCCGCACTCGTTTCTTCAGTGATGCTCCTCAAATCTTCATCTGTACCGGCAACTGCAGGTTTGGATTGTTGTTTGTTCATGCTGTGGTCTATCTGTTCATAGACATCAGTAGTAGGATTTTTCTCGTCGACAGCTTTCTCATGCAACCGTAGCAACTCTGGGTCTACTTTCTGATCAGCAGTCAATTCATTTTGTGATGACTTCTTTGATTGTTCATTTACTTTCGGACAATCATCAATCTTGGAGAAAATAGTAGTATCAAGTTCCACTTCTTCTTCCTCTTTCTTCTCTCGTGGGAGAATTTCTTCTTTCTTTTTCTTTTCTTGTGAGATAGTTTCTTCTTTCTTTTTCTGTGGTGTCATACCCTTTATGACATCACCTACAGGATAAAGTTCTTTTTCTTTTCCTGTCTCCACAATAGGACTAGGGTCTGGATTTTCCTTCACAATCAGTTCAGGTCTCACCCTCCCTTTCGCCAAATCATTTGCTAGGATAACAGATATGCCCTCAACAGGAAGTTTTGATATTACTCCAACTGTCACATATCCTGTCACCAAGTCAGATGCGAGGTATATCCTATGTAGAGGTATTTCTTCTTTCCATTCAAAACCTCTCAATAGGACAGTCTGTCCTGTCAATGTATTCACATTCAATGGTAATACATCTTTAAGCAGCAGGGTTAATGATGCTCCTGTGTCTCGTAATATGTTTACGGACTTCAGTGGTCCTTCCTTTTGTAAGGCCACACAACCTTCACTAATGAACGGTTGAAAACTGCACAGGGTCTCTGTGTCAATTTTATTCTTCCCTTGACCATGACTTTCGGGTGTTGTTTCATCTTTCGATGACTTCAGACTCTTGTTCGAGTCAAAAATACTTTGGTCTACTTTTTCGTCTCTGTGGACTTGGACAATTAATCCAATAGTAGCCATTCTGTATTTATAATCAGGATATTTATCCTCATTCTCTTCAGTTGTAGATTTCTCTACCTTCTGACTTTTGCTCTCAGGCAAATCCACCCTCAGTGTTTCTGGTTTAGAAGAATCTTTCTTCGAATTCAGTTCGTTTGTATCTTCGCTTTCTTGTACATTTTGTATTGGTGCATGTCTGACGCACATTACCACTTTATTAGGTCCTTTTTCTTTCCTTATACTCCAACAGTCTTCAATGCTATGTCCTGTTCTCTTACAAAAAGTACATTGGACGTTTTTGTAGACAGGTTTTTTATTAACATCATTTTGTTTCACAAAATGCTCTTTTTCACGATGTTGTTGTTGTGTGTTTTCTGCTTGCCGTTGTGCCCTATTAAAATTCTTTTCACCAGCTGTCCTATGACACAGTGTATATTGTTCCGCTAAATCAGCAGCCTTATGTGGGTCAGTGATGTCACGCTCGGATAAATACATTCTTACATCCGGCCTCACTTTGTTAATAAAATCTTCTAAGAGAATGATATCTTTCATTTCTTTTAATGTGGAGATATTTCTAGATTTTATCCACTGATCCATTAACTTTTCTTCTGCTCGAAGGAAGTCTAAGTGTGTTTGGTAAGGGGACATTGTGTACTGACGGAACCTTTTCCGATAACTTTGCGGTATTTGGTTATAGGCTTTTAGTACAGTGTCTTTAATGACTTCATAATCATTTAATTGTTCCTCTTTTAACAATAGAACACAATCTCTTGCCCTTCCCTGAGTAAAAGCTGTTCTGACTAATATTCCCCATTTATCTTCTGGGAACTTAAAATCTCTGCAAGAAATTTCAAAGGTCTGGAAGAAATTAGCTATTTCACTTTCTTTATCAATGTAGGTAGGGACTAGCTTTTTCCATCTGGCCATCTCTACATCATTATGAGATTCTTTTTTAGTAGCTCCTATCTTCGCTAGCTCTATTCTTTCCTGACTTTCTATTTCTAGACGTCTTTCTTCTATCTCAAGACGTTTCATTTCTAGCTGAAACCGTAACTGTTCAGACATTTGACCTTCAACTTGATATCCCTCCGCGCTTGATTCTACTTTCATTTTTCCACTCGCAATCAACACATCTTTTATCTGCTGTGTCAACACAGTCCTCGATGGTGTAGTCTCAGTAACTTCTATCTTCAAGATCTCAGCGATCTCTTTTAACTTCTTTATTGATAAAGTTTTCAGAACTTCTTCTTCTGGATTTTCAATAAATTCCATTCTTTAGTTAAGAGATTTATAAAGTGGTAAATTTTTCCAACTTACGTTTTTCCAATCGGAAGAATACTTCAGCGTTATTAGACTTGCTCAGTAGGTCACGGCTTTACACACAACACAACACAACTTGAATATATGCTTCACTATACAACTATATCGGACGAAGCCCGCAAATTGTTATGGACTCTTTACGATGTTGAATATTATTACGACTCGTTGAATCGGATTCAATGAATATAGTTGTATCTTTATTAGAAGTCTCTAGATTCTGCTAATCTGTAGCCCAAGCTAGGGGTTCCTTGACTGACAGGTCTATGCAGTAATGTAGTTATATTCGTGATAATTATCTTCAACACCTTTCTCAACAATGATAGATCAAACAACTCCAGTTGTTGAATAAACAATTTTATTTAAATTGTAGACTCAATATAAACGATCAATAAATGCATCAACTGATGGCCACATAAGTATCAATAAAATGACATGAAATATACAAGCATTAATATAGCGACTTCACTCTACAAACTTTCGAACTGAACTAACTTTTAAGGAGGTGGGGACTTTACAAAGAAAACTATCATCGAAGATTCTACAGGGTCTTAATACGCATTTTAACCTCTTTCTCTATAATTACTACGATCCAGAATTATCCTCCAATTTCCACGGGTTTGAACGAATTATTTTATTTAAACTGCCCTCAGGGCACAAAAGTCAAACCTTGGTCGCCTTGGACTCTGATACGCACTTGTTAAGAGGTCAATGCCTTACTACGTCATTCATTTATGACCGATATTCGTAACAATTGAAATAATTTACTTCAAACAATTATAAATAAACATTTCCTCCCTTTTTTTTTATGTTTGTCCATTCAAAAAAAAAAATATTTTAAACATTAATAATTACAGAAATTACATAATATAATGCTATTAAATAAGTCTCTTATATTTATACATTAATAAAACAGATAAAATTGCTTTTTGAATTAATTATATTTATGTTTAATTAAAGAAGATGAGCATAAAACTCTTGTTATGGACTGTCACTATGATGACTATTATTACGACTCGTTAAATCGGATTCAATGTATAGTTGTATCTTTATTAGAAGTCTCTAGATTCTGCTGATCTGAAGTCCAAGCTAGGGGTTCCTTGACTGACAGGTCTATGCAGTAATGTAGTTATATTCGGTATAATTATCTTCAACACCTTTCTTTCAACAATGATAGATCAAACAACTCCAGTTGTTGAATAAACAATTTTATTTAAATTGTAGACTCAAAATAAACTTTAAATAAATGCATCAACTGATGGCAACATAAGTGTTTCATTAAATGGCATAAAATATACAAGTATCAATATAGCGACTTCTCTCTACAAACTTTCAAACTGAACTAACTTTAAGGAGGTAGGGACTTTACAAAGAAAACTTTTATCGAAGATTCTACAGGGTCCTAATACGCATTTTAATCTCCTGCTCTATAGAATACTGCGATCCAGAATTATAACCTTCAATTTCCACGGGGTACGACGAATTATTTTATTTAAACTGCCCTCAGAGCAGAAAGGTCAAACCTTGGACTCTAATACGCACTTGTTAAGAGGTCAATGCCCTATTACGTCATTCCTCTATGACCGACATACGTAACACTCTTTAAAAGAAAATTGAGCGTTCAAGTGTAGGTGACCTCTTTGTATGCCGAAAACCGCACATTTGGATTGCCCATTTTTTTTTATGTTTAAAATTCAACTTGCCGCATTGCCAATATTCCTCCACTTAAAAACAATATCTACATCTAAGAAGCATGTTGTAATTTCAAACCAGTTAGACTTAATGTGGTATGAAAAAAATGATGCCTTCAATTTTAAAGTCTTGCCTTTCAAAATGAGAAAACTCCGCTTTGAGTGCATCGATGTACTTCTGAAAAAACCTACCTATCTTCTTAACATACGCCTTAATATAGGGATGTACATGTAGTTAAATGTTTTGAAATTGATTTCACGCATAGATATGTTCAGTTTCAATGAAAATCCATTCCAGTTATCCTTGTAAATGTTTAACTCTCAGAAATGTCTCGCTATGTCATTCAGATACATCGGCTTTAACATTCAGTTTTTCTTATTCAGCACCGGAAATGTTACCGTTGCCTATTTTACCGCTTTGCTAATTTACCTTTGCCGAAGTTACCTTTGCCGAAATTACCTTGCCGAAAATACCGTTGGTGGATTTACCCTTGCCAAATTTACAGTGAATCATTAAAATACAACTATTGAAACATAAAAAAAAGTATATATTTAGAGTAATTTAAGTATATATATAAAGTATATATATATATTTAGCTGTGTGTTTTTATTTTGTTAAGTTTGGAACAAACACAAAACAGGAATGTCTTCATCATACTATGCAGTCCTGTTTACTTCATAACTCAAATAATTTTTGTTCAGCACTCGCTTACATTAGTCTGTCCGGTGGGAGGGGGGGGGAGTGTGATCTGGGCAGGGAGATTGGGGGGTGGGCGGGGGTTAAAGGGGAGGGGGGGAGGGAGCAAAATGTGTACCGAAAGAAATCAGCAGCAAGAGGACATCACACTTGGTGTTTATGCTTTGAAAGCCAGGACAAGCTCTCAACGTACACTAGTAGGGATCCCTCTCTCTCTCTCTCTCTCTCTCTCTCCCTATCTATCTTTCTTCCCTCCCTCATCCCCCCTCCCTCATTTCCCCATCCCGAAAAGTTTGGACACTGTCTGATGCCATATAATATGTTAATTGAATTTTCTGGGACCCAACGGCTATGACGGTTGTTCCACCCTCCCCCTCTCCCTCCCTTTCTACGACATGTGAAGGGGGCGGGGTGGGGGTGAGGGCAAAGGAGTTGGCTGTGATGGAAAATGGTGGGAAAATGGGGGGGGGGGGGGTTTGCCAGAGTTATAAGTAGGTGTGGATGATGGGTGCTGGATTGTAGGGGAGAGGTGTGGGGTTGAAAGGGTGCTGAAAAAGCGGGCCAGGCGGTGGGGGGGGGGGGGGGCGGTGAATGACATACCAATAAGAAAATTGAAAGCAGTGTGGCTGTAATAGGGAATGGAATTAGAAGTTTGTATGGATGTAATAGGGAATGGAATTAGAAGTTTGTATGGATGTAATAGGGAATGGAATTAGAAGTTTGTATGGATGTAATAGGGAATGGAATTAGAAGTTTGTATGGCTGTAATAGGGAATGGAATTAGAAGTTTGTATGGATGTAATAGGGAATGGAATTAGAAGTTTGTATGGATGTAATAGGGAATGGAATTAGAAGTTTGTATGGATGTAATAGGGAATGGAATTAGAAGTTTGTATGGATGTAATAGTGAATGAAATTAGAAGTTTTTATGGATGTAATAGGGAATAGAATTAGAAGTTTGTATGGATGTAATAGGGAATGGAATTAGAAGTTTGTATGGATGTAATAGGGAATGGAATTAGAAGTTTGTATGGATGTAATAGGGAATGGAATTAGAAGTTTGTATGGCTGTAATAGGGAATGGAATTAGAAGTTTGTATGGATGTAATAGGGAATGGAATTAGAAGTTTGTATGGATGTAATAGTGAATGAAATTAGAAGTTTGTATGGATGTAATAGGGAATAGAATTAGAAGTTTGTATGGATGTAATAGGGAATAGAATTAGAAGTTTGTATGGATGTAATAGGGAATGGAATTAAAAGTTTGTATGGATGTAATTAGAAATAGAATTAGAAGTTCGTATAAATGTAATTGGAAAAAAAAATAGAAATTTGTATAAATGTAATTGGAAATAAAATTAGAAGTTTGTATAAATGTAATAGCGAAAGGAATCAAAACCTAGTAAATGTATATCTGTAGCATACTTATATAAGATAAGATAAGATAAGATAAGATTTCTTTATTGATCCAAACAAATGGAAATTTGTCTTGATTACAGATATATATATATATAGAGAGAGAGAGAGAGAGAGAGAAGATGGATGTGGATACATAAATCCAATAGGGCTATACATAAACACACATTCGCAAATATATAATATATGTAACCTATATCCAAATACATTTCGGCAAATACAGGTATACATAGGCCTACATATCATCATCATCATCATCATTGGCTCCATAGTCTCGAATGACGATTAGATTTGCGCTCCTGTGATTTGGCCAGCCCTGCAAAATTGACTGTGTCTGTGGAGACCTATCGTTGAGAGACAGGCTCTGTCGCATCTCTGGCACTTGAAAGCTGGATCGTTGGAGATTGTTAGGGGCAGCCTGTGTTCTTTACTTTTCTTCGCTGCTTTTTAGCCACCGCCATAAGGCGAAGTTTGCCCTCAGCCGCATTTATACCGGTGTGTAAGGTGCCTCTCCAACTATTTCAGTGCTGATCAAGGTTCTCCCAGTTTCCGACCTCTACATCTATAGCCTTTAGGTCACGTTTGCAGACGTTCTTGAACCTGATTTGGGGGCGGCCAGTAGCTCTCTTGCCTTCAGCGAGCTCAGCATATAGCAGGTCTTTTGGGATTCGCCCATCCTCCATCCGGGAAACATGGCCAAGCCACCGAAGACGTCGTTGGCGAAGGCATGTTAGCCCGTTGCAAGACCTCGTTGTTTGTTATGCGGTCCTTCCAAGATATCCCAAGTATGCGTCTGAGGCAGCGCATGTGGAAAGAAGAGAGTCTCTTTTCTTGCGGTAAACATTAATGTAATCAAGCAATGTGTGTCCGTATGTGTATGTATTATGCGCGTGTATGTGTAATGTATAATTAAATATTTGATTTTTTTTTCTAAAGAATCGAAACAAGACACAAATCTCGCTTGTAAAAAAAAACATTATGATAAGGAGAAGCTAGAAGACTGATGAGAAAGGGGAGAAAAGGAGTGGGGGGGGGCGTTTGAGACGATATGATATAAAAAGAAAAAGTTTAGATATGGCCCCCACCTCCGCCCCACGATTTATGATACCGAAAGTCTGCCCCCGGTAGATACAGCAGAAATCCACGGAAGTGAATCAGCCAATAGACGAAGAGTTATGGCGTCTGTGGACTGGAGATGGGCTATTTATCATAGGCTTTTTCCTTGTCTTTTTTTTTTTAATAAAAGTTTATGGCTTTTTCTATTTATTTCTTTGTTTCTGGTCACCAAATATAGTTTGTGTGTTTGGCTACATTTCATTACGACTAGCGAAGAAGAAATATTGTCCAGTGGGTTCTGTTTAGTGAGTTGTGTTGGTATTATTGTTCTTTGTTTTCTTGTTTATTTCCCTCGTTTGTTCGTCGGCATATCGCACGTACACATACACGTGTATCTGTACGGCGAGAGTAGATCCTATTTACACATCTACACTTGTATGCAACAATCTCAAAACATTAAATGAAACGTTGGATAAAAAGGATATAAAGAAGAAAAAAATAACGTCCCTGATTTCTTAGCATCGCTTCTAAAAAATCAGCAAAAAATCTATTTTCTCTTCTATTTTCTTTTCTCTAGCTTTATGTGTGTATGTTTGGGGGAACGTAGAAGAGAAATTAGATCTAAGTTTTTCCTTCCCCCAACTGATTGAGCTATGCACAGCGAAACATGGCTTCCCAGAGATTTTCATCTACTGAAATCAAATTGACAGCTCAATTCATACACGTCCTACCCCCTTTTTCTTTCTCCTCTCGCCGACAGCCTCAGATTTTATTTACATGCCAACAATATATCGCTTTTTTTCTGATTTGGGGGGGGGGGGGGGGGGGGGACGACGGCTGGGGCTTTCAAAATTTGGCAAAAACACTTTTATGGGGCGGTAACTCTCGGGATCTAGATATTGGTTTTCTTATTCTCTTTTGTTGTTGTTTTAGTTGTTGTCTCCCCTAGTGGAACGTTTTGGGACCCGGAATGGATGTAAAAGGTTGTGTTTCTTTTAAATTATATCCCTGCCAACTTTGTAGTTTTTTCGCTGTGAGACTCCGGCAGAAGCGTATAGTCTAGTTGACTATTCTTGTAAGAGCAGAATATTTTGTTTTCAATGAAAAAAATACTTGAACAATGAGATATAAAGATAAAATGGCGGGAAGAATCAGACGTATACAAAATATTCTATAAAGCTAAGCTTGGTGCATACGGTTGGTTTTCTTCTGGATTTGCCCAATAGTCCAACATCTAATTGGGCTTTGTCATATAGCTCAGAAAGTAAAGTACCCTTCGGACCAAATTGATCATAGGGGCGGTGAAGTAGATTTTGTGGCCACGGCATACTAGGTGAATGTGTGGCCACATCTGACGTTTTCAATTCATCGTTTCTTTTTGGCAACAGCTTTTGGAAATGAAATAAAATGTAATCCTTTACATCTTTTCGTACTCCCTGTACAGCCAGTAACGCAGCACACAGACATATTTTGTTAGTAAATGAACGAAAAGGACCGGAAATGTTGATACACTATGAACTTTTAGGTTCACCATGCATGCAAAATAACCATTCATCACTATGATCAGACAATTGACCGTTGCGGTCGTTGGGGAGAACGAATGGACTCCTCTGCAGTCAACTTTCTCCATGTTGCCTATCGGGAGCGGTTGTCAATAGTTGAGTCAACTGAAGCCCTGTCCAATTTTGTACGCTGTTGAACCAGCGTCTCCGCTGACGGCCTCTACGGCGTCCACCTTCTACAGTGCCTTGGAGGATATTTTCGACAGGTTATTGTGCCGCCACACACGACCGAACGATGTCAGCTTGCGTTGCTTGATTGTCGCCCTTATGTTTTCTTGAAGGACAGCAATTGGGTATATTCTGTCCCAGACATAGCCTACTTGTTATTACTCCTGCGTTCTAGGTATGAGATTCGAGAACTTTCTCATGCAATTATTTTCGAATAGGACTTACAAAATGTCTGCCCATTGTTATAAATTCAGTCTGAACTACGAACTTAAGGCCGTGAACTCTTATAAAGGTACGGAAATGGCCGACCGGAAATAAGATAACATGAAAACGAAAGCCCAACATTCCATTAGATGGAATTGAATTATTAAAATAACAAGGAGGATGAGGTAAGGCAAGGTTTGTGATTATATAAAAATAGTCTTCTCTTAGGACAACGAAAGACGGTAAAATCTAAACAAAAAACATTACCTAGACATTTCCCGCGTCATTACCTTATCATTACCCTGACATTACCACGTATTACTCCTTCATTACACCCCCCCCCCCCCTTAAAAAAAGGTTCCTTGCCACCGAATTGTCCCCCTCACCTTTCCCTCGAGACGGAGAGTGAAAATCAATTGCCCAGCGTTTCCACCAATCAGAGGTCATTTGTGACTGGGGGTCAGAGGTCGCATATCAAATCGACGCGCCAGTCCCTAAGATGTAGAATGGGGAAGGAGGGGTGGTAAAGGGAAATTAGTCGAGCAGACACGATATTTACGGGTTCTGTTCCCTCCCTTGCTGGGTGAATGTCTACATAAATGTAGGGGTAGTATTCGTTTCTATAAAGACATCTATAGCTGCGCTGGCCCAATAAGATCTTATCAATACAATTGTATATATAGATCTACGTATTAATATTTTAGATATTCAGAATCAAGTTGCCTATGCAATTATACTTCCAGATTTTTTTCTCAACAATCAGCTAACAGAGATAGATGGTAGAATTGTAGAATGGTAGAATGGTAGAAGCAAATAAATAACAAAACATACAATCAAGAATAAAGAAGCAGGATTGTATCTCTCCAGTTCTACAAGATATCCACTGGCTCCCTGCGATAAAACGCATCAATCACAAAATAATGTCCCATTACCTAGGATTGTATGAAGGGAACTGGGTCCTTCCTACCTTCAAGAACTGATATCAAAGCAGGCACGTCAAAGATACTGAGCTCCTCATCACACTCTTTAGAATTCCCAGTGTGGATGGTCATAAAAACAAGTACTTTTGGAGTGCGCGCTCGTTTGAATCTGCGGCGCCTTCTACATGGAACAGCTTGCCCCAAGACACTGAGAGACATCAGACATGTCAACACGGACAGGTCGCATCCAATTTGCGACCCACTCTCATCAGCTCAAACTGTTACACACGCTCTCACAGACGTCTACAAATATTCTTTTTTACCGGCAGCCATTAGACTGTGGAACTCATTAGACCAAGCCTCTATCACTGCCCCATTAGACTGTGGAACGCGTTAGACCAAGTGCTACTGTATTGTTTGTGATATTATTATTGGTATTATTAAATACTAAGTAGCACAGACTTGAGCACACGTTGAATCAGGTTCAGATGAAAGTTTATTACATAGTCATAGTATACAAAACATCATTGGACGAATAAGATCATTACACACAGTTCTCAATAGTCTTTCAAATATTCACTTATATGTTACTTCAATAATATCCATACATTTCTTCTCACTAGAACACTGATTGTATCTAGCTCTTTAAAATAGACTTTAATTATACAATAATATTCTAAGTCTCACTTTGGACTTGAATCACTTAAACACTCAGTCCAATATAACTTATTATAGAAATACCACCTTCTATCTGAAGGATCCAACATGTACTGATTATTCACACTATCATTCTCTCCCTTGTCAACTCTTGACCACTCATTCAAATCATGCTTTTCTTACATTCTTCTTTTGCACACTTCACTACTGTTTATATTTATTTAGGGAAAAACGAAATCAAATCAGCTCACTGTAAAAATCATGTTTCAGTGAATAAACTGAACTGTAACACCAAGCCTCTATCACTGCCCCATTAGACTGTGGAACTCATTAGACCAAGCCTCTATCACTGCCCTTTCTGTGCCGACTTTCAAGTCATCTCTGAAGGGTTGGACTAAAAAATGAAACTCTGCGTCGGCTTAAACTTAAAACTCTTGTTGTATGTTATTAATATTATAGTTAGTAATGCACACTTATGATTTAAGAGCATTTGCAAACAACGTATCCTTACATTGTGGACTTTTTCCTCGGGTGTAACGGGATCTCCACAGTAAATAGAAGAAAGAGATTCTGAGACAAATAATATTTTAACCCTTCCTGTACCGACCTACTTCTATCTATGCTGCCTTCAGTTCCGCTATATACGCGCCCGGGTTAAAAGAGTTTAATGACCTTTCTCTTTAAATAGTGTATGTGTGTCTTACATAAGAATACATCTGTCACTGCAATGTATACCAAGAACTACTTACAACAGTAAATACTAACCCAATAACCGCCTGTTACAAAGCTCAGATAAAAAATAAGGACAAAAAAACTTTCCTTATCACTTATGCAAGAACAAATGCATATAGTCTTTTTTTTTCCCGAGTGGCATTCGGGCATGGAATGGGTTGCCTTAACAAACCAGGAAAACCAGTAACTTAACATCTTTAAAAACACTCATAGAAATGCAGTACTAGACTCAAACCACGAATGTGCGTAGGACGCAGTTATCTTCTTTATAGAAAGAGCGTTTGTAATGTAGAAGATTTATATCTTATTTTCATTTCTATATCAAATGTGGAGGTGCTCAGGAGAAGCCATATGCTGAGTATAAACTCAATCCTGAGTGAGAGGCGCCTGCGATAGATAGGCCATGTCCATAGGATGGGTAATGAACGCATCCCAAGAGCCCTGCTGTATGGATAGCTGGCAGCCGGAACAAGAAAGGGAGGTTAGCCTTGCCTTTAAAGACGTTTGCAAAAAAAGACTTGTTACTGGCACGCATTGAGCCCAAAACGTGGGAGAGCCTTGCTGGCGGTCCAAGGTGCGCGCGGGCACTCAAGCTGCAGAAGACACCCTCACAGAAAGAAGTGAAGAGAAACGAGCCAGGAGAAAGGCGAGAGGCAGAGAAAAAGGAGACTGCGCCATCGTCCCTTGAGGATCGAAGGATGCCATAATCCACTTTGACTTCTATTCAAATTCTAGTTTATCACCTGCATACTTTTCCCCGGGTCACTAGGATGATGACGATTCATTAATGAAGCCAGGAGTTGCTTTCGTCAACATGACAACTTGTGGGAATCCCCACACAACAGGGTCGATTCTAGAAGCTGAAGCGACATAAACAGCCGCTCTATTCCGGTAATTCTCTTTCGAGCAGAATGCTGTAGCAAGTGAGAACCAAAAAGAACTTAGGAAGATAAACACCTCCTTCACCCTAAAGTCTAAATAAATCTGAGGAGAAAATTCAAAATTGTTTAGACCAAATTTGATAGCAAATAGCAAATCAATCTATTCTGTTCAGATAAAGTCATAAAGATGGATTTGGCATCTGATAGAAAAAGGAGGAAAAGTAGTTAAAAATCAGCACACAGTTGGAAATATTGAACTGTTGGAAATATTGAATAGTTGGAAATATTGAATAGTTGGAAATATTGAATAGTTGGAAATATTAAACAGTTGGAAATATTGAATTGTTGGACATATTAAACAGTTGGAAATATTGAACAGTTGGAAATATTGAATAGTTGGAAATATTGAATAGTTGGAAATATTGAATAGTTGGAAATATTGAATAGTTGGAAATTATAAATATTGAATAGTTGGAAATATTGAATAGTTGGAAATATTGAATATTTGGAAATATTGAATAGTTGGAAATATTAAACAGTTGGAAATATTGAATAGTTGGAAATATTAAACAGTTGGAAATATTGAATTGTTGGACATATTAAACAGTTGGAAATATTGAACAGTTGGAAATATTGAACTGGTAGAAATATTGAATTGTTGGAAATATTGAACAGTTGGAAATATTGAACTGGTAAAAATTTTGGACAGCTAAAAATATTAAACAGCTAGAAATATTGAACTGGTAAAAATTTTGGACAGCTAAAAATATTGAACAGCTAGAAATATTAAACTGCTAAAAATGTTGAACAGCTAGAAATACTGAACTGCTAAAATATTGAACAGCTAAAAATATTGAACAGCTAAAATATATAAAAGCTAGAAATGTTGAACAGCTAAAAATATTGAACTGCTAGAAATATTGAATAGTTGGAAACATTGAATAGTTGGAAAAATTGAATAGTTGGAAATATTAAACAGTTGGAAATATTGAATAGTTGGAAATATTAAACAGTTGGAAATATTGAATTGTTGGACATATTAAACAGTTGGAAATATTGAACGGTTGGAAATATTGAACTGGTAGAAATATTGAATTGTTGGAAATATTGAATTGTTGGAAATATTGAATAGTTGGAAATATTGAACTGGTTAAAATTTTGGACAGCTAAAAATATTGAACAGCTAGACATATTGAACTGGTAAAAATTTTGGACAGCTAAAAATATTGAACAGCTAGAAATATTGAACGGCTAAAAATTTTGAACAGCTAAAAATATTAAACAGCTAGACATATTGAACTGCTAGAAATATTGAACAGCTTAAAATATTGAACAGCTAAAAATTTTGTATAGCTAAAAAAATTAAACAGCTAGAAATATTGAACTGCTAGAAATACTAAAGAGCTAAAAATATTGAACAGCTAAAAATATTGAACAGTTAGAAATATTGAACTGCTAGAAATATTGAACTGTTAGAAATATTGAACAGCTAAAAATATTGAACAGCTAAAAATATTGAACAGCTAAAAATATTGAACAGCTAAAAATATTGAACAGCTAAAAATATTGAACAGCTAAAAATATTGAACAGCTTAAAATATTGAACAACTAGAAATATTAAACTGCTAGAAATATTGAACAGCTAAAAATATTGAACAGCTAAAAATATTGAACAGCTAGAAATATTAAACTGCTAGAAATATTGAACAGCTAAAAATATTGAACAGCTAGAAATACTGAACTGCTAAAATTTTGAACAGCTAAAAATATTGAACAGCTAAAATATATAAAAGCTAGAAATATTGAACAGCTATAAATGTTGCGGAGGGGGGGGGGGGGGGTGGCGCAATAATGCAAGAGTGAACGTGAGCTGGAAATATAAGGCTAATGTTTGACATAATTTTATAAGGGAAGTTTGAAAATTGTTGACAAAGGAAGGAAGGAGGGGGGGGAGGTAAAAATCACCTAAAAACTGTTGTCCTAATTAATGGACGTCCCGTAATGTCAAGTAATGTTTTAGCTCTATGCTTTTGGTAACAAAAAAAAAACAATCGATTAATTAATTAAATGTATATAATATTAGAAATATTTAAGTGATCATGTCTACTTAATATAAAAAATAGGATTAAGTATTAAGGTCTCTAATTTTGTATTTCTTAAGAAATAAATTAGCCTAGATCTATATCTATTGTCACTTAGCGCTACCGGGAAGTGTCCCAGTTTAAAACAAAAAAGCTACTTTCATTTTCTTGTTCAGTCTGTGGGAATTACCGGTTAACAAAAATAAATAGAAATAATCTCGACGCCAATTTTTTATATAAAACAATTGCAATAAAATGGCGTCTGCTGTTCCAAAAGAAACGGATTACTCGATGTGGCCTGTTATAGTTCATAAAGACTTAACAACCTCCTCTATATCCAAACTACTGATACAGAAGCGAATCAAATTTCGAAGTAAGTTTCTTATTTCAAATGACCCACTGATGCTTCTTCCCTTTCTAATTTCTACAATGTTCAAAAATGTAATGTTTTGAATTCGAGTCTAAAGTTTAGTCTAACTACAGAAACCCAACATGAATGATATTAAATGCTAAATAAAATAATTCAATAATAGTGAATCGACAGTATTGATAGAATTTTTCTTTTTTTAGTTTGAGTATACCAATTTCTGTGGCTAATATGAAAAAAAACAACATACAAATCTATTTGCGTAGCCAGATATAATCCCTTGATAGAAGCTTTCTAATATCAACAGTTAAAGAAACACGGCTACAGACAACAGTTGAAATCAATATCTAATTTGTAGTTTTTTTTAGAGTTTTCATCCTTTTTAACTCGGGACTTGGCTATTCGGTACGCTTAGACACGAAAATTAATAGTAAACAATCCTTTTAAAAGATTTAATCGAGAGAGTGGATTAGATATTTCAACGCAAGGTTTTTTTTTTCTTTCTCCAATGTGAAACTGGAAAATGTTGACATTTTATTTAGGTTAGGCCTACCGACTACTTGTAGTGAATTCAATTATCTTCTATAATGTGGGAAAACATGGTATGAGGCAATGCTATAAACCTTTACAATTCTTTTAGTAAAAAGAAACATTGATTAAAAACTACATTTTTTTAAATAAAAGGTTCATCTTTACATTAAAAACATTTCGACTTTTGTGATACTTTATCAAATTAGGAGTTCCCTTAATTTTATATAGACCTGCACAAGGATAGGCCTACATTATTTTTAAAAAATTCGCTTAAAAAAAATACATATAATAATTATAATTGATCGATTTCTCTTGAGGGTTTGCCTGATAATTTCTGAATGGTGACTTTATCTTATTTTTCCTGCATCCCACCCAAGGCATTGAATAAATAAATAATGACTTTAAACAAAAGGCGACATTTTTTAAGTGGAAATGGGGGGGGGGGGGGGTGTAGAGAAAATAGTGATGAAAAAGGGGATGGGTTGAGAAAAAAGGTCGTTATAAAATTTTCTTTTTTTTATATTTTAATTTAGCAATAAATACAATTTTATTATATTAATTGCTGTAATAATACACAAGGCATTAGACTATAATTTAGAAATACAACGCAATAACAGCCTTTTACAATGCTCAGATAAACATATGGACGAAAATACTTTCTTTATCCCTTTTGCGAGAACAAATGCAAATAAGTACTCTTTCATCTCGAATGGCATCCGGGCATGGAATGGGTTGCCTGAACAAACCATGAAAACCAGTTACCTAACATAATTAAAAAAACTAAAAAAAATATACAATTTTATGAGCAATAACCTTCTTCATAGAAAGATGGTCTGTAATTTTGAAGGTAAAATATACAATTTTATGAGCAATAATCTTCTTCATAGAAAGATGGTCTGCAATTTTGAAGGTAAAATATACAATTTTATTAGCAATAATCTTCTTCATAGAAAGATGGTCTGTAATTTTGAAGGTAAAATATACAATTTTATGAGCAATAATCTTCTTCATAGAAAGATGGTCTGTAATTTTGAAGGTAAAATATACGAGGGGTGGGTCTGTTCAACCATTCATGAACATAAAATGCAAGACTATTCGGACCACGGATGAGCGTGGGACGCAATAATCTTCTTTTTTTAGAACGAGCTTCTGTAATAGGCCTATGTAAGATAAGGTGAAATGCTAAATGTATTTTTTTGAAGTTCATCACATAATACCCAAGCATCTAATACTCACCAATCAGCCACCGTTGTAATTATACACAAAATATGAAATACCTTTTTTTTAAATAATAGAATTCCATAATCTTTTACAATAGGGAAATCACGGGGACAAAAAAAATTACTTTTCTTGTACCATACCATATGCAAGAATGAGTGCTTATAAATTCTCTTTGATTATTTGGAGATGGCATCCAGACATAGAATGGGTTGCCTGAACAAAGCCTGGAAAACCGAAAAAAATTAATATCGTTTTTAAATCCTAATCAAAATACAAGACTAGACTGGAACCACCGATAATCGTAGGAGGTAAATAATTCTCTGTAATGCAAAGTAGCCGTCGGACCAAACTGATCTTAGGGCGGGTGAAGCAGCGTTCACACTAGGCATACTAAGGGATGTGTGACCAGCATAATGCCCAGTCGCCTTTAATTTACCCCCCCCCCTCCCCCAACTAATGTCAGGTACTCATCGGAGCTGGGTAAACTCAGGGACACCATCGAGTCCAGGGAACAGATCCTAGCCGTCACCAGGGTTCGAACCCAGAGCCTTCGGAACGCCAGTCGAACGCGCTGGCCAGAGCGCCCCATAATTTTTAGTATAGAAGGAGGTAGATTATAATAAGCTAAGATGTTTGTGTCAGAAATTAAAAAGTTTCTGTTATTGTTCTTATCAAGAGGTTTATCATTTATCAAAAGTTAATTAGTTTTTTAGCATTACCTTTAACATGTTATCAAGAAGTCGTTGGTTTCGTAAAAACAGGTGGGAAGGTGGGGAGAGAGTTGTGAAGTCAGAGGCCTATACCTAGTGGGGGGGGGGGGGGCAGGGAATACGTATGTCGCCGGGGACGTCGAGACTAAGGGGGCGCCGAAAGGACGTTTGTAACGTTACGTTATAACGTATAATAGAAAAAAAAACGGGGAGGATGATGGAGGTGCCAATGTCATAGTTCCTTCCTGTGGGGCGTAAAATCTCATGGCTACGCCTCTGCGTGAAGTCTTGCAGTGTTGGGGAGGTATACTGTGATAAATATATAGATGGATATTATGTTGTTTCATTATTTGGCAAAAACCGTCTTTTGATTTCTTTATTACCTTCCCTTGGTTGTACAAACCTGGCTTACCTACAGAGTACAGATGAACTGTGCTGTGGTTATAACCCTGGAAGGTCACTAAAGTTCAACAGTAAAGTATTCGGTCGGACCAAACTGACCATGGGGCCGATGAAGCAGCATTCACCAGTTTCTATGACCCCGGCTCACTATGGGATGTGTGGCCAGCACAATGACCAGCCGCTTTTACTTTACCCCCAACTAATGTTTCATCGGAGCTGGGTAGACTCAGGGATACCTTCAAGTCCTGGGAAAAAAATCCTAGCCTCCACCAGGATTCGAACCCAGGACCTTCGGATCACCAGGTGATCTACCTAACATTAGTTGGGTAAAAGATGAATGTAGCTAGGCATTGTGCTGGCCAAACAATCCCACTGTATGACGAGGCCTCCGGGTAATCGTGGCATCGCTGTTCCCTTTTGCATTAACATGTTGCGAACTAGATACTTTCGTTAAAAAGTAAACCTCTTGAAGAGGACGTGTGTGTTTATTGTATTTAAAACAATCCCAATTGTTAGTATTACATATATAGATGTATAATGTCACGAGCTGAGCATTGTGGTAAAAAGTTAAGTATCCCCCTCGAACCAAATCGACCCGTGGGGCCGGTGAAGCAGCGATCACCAGTTAGTTTCTATTGCCACGGCATACTAGGGCATTGTGTGGCCAGCATAATGCCCAGCCGCCTTTACCGTACCCCTACTATGTCCAGGCTCCACATCAGAGCTTGTTATACTCAGGGACACCCTCCAGACCCGGGAACCAATTCTAGCCTTCCCCGGGATTCGAAACCAAGACCTCTGATGCGCCAGCCGAACGCGTGCACATTTTGTCCCCTATTAAAATGGCACCTTACTTGAATACGTTTTGTTATTGCGTCTTTGGAGCCGTATTGAGATAGCATTTTATGCACGCTTCAAATTCAAAATGAAACACAAGAAAAATTTCTGTAACTTTACCGAAGTAAAAAAAAACACGTTTCCTTTTCAGAAGGCCTATTCTTAAGTTTATTTATATTTATCTCTTAGATTCATAGCTTAAGAGTGATTGTGTTTCTTCGGTGTTTTTTTTTTAAGATATACACTAGTTTGATTTAGGCTTTAAGAATACTAGACTTGCAAGGTTTAAATACTTTTTTCCATTCAAAGACTTCTATACAAAATAGACACAATTTTTTTTTCGTTATATGTACTAAAGCTTAGAAACTTGTGTACATTAACTGGGAGCTGGGATTAGCCATTCCTTACTGTCTGGGATATTATGTCTCGTGGTACGGTTAAGGTCCACGCAGAGATCAATGTTAAATGGGTTCCCAGATTTTTCGTGTCCTTATCTGTCATAAACGGGTGCAACCCTCACCCTCCCTGGTTGGTCATTATGGTAAACATTTCATGTTAACTTTGCAAAAAACAACCTTGATAACTGTATATGAACAAAGTAAACAGCGGAGACGCAATAGAACGCAGAGAACTTTTGTAAACAAACACAATGTGGTTGTTTGTGTGTATGTGTGTAACTAAGTGTGCGTGGTTTATCTGTGTGCTTGTGCTATTTAAAAGTGTATGATTGTTTGTTTGTGTATGTGTGTAACTAAGTGGGCGTGGTTTATGTGTGTGCTTGTGTGTAGCTATGTGGAAGTGTATGATTGTTTGCGTGTGTTTGTGTGTAACTAAGTGGGCGTGGTTTATGTGCGTGCGTGTAGCCGCCCTGCGGAAGTGTTTTATGTGTGTGTGTGTGTTTAACTAAAAGGCAGTGCTTAAAGTTTCCTAGTCAAGCGTCTCAGTGCCCGAGTGTCCGCTAACGACGTCATTCATGCTAACAAGCAAACAGACAAATTTATAATTCCCTAAACATGACAATGTTCCCGGAATAGGGTAGGGCCTATAATTGTCCCGCGCTTTGATCCAACCCTTTCTTGTGACATTTCCCCATCTGCCTGCTTTTTTTATTTTTTTATTTTTTATTTGGTCTGCATATTCCGGAAACAAATCATGGCCTGGATTTATTTTTAAAATCAAGGATTACTCAACATTTAAAATATATTTTTTTAAATATAAATATATATTTCTTTTTATAAAATAAAAGTTGGCAGCTTTTAAGGGAGGCAACCAATTAAGACAAAGTAAACTGACGTCTGCAGGTTGAAAAAAAAATTTCCTCCAGGAAGTTGAGATAACTCAGAGTAATAATTTTCCGTTTGTACGTCTGCATCTCCTGGGCTGGTGGCGTGGCCAGACAGATAAACAGACATTTTATGCGACTCCGAGCCCTGATCCGTGATATCTTCGTGTAATTACCTCCCATTAATTATGGTGTCCTTCACAAAAACGTGGTGTTGTGTGGGCTGGTGGTGTGTTCGGTTTTTTGTGTGTGTGTTTTTTTGTGTTAATTCGTACTTTTAGCAACGTTGTGTAATTTAGTTTATACTAAATATATTTATTCTAGGAGTTATGCCCGTCAAAATGACGGATAAACGAATGATTATTAAAGCGTGTTTTGTTAAAAGAGAAAGAAAAAAAAAAGTAAAAGCATATATATTCATTAAAAACTGTAGTGAGAACGTTTCTTTCGGTATATAGTTTTTGTAAAGGAAGATCATTCTGAAATTGCCTTTCTGTTTATAAACTTAACATAATTAGTAATAGGCCTACGTTTATTTAAAAAATAAATTAACCAAGTAAGCAATATTGTAGGCCTATACATAATAAAAAGTTCTTTTTTAAAGACCAAGTGAAGAGGTTTTTCTCAAAGGAACGAGATTTGGAATAGCCTCATACGGCAGTGACGTATCACAAGGAAAATAAATAAATAAAAATAGACGCTATAAATCTATATTTAACCATTTTGTTAAAAATAAGAACCGGGAAAAGATTCAAAACATGTGGCAATAGATTCAAAACACGTGACAATATTCATTTTTCCTAGTCGGAATCCTTTATGTTACGTCACTTTCCTATATTGCCGGAAATAAAAACATCTCAAATGGCTACGAGATTTGGAGTAATCTTCCGAAAAACACACACATTTAAGTGCAAATATTGAACTAATTACTTAAAATGTATCTTTGATATTTTGTATAAATGTTTTTTTTAACATTCAGATACTGAATACGCTATTTACTATCAAAATCAAATGTTAACTCAATTTTGATAAAAAGCTCTTCACTTGGTCTTTAAGGACGTTTCCAATTTATACATTTCACTTTTGTGTCGATCAGTCAAACGGGTAAGCCTACCTGACTTGAGTTCGTGAACACACCATCACTGGCCCCGTGTTGACAAATGTAGGCTACTTGCATGAATAGTATAAAAGTTTGAAATTGTGTGTATGTTTCTTCTATAGCAATCTTTTAGAAACTGTATTTGAATTGGTTGAAAAAATGGTTATTATTAATCATTAATTTAATGCATTTAATATGGACAATTATTTAGATATTAAGTCCAATATACATTTCATCAATAAATAAATCTAATCTTTATACTACATTAAATGATAAGTAGACATAATGATATATAGGCTATATGGATTTAATATATAATATATATAGG